>OY776111.1:396333834-396933834 GCA_963675035.1 Allygus modestus | reverse complement strand
ACTGCCATAGCAACCATCACCAAGGTCCCTCGGACCGCGTCCAATGATTAAGTGACTTTATAAATAACTGGCTTTGATGTATTTCCTCGTGTTCAATAGAGGTTGTGTAAAGCATGTTAGCTTTCCCAAAAGTATAAGAGATTTAACATTATAATAGAGGAATGGTTTTGAGCGGTTTTTCAAATATTGTTGTCACAATATGTTTATTTACAATATACTTAGCGAATTATAAAGAAACTGTGTACAATTTAGAAAAAATATATATAAGATAAATAATTACAGGTTAAAACACAAGAGTAAGAAATTACGTTAGTAAGAAGTAACAGTATATTAAACAACTAAGCATTAATTATCATGGAACACGCTATACAATTACGTATGTACAAAAAGGTAGTTACATTTTCTTTTGAAACTCACTATTTACAAAATACTTGTCATTTTACTGGCAACTTTGAGGCAATAAGATAAGCTACTTTTCATTTTGTCACCTTTAATTGCATATAATTGTTCTTTACAGTCTGAGGTTCATCAGATCGATACTAAAAAAGGATATTATGAAAGTTAAAAATTGGACCCATTGGTCATTGGGCTATTAATTAATGGTCCTAATAAAATAATCAACTGAACGTAGTAACAATTCTATACATGACATCTAACTTAATCCACAATCGTAATAAATTCAGATTCACTTTAAAATGTACCTTTGTTGCATTTGCGCACTATATTATGATTTATAGTGATTATCAACATGAGACAAATCGGTAGTTATCAACGTTATGCACATTAATTCTTTGAAGGTATTGAACTTACTTTAAAACCAAAAAATATATCAATTAATAATCAGTGATAAACCAGGTCACCACCGAGATTGTACGCCAGAGACCTGGCGAAAAATCTGACTCCAGAAATCCAGGCAAGGAAGAAGCCACATCTTACATCGCATATCCCTCGACACCCAGTCATCCACACGTAGGGAAGTTGGACTTGGCATGGTTGCTTAGCAGGGTCAGGACAACATATCTAAGAGATACGACTGTTAATAGGTTTATGATTAAGTTAGACTAGGTTTAAATGGCTTTTAGTATGGGTTAATGTCAGTAGTCTTACTGTTATTGTCATAGTTGGTTGTGTTACAGTAGACGCAGGTTTTTCATTGTTAGTCTCTTCTTCCAGCCCCAGGTAGTTATCTATATCATAACCATTTTGTTTATTAGGAATGGTTTTTACATTATTTTGAAGGTTGAATGAAATGGTTTAATCTTCTTTGATACTACTTGGCACGGTTTGTAGGATATTTTTCCTTTATACTCCGGGGTTTTACCAAAACTGAGAGTGTGTGGTTTTCTGAAAAAATGGCTTTATCTCTCATACTGTATTCGTGACCTTTGCCTTTTGGTGTTTGTTTTCTTTTTTTATACACATAATGGATTAACAAGTAATAATAATAGAGACTGTCAAATTACTCACCTGAAAAAGGTGTACATTGACAGTGCGCTTGTGGAGGCAATTTTGAAATGAATATTTATGTTTCCTACAATCATTTTGTAGATGTATTTATAAATTCTCCCCAAAGGACTATTGAATAGTTCATGTGCAACTCAGCAAATGGGAAACTGATCTGTCAAGAAAACCTATATTTCAAGGGATTTCGTTTTATTTAATATGATCCTGGCGATGTTACTGGTATTAACATAAATTAAGTTCTTCATTAGATATAAAATTTCATGGACTGCAGTCCGTATCTTAATCACACCAATTTGTACTGATTATGGTTTGAACATTTAAACTTTGTCACTATTTTATTGATATGCGTATGAACTTATGGAGCATTTGTTTGAACGATAATTACGCATTTGTATTCATATAAGCTATATTATAACGTTAATTATAAAAACATTTTACAGACACTTTTCTTGAGTGTTAATGAATCTGTCACGAATGCCTAAAAAAGATTATCGAGTGTTTTCAACAGAATATTTTCCCCTTACAATCTTATTTACAAGACAATTTTTAAAATTATAAGATTTCCTGCCTTAATTTAGTGGTTTGCAGTGGGATGAATTTTGGGCAGGGATTTTAAAGTAATTTAGATCCAAGGCCACAAATTATCCCAGAGCTGTATTGTCCGCGGCTCGAGGGACGGCGATTCATATTCATTTACTCAACCAGCTTTTGTGTGCTAAAGGAGAAGTTGGATTACTTCCTGCGTTCTACTAGCTTATTATATAACTTATTTGTAACTATACGGTATGACTATCGGCATTGAGCAATATAGTTTGTACTATACCTATACAAATTAGTCATCGCAAGACTTGCATTTACAGTGTTAAAACCCATTATCCGCAACACAGCAACTAAATAAATCTTCGTCGATTAAGTAAAATGTATAACAAAACTGCAGAGTAAACAATAAGTTGATGATATATTTACAAACAAAATATTTGACTCGTGCTTTGCCTTTTTTCTTTTTGACTAAGTGTGAACCTCGCTAAAACATATCCAATGTTGAATATGAAAGTATTAAAAACAACGTCAATTTAACATGTTACTATGTTGCATTTTTTTTTAATTTACAATTTGTTAAGTTTTACAGTAATGCTAGAGTATTATTTTATTAAACCATATAAACATTTATAAACAAATACAAATGCATTACATCAGTTTTCAGAACATTATAAAAGATTGACATCTGAATCCTTTTGAAGTTGTAGTAATTCCACGCTAAGCAAGTGTAGTTCGTGTTGTAGGTCTAAACTTCGTTTGATACACGATTGTGGTTTATAATTTTTAATATATTTTGGAAAAAGACTTAACATCTTTAAAATTTAAAATACATAAACTACATTACTATAGTGTACTATCATCATAAATTAAAGTGTTATAATCGAGTAGAAACATGCACTTATAAGAGTAGTTGTGCTTTATGAAACTGTGTTATAAATCAAAGTTTTTTATTACCTTTTTTTTAATTGTAAAGGCATTTTCAAGCTTTTATACCTAGTATTTTGAACATGGCTACTCCTAACTAAATTATTGCAGTTTATTAGCCTCCGGAATACTGGGAAATGCTGCAAAGTTTTGTTTTAACAAAGTGATCCAAATTGTTGTTGCGGCAACTAGTCTAGGACCCACGTCACACCCCGGTTAATCGTTCCTATGTTAATGTTTTTACGTAAATTTTTGCCTGTTTTGTGTAATTGAATATTATGTTTATGATTGTTGATGGCCTTCGAATGACTCATTCCACCCCGATTTGGATTACTTGGAAGTATAAATACAAACCACTGCTATATGTCTTGAGTTAGACTTATCTTTGAATCTAATAACCTAGGACTACACACTATATCAACTGAATTTTAGGCTTCATTGCATTTAATTTTACAATACGTTTAACTGTTAGTTACACTGTCTGTTGTTAACTGTTTTGAGTGTCCATTGGATGTTGAAATTTGACAATTGTCAGTTTAAAATTACTATAAATCCAATTTTGTAACGACTCTTACAAGAATATAGATTTACAAACAAGTTTTATGCGATTTTTACCTCACTAAATATACCGGAGAGGAATAATTGCAACGCAAATTTACAACATGGGGTTTTATCGATGTAGTTTTTAATAACAAAGTAACTCAATTGTTGATTTATTAGCGTGCAAATATTGTTTTTAAACACATATCCATTTGTGAAATATAAAATATAATGGAATATAAAAATGTAAAAATGGTAATTTAAAAATAAACAAACACAAGAATAATCTAATATTTTACTTTATCAGCTTGAAAAGTAATAGCTTTATCATAAACTGTTTATTTATGTCGTAATGATAAAATAATGTTCTTGAAAGGATCCCTCCGAGTTCTTTCTAACTGAAAAGAAGCGAAACCAGCCCGGAACACAAAAGTTTGAAACAGTGTCATTGTGTTATGGCCAGCAGTGTTATCCACTGACGAATAAGAGCTCGAACAAAAGGATGTGAACTTATTGTTGTTCTAAGATCTCTAGCCAAGTCTCTCTCATCGGCAGTGTCTTATTTCTCAAAAACCTAGAATCTTTTACTGGGTGTTGCCAATATAAATCAAGAAACAAAAAACACTGATAAATTCTCTTATGAGTTAATTTTAGCTGTATTTATATGATTGTTATTCTTGTGACTGCTGATAAAGCACTTACAATAATAAAGACTCTTATTATTATATATATATGGCCGAACTTTAAAAATATAATGTAATTTTGTGCTTTTAGCTGCAAAACATTAAACGACATATATCTTGGTCAGATATTTTCTGTAATGGTAATTGTATTTATTAATATGCATCATATAATATAATAATATAAACTCATAATTCAAATACAACACACTTTCACGACCCGATGACGTGTAATAAGGAGGATACATCGTCATCGTCCATCTCACGTACTTGGTAATAAACTGCAACCAGAATTTCGCTCTGTTTTCCTCCAGTTCTCAATTTGTTGGTAACGTTCAACCAACAAATTTATATATTAACAAAATAATGCGCGTGGTGTAAATAATAGACTACACATTCTGGAAGTATTCGGACATCAAGACTTGCAAAAGATAACGCCTGTCCAGATAAAGCATAATGGTTGACGTGTATACTAAATCCTTAAAAAATAACAATAATATACTTTTAAAGTAATATTAACAATATTCAATATATTAAAGCATTGTCTTAAATAATAAGTTTAGTGTGAAGACTTGAGTTTTAAATAATGTTATGAATATTTTTTAGTAATATGATCTATAACAATCAATAAAAACGTATCATTCAATACTATAAAAACGACTTATCTTAGTGGTTTCTTATGTTCTCATTGAAAATAACTAGTGCGTTGTGAAAATATTAATTGTAATTTCTGTCTGGTATGTCTAGTTTGGAAAGTTGGCTATCCAAGCTTGAGGGTAAATCAGAGCACCTCACTAGGACTGTCAGAAACATAACGATTTTTATTAATTTTAGACACATCAGTTTCAAATTACAGTTTTATTTTTTAAGTTTAGTAATTCTTCCTTAGGATTGACAGTGCTTTTACATTAGTTTTGCTTCTAACCGTATGGATAGCGAGCTCCAGACGAGAAATGTATACTTGTATATGTAACTTAATCTTGTGCGAGGTAAGAAAAGGAAGAAGAATTAACCAATTCTATTTATAGACTATAAGTTATGGTAAGGGGAGGGGGCCAGCTGTCCACATTGCTGTCACAGTCCCCCCTTCTATTCACAACGCCCATTTCCCCTCACCTTGCACAAGGTTTTATTATCCTTATATACCCCGTATACATTTCGTTTTTCTAGATCTTATAACTTATATTACTAGCCCATGGTTGTAATTTTTATACTTTTTCCTATAGCCATAAAATATTATAATCTAGTGTCCTCATGAATAACCCCAGATCTTTACATCCACAAAAGTGGCGGCTTGTGAGATTTTAAAACATGACAGTCAGGATTATGTGTGTCCAATTATTATCTAGCTTTGAGTTGTTTTAACGTAACTCTATTGACGGACGCCACCTTTCGTTCGTATTAGTTGCAAACTTTACTCCATTACTGTCATGTGTTAGTTATTATGCCAAATCTCGTCTCAAAACAATTATTGTTATGGGATTCAAGTTTTACGTTAGTACTTCTATAAAACACTATTTCCAGTATGTTATCCAATATAAAAAATGAATTAAAATTAAAAAAGAATTGAAGTCTAAATTAATGGAAACAATAACTTAAAACATTCAAATGCCTCACCTCTGGCCAACATCAATATAACACTGTTATTGTTTTACCATGCAATCTTTAAAATATTTTAAGACATATAATACTTGAATTTTTTAGTAACTATTTTATTTATTTGTTTACAGACGTGTTTTATGTATTTCTTGCAACAATTTTTTCATGTAAAGTTTATATATTTTTAAATGTTTTGATATTTTTATATATCATTATCCTTTTTTATACGTATATGTGAATATTTATTTTAAATTGAAGATGATTTATTGCTATTTTTACGACTTACTGTAGTATATTTCACCAAAGATAAAACGTCTTGTGTGAGACTAGATAGCATCCGATAGTTGCAATATGGCAAAGAATAATCCGTATCTTTTGAAGAAGTGAATTTAAAACCCTGGCTTTGATCTCTTGTAAACTTTTGCGTTATTTCAAATTTTACGAAAACAACCACCAATCGAACGTATCTTAATTCATGCTAATATCTTTCCTAACCGGTTTTTTTATAATAATTAAAGGCCAAAGAACTGAATCAAATGCAATGTTAACCTTTTAGCTATGTAAAGTAAGTGTAAACAGTAGTTAAACACACCAGAGGGAAGTTGAATACAAACTCCTTATCAAATCATAATACACTAATATTACCACAGAATGGAAAGTAGACTAAAGTGAACCTAAATAAACATTAAAATTTCTATCTTGCAGGATTCAGAGTGACAACTATTGATCTAGCTATAATTAATTGAAACCAAATAAAATATGACTGATTAGGCCTATATGTAACCTTCTTATAAATGCATAGGCAAAACGTACTAAACTTTCCCGGTTAAAGAATTAAGAATTATACTTTATTTTGCACTTTGTTTTTTATGTAACTTGTAGTATTGTTAACTATTAGTGAACCGTCATCTGACTGGAACGTATGTAAAAAAATATTAGGTATATTATATTATACTAGGTAATGCTTGCAAGGTGTTTTTATAAAATAGTTGTGTCCAGTACAAGACTTGTTCAAACTAAGTTGAGTATAACATTCCCACTCACTGCTGCCCCTCAAAACCATTGAAAATAAGGCTCCATACCCAACGGTTATAGAGTAGTTGCATAACTCTAATATTACTATTATCATATATTTTTAATCTAAAACATTTGAAATGGTTCACGTTTATAAAATAATCAATAAGGATAAGACCTACAAATTTTAAAATATAGTAGTATGTTTATCAAGGTTGCTATTAAAAACGTAATAAAATATCGTATGCTCTTCCAACACTGTTCCTTGTGTCAACTGAACAATTTCCTATAAAATCCACATGAACAAGAGAAAAAGAGATAACACTCAATTTGCTAATTTAAACACCTCTTAAAGTTATTTCGACGAATATTTTAAATAATATAACTATTTAACAATGCAAATATAGTTAATAAACTCCTTCAGTAAGTATACATATAATTTTCCAAAACACCTAACATGTGTAAGTCTAAACCACAAAATTAAGGAGGTATTAAGTAAAATGTAACATTACCATGGTCTAACGAACAAAGCAACAAAGGATTCAGTTAGTTTTATCCTTGGCCCTAATGAGTCTTCTGCTCTTTACTTCTAATTTGCATTTATTTACATAGCATAAACTCCCTGTTCATCTTGCATCAACTTAATGAATGGGAAACCTAAATGACACGTTTCATGAAAATTACAGTACAACCATTTAAGTAAAACAAATAGGGCCCGTTTTGCCTATATATCAAAGGTATGTTTCCTCCCCTTCATTTTACAGTTAATTTTGTGACTTTTTATTATTTAATTTACTTTTTAGGATATATTTTGCATTAATGTAATATACAAAATACCAAGTGGATATTGAAACAAGTAGTAACTATTTCCTTAAGTATGGTGTTGCTGACTTGAGGTTATGTTCAATATATGTCAAAACTGTTTAAAAAGTCATAATGGTTTTATGTGGAACATTTATTACCGTTAGCGTTTTTAAGTATGTACAATGTCAAATAATATTTGCATTTGTTTTACTAAAATGCTATGATGATTTTCTGAAGCTATAGCAGCATTTTTGAAGCTAGTCAAATATATCAATAATATATACAAATATCTTAATATATCCTTATTTATATTCAAAAGAGTAATGAATATAAAACTTTATTTTACGCCCCATACTCATAACTAGAACGTGGGAGGTACAAGTAACGTAGTTTTGTTGGCGAGACCATAGAGAGCGCCCGACGCGACAGTTGTTACAGTGACCAACACAAAGGTCTGCAGACCGTAGCCTGTGATAAAGTGACTTCATAAATAACTGGCTTTGAATTACGTACACGTGTTCAATATAGTGGGTTTTCTGAGATACACTAGAAGGTTAATCACACATAACAGACCTGCAGTAATCAAGGAAAAGATTCATATGATTTTGTTCAATATAATTTCGAAACGCATATATCATTTAAATGCCTCATTTAGTGTTTAAAATGTCCACCTCATATACATTCATAAAGAGGGTGGTCATCTTATCATGATAAATTACATTTCTTTACAATTCATTTTATCATGTGGATGACAAATTGCGATAAATTGTATTTTCAATTATATTTTTTCATGTACTTGTGCCCACATTATTACAGGAAAAACTAATGTTGCGATTGATTTGTTTTAAACATTTTACAATAGTTATAATGCAATTTATAACAATAATTTCAACCCTCTCATCCTTATGTGTGTTCAAAACTTTATTTTATTTATCTATTTTTTGCTACCTTCAGAGATGTTTAATTTATAATGTTATATATAGTATTTAACAGTTTAAAGCAGCCTCGCCCCTCTCAGCTCTAAAATGTTGAAGGAAATCCTAATATTTAATTGATTGCAGTTTTCTCTTATGCAATTTACTTCCAGACAACCTGTAAAATAGGTTAAAAGATAAAAAATGTGTATAAAGGTAGGAATATTGGTTAGTAAATTTGTCCATGCGACGTTTCGAAACAGTTGTCAATAGAATTGTGGAACATGTAAACAAATAAATTAACTACCAAATTGTGTCTCCGTTTTACCGAATTTTCGTTATACGGAAAAAAACTACGACTGTAGATGCTTCCTTGGGGTGGAGAGAGGGGTTTTATATTGTGGTGAGTACCTATAAGTTTAGTTACAAATATGGATATAACATACCCCAGGAACATTTTCAGCACAAAGGAAGATCTTTCAAGTCCGACTGGTTGACAAGGTTACAACTAATAGTTTTAAACTACAACCAGTAAACTTAGCGTATTTATCTATTTGTCCAGCAATAAAATGTACGGTTATATTAAGCAATATCCGTCCCATGGTGCTTTACGATGCATCTTGGCCACTGGTTTTGGTCAAAGATAGTCATGTGTAGATAGATTCACTTAGATTTCTTTGCCGATACGGCAGATTCTTAGATTTCATTGTGTTGTCAAATATTTAAATCCACCACTTGAGAATCTTGCACAGTCACAATGAAAGAAAGATATTCAAAAGGAATCACGTTTGCCACATTCATTGAAGGTATTTCTTATCATCTACAAATACCGGTACTATTGATTACAAAATACATAAACTGTTTATAAACAAATTAACAACTCCGGAGGTTTCGTCTCTTGGAACAAAATGTTCTTATATTAATTAATTTACCAGTTACATGTAACATTTTGGCAAGACTTGCTCGTTATTGGTTCTTTGATCTCAATAAAAGCTAAACTGGTCAGAAAACCAAGTTCGGAAACTTTCATTGTAGTGAGGCCAGCGATGTTTTTCACAAACGAACAAGAACACAAACAAAAGGATGCAAGCTTATTGTTGTTTGAGAAACCTCTAGCGAGGACTCATTGGCACTGAATCACTAACCTAAGAAACTTGGCCTAACTGTTGCCAGCCCTCAGTAAGTTATGTTATAGGACGAAAAACAGAAAATGGTGGTAAGTGAAATCTTGGCTTGATTTCAAACAAAACTATGTTTATGCGATATGACTTTAGCACGAGTCATTCGCATTTCAACTAGATATCTAATCTTTCCAAGCCTCGGGATGTCAGTAACTAATGTTTAGTTGAAAAATGTTGAGAGTTTTACCAAATAAACCTATATACGGGTGGTAAACCATAGAATGCATACGAATAACTCATATGAAATGTTTTGTGATTTTACCATTTTAAACATTGTTTAACTATTTTTGGCTCTTAATAATACCTCCAGAGAAATCACTGACTGCAAATTTGAAATACATACTTAATAATGCGCCAAGACACTAGTATTTTGCTCAAGTAGGAATTATATTTGTAAATATAATTTAAATTTAATTTACGTATTTATGCGTAAGACAACTCGATTTTCAATTTGATTATTTTTAAATAAATACATACCTATTTTAAAGATTTTTTACAAAACAATGAGAATGTTTGTTCATATAATATCATTTTTATATTTTAACGACATTAATAAATTATTTTCACATCACTTTGTTGCATACAAATTATCTGTATAAGTAGTAAGATTTTAACAAGCTGTAGTAAGTCACAAGAATAAAAACCAGATCTCAAACCCAACTAAAATGCCAACTTTGCTATTAAACCCTAATAAATGTAGCCGGAACAATCCGAACGTGTTGTCCCTAAATGAGTATGTGGTGCACAATGTACATTTATCATATTCACAGGAAGGACAATTACAGATAAGGGGATTAGCTCGAGGTCGGTCGGACCGTGGCGTCGCGGCGGCGGGTGAAATGTAAATATCACCCTCGCCTCTCCTCTCTGACCACCTGTTTTTCTTTCTTCTGCTAATTTATATTTTGGGGTTTTTACAATGTAGTTTATCCTGCCTAGCATTACGGTCATGTCAGAGTAAGTAAGATTTATAGTGCTTGTTAACTGCACTTGGTGTCTGAAATGAAAATCACATTTTTATTGTGATATCTGCGTGGTTTCCTGCAAATATAAAAGAAGATTTCTTTCAAATACATATCAATATTTCCTACTTACTGAAATGTAAATATTTCCTTTTACTTCATACGTTAACTATGCATTACAAAATGTTCCCTCGCATACAAATTTCAAGTTGTATTTGTAACTGCACCGTTATGATTTAACTAGACCTATCGCCATAAGATTCATGGACAGACATAAGCCAAGAATCATTGAAACTGTTGTTTTCAAGGCCCTAGAACTCAAAGCTATTAATATCTTTTAACAAGCGTGTATCACCCGACGCATTCAACACATGCGTTTGTTGTAGTTTATTTGTAAGTCCGTCAACACATTTTTTCTTATGCATAATTATAATATAACCATCCGTTCGTATATAGCTTATCACCTTATTCTCTGTATGAGTGTGGTTTCACGATAAACAATTTCAAATACATTAAAACTAGTTCTTTAAAAATTTTATTAATTAATTTTAATTGTTAATATATTTTTGATGTTAATATTGTGCTAGTTATTGTTACAATTTATGTATTAAATTAAACTGTTGTCATCCTTGTCTTTTTTTCGTCAATCAAAAGTTCCTCTTCTTGTTACCAGTCACAGAGTTTTTATATTGTTGTACTAATATTTGTTTCCTTATTAATTTCCTTATTAGTTTCCTTGATTGATATTTTTGTTTCGTTATTGTTCTTTTCTATTATATTGTTAATTATTATGTTGACCATTTTAAATGGTAATTTTTGGTTTTATGCTGATTTAGAGATTATGTCATGTTTGATTGTAGGTAACTTATTTCGTTTGCAGTATTATTGTAATGCATGTATATTCAAACAATTATACACGAAACAACTGTATATGCAAACAATAAATTTGCATCTAATTTTTTCTTTGCATATCAGGCCTTATTACTTAAGTCTTGCCATAACTACTGTACACTAGTATGTAAAAATGGTTTGTCCATTGAAAAAAAAAGAAAAATTAATGGGGTGTAAAACAACTGTAGATGCAAACAACAAATTTGCATCTAATCTTTTCTTTGCATGTCAGGCCCTAGTTGTTAAGTCTTGCCATAAATATTGTACACTAGTATGTAAAAATGGTTTGTCCATTGAAAAAATTAATGGGGTTTATATTTTAAATGTACAGTTATTTGTTATAAATAGTTTTTCCAGTAATATGTGTTTTCGAAACTTTTTAGAAAATCGTCTGAGAACAAAGAAGAGCTGCCACTGTCGGTGGTTAAAATTATATATTCGGCCTGGATTAAAAGAAAACAAATTCAAAGATTTAATACAATTCATTTTACTGCCATATGCTTTATTTTTGTTTCATACGGAACTCACGAACTAACGACTATGCTAATAATCTCTGGCATCCTTTTGCTTCATTTAACTGTTTTACATCACGTAATACATTTGAAGAGGCAGTTTGTGGGCTTCTTTAAAGTCATTATGAAAACAAAGGACAGAGTATAGGCTCTAGATTGCTTTGGATCATTAGGCGTTCACTGATGACTATTGCCTATTTAACATACTAATGCAGAGTATTAACATTAAGGAAGATCGTTGTTTAGCTAAATTGGAATCACAAAATTTCGTTTGTTTTAAGACTTAGACATCGTCTTATAACAAAAGGGAAATCTTAATATAGTGTACGATTAATATTGTAGGCAGTTTAATATAACATTGAAATACAGGGTGTTTATAAAAAAAACTGTACAACTTCAAACAAACATATCAACTTTATTTTTTCACTTAAATGATTACAATTACAACCAAAACAAAGGAAACCTTCTTAAGTTTTGTGTAAATCCCAAAAGTATATCTAATTTGAATATGATTGCCATTATTTGCACGAAAATAATCCAGTTTACTTTCTAGCTCGCACCAAACACGACGTAACATGTGCCCATCGATTTCAGCAAACGCTTCTCTGATTCTTTCTCTAAGGTCTTCTTTGCTGTTGACCTTACTGGCATTCACCCTATCTTTAACAAACCCCCAAACAAAAAAGTCTCACGGGGTAACATCTGGTGACCTAGGACGCCAAGGTATTGGACCATCACGGCCAATCCAACGGTTTGGGAAGTTTTAATTCAAACACTCTCGAACAAACCCACTCCAATGGGGGGAGTCTTGTTGGAAAATAATGTTCGACTGAAATTCCTCTAGTTGGGGAAGAACAAAATGTTCCAATATTTCAATGTAAATGTTGCCGTTAATTGTGTTATTTTGAAAGCAAAAAGGGCCTTTAACTCTATCGTGGGACAATCCGCACCAAACATTTAATTTTTCACTGACCCTGGTATACTCTTGATGAAAGTGTGGGTTCCCAGTCCCCCATATCCTCACATTTTTCTCATTTACTTTACCTGATAAATGAAAAGTAGCCTCGTCAGGAAAAATATCCTTTTCAGATAATTAGCATTATGGTCCAAGCAATCTAGCATATTTACTGCAAATTCATTTCGAAGAATCCAGTCATGTGGTGTAATTTTTTTGTAAAATTTGTAGTTTGTAAGCACGAAATTTTAAGGATTTCGAAGTTTATAAATTTCCTTAGAAGTTTATACACAGTTGAGTGCTTCATGTTTAACTCACGTGCAGCACATCTCGAAGATTTCTTGGGACTGTTCATAAATGTCTGTTCAACTCGCTGCACATCTTCCTATCTTCATAAATTTGTCATACCAAGCCCTAATTGATGTTCTTGAAGGAGGATTTCTATTATACCTTGTTCGAAATTTCCTCTGAACAGCAGTATCGGACTTAGTTTCAATAAACCACTCCAAACACTGCGCTTTAACACGAGCATCCATTGCGGTTTCTTATAATACTTATGAGTTATTTGCTTTTGTTTACCAATCAACAATAGAAACCAATCAGCTGATTAAATTGCCAGTTAAAAACATTTTGAGTCACTCTTTTTAATGGTGACTTTAGAAAACCCCTATGCCCAATCAAACATGAATGGGACAAAGTTAAAGTTGTACATTCTTTTTGTATAATATCTTTAAAATGCACTGTATCTTATATTCAGTTTACATAATTAGATTTAAAAACTTAATAAATGCAAGAGCTTTCAAGTTAGTTTAATGCCTTTTTGGACATTTACACATAAATAATTGGGGATATTAATTAGTGTACTGTGATAAGATACAACTTTGTTTAATTTTGTGAGCTAGGTTTTTAATGGTGAGTTGTTAACAGTAAACTCATATAACCTTTTTATAAACTATTATTTAATCGAATAACTATTATTAAATAGTAGCTGTTATTAGCCCCTCAAAAATGGTGGGCTTAAACAAACTAAAGAAGTTTGTTGTTCACTAGTTATAAAATAAATTTAATGGCTTAACAATTTATATTAAAAAGCTATTTTTTAACTTCATGTATTAAAATGGAAATCCGCCTTCCAAAATTTAACGGTATTATTGTAATAAAGCCCCATCATAATGCATATTCAAATGTTCATTAGAACGTGAATAACTTCAAGAAGTGTATTTTTGCCAAAGTCATTTTACGCCTGCATGCAATAGCCCAAAAGGGGGTTTAATGGTTTAGTTTAAACTTTGTTGTTAGTTTAGTTTTGGACATTGAATCAGATCCATTTTGGAGTCACTTCAAGCCAAATTTTGTTTTTAAAAACTGCAGTTAAATGTCATACAATGTTTACAAATTCGTTCATTGGGTTAAAATTTGTAATAACAACTAACCTTACTACTTTCACTACCTTTATAACTAAAGGATTAAAAATACAGTCTACATATTGACCTCCATTTAATTGTATTTCATCTGCTAACATTCAAACTATTTAAAGACAGACCAACAAAATTAAATAATTTATCTATCTATTTAAACAATTAATACTCTACATGAAAACGTTGTAAACAACATGGTTTTTTTGTTTTAAGATTTACCCCCTCATATTATACACTAACACGCGCGTCTAAATGTGCAGATGTGCAAACTGGCTTTAGATTTTTGACTTAGACCTGAGGGCTCTACCCCATGGGACTTCCAAGTCCCCATGTTATTCATATGGATGAGAGCTTTATTTGGATTATGTCATATGGGTTTTTTCTTAATTAAATTCAATTAAATAAACAGCTGTTATAAGGATTACATACAACAACAGACTGTTAATATTTTGTTTACTAATTAACTACTTACTATTTTCGTTTCACAAAACGGGATGCGCAAGCTCCGCACAGGAAATTTTAGTTAGCTATAAACTGTATGGAAAATATTTCACATTGTATTCAATTCTAATAGCATAGGTCAATTAGTTTTTAGTCCTTAGTTTTCTTATACATTGCATTAAATTTCTTACCAGAGTTTCATCCAGTTTCACCCAATTTCATCCAATACAGAACATAAAATTGAAATCTAACTAAATTTTTACAAACCTTATGTTGTTAGTTATAAACATATTCTGGTTGTATCTTAGTCATGTATTTTATTTACTCATGCTCAAATCACACTTTAGGGAGTATAATCGATTTCATCGATGTTTAAAAAGATTAGATTCAGTTTTACACAAAACTTTAAAAACTACCTAAAAAATTACAATTCCAGCAGTGAACCGCTAGAATGCCATTCAGCTATCATATTTTCTAAAACCCAGGATTTATCAAAGGAAAATCATCTACTTCTCGTTCCATTATCAGTGATAAAACCCAATTTTGCAGCAAGAGTAAAAGTAAACAAAAACATAAATAGAAAATATAGAATAAATAAATCTGAATTAAACTTTTCTGACACTTTTATACAGTATTATAAACTCTATTCCCATTCAGTATGGAATTTGTGTTTCTTACTGCTTGTACATTTTAATCCAAAAACCTGAATTTAATTAAGAATAGTTGACTGCTTGTTTTACAAAAACAATCTTAACTTTACTCAGCTGTTGTATTTAATTTGGATGCAAAGTAGGGAACACATGGTAAACAAAATGATTGCCAATAAAATATGGCCAAAAATTATAGTTTTTTGTTTGCCAATTACAAACTTAAAACCAAATAAATGTAGGATATCGTATTTTCCTCATCACCCTGGGCCTAAAAGAAATCTTTTGACACTAACCTGGCCTCTCTACGTTCAGTAGTTTAATCAGAATTGGTGGTTACACGTTCCTTACACATGGGGATGACGAAAAAAGGCAAAAAACAGTGTTTTTTCCGATTGCAAACGTATAACTGAGTAAATTTTGGATATCTTATTTTTTCATCATCCTTGGCCAACTTTTGACACCAACTGGCCTCTCTACGTTTATTAGTTTACTTGGAATAGGTGGTTACACGTAACCTTGTACATGCTATTATTATATAGGATCCTTACATCATTAGCTATGTAATTAGAGGAGAAAGGGTTTTATTTTTATATGTGTTACAACAAATAAAAATAAATGCTGTTTGTAGTAAAAAATAATTGTTTGGTCGTATTTGTTTTAACAACGAGCAAAACATCGTGCATCTCCCTAGTGCAGTGTGGTGTTTTCAAATGTACTAAAGCGTAAACACAATGTTGGTATAAACACTTTGCTTACGTGTTAAAAGGCACGCTAAGGCACAAGCGTAATCTTATAATGAAGGCGTATTTGTGTCCTGATGATAGGATTAAACGGACAGTTAATAGTAGTTTTAACAAATCGCAAGACTTTTCGTACCTAAGGAGAAGTGGCATACGTCATAATTTTTAACTGTAAATATGAGTCATTAAATAAATGTATATCAAATCCTGAAATTCTATACTGAATGGTTTAAAAATGCCATTTCGTTACGATTTCCTATCATCAAATAGCTTTGGAAAATATCACTTTATCAGAAAACTCGTTTTACGAGATGGAAGGAGAGGGAGGTCTGGAAAGGAATAAATCATTACAAATGTATTTGGATGCTTTCAGAGTCCAAGTACGCCATAGATCACAGTGAGTGCAGTCATTTTGGCGGCCCCATTGTCCGGTAGTAATGTGCGCGGCGACCTGCGGCTGAAGTCCCCTGATTTATATTCATTTACTGGTCAGGACTTCCTTTTGCGCTCAGGAAATTTAGGTCTAATCCGTCTCCTTTCCCTTTCTAATCGTAGAAGGTATTGTACTCGTAATAGTATTTTGTTAAGTGGACTTTCATGGTCAAGGACCCGTGTACAATAATATAAAAGTAATTGTTATACAATTATATTACCGTTTAGTAATATATAATATTTATCTTGAAAGACATCGTTACTGTAAAGATTTCCGCTTTTAATTATTGTATGTTAATAAAGATATTTACAAATATTCCAAGGTATAAAACTGGTTAAGTAACTACTAAGACTCCCACAGGTAAACCGATTTATTTAGTCATTTTATGTTCTTGAATATTCCTTCTTTAAACCCAAAACACTGAATATTGAATCGCATCATCTGTCATGATGTCGTTTATAAAATGAACATGTTTCAATACTTGTTCCTTTGTCATAACATATCGCATAAGTGGCCGTCTCTAGATTTTAATGATCGTTTAAGTAATGATAATTGATTATTAAGAAATCTCTGAGAATAATTCTGAGTTGTAAACATATTATAGTTATTATAAATAATGATAAGCTAAAGTAAATTCAGTGAAATATATTTATTATATCGTAGTATTTTTAACTGTTTATAACAACTACTGTTTAATGATTAATGGTTTGAGAGAACCAAATATCAAATAAGCACGTGTTTAACTGACGACTTTTACGCCATGTTCGGTGAGGTTGACTTTAGCTGGTACCGAGAGAAGGAAAATTCCTGTTCATTAAGTCCAAGAGAGAAGTTCATTCTTCGCGTGTTTACATTTTCAGCATAAATTTCGTAAAAAATTTGTTGTATACATTTTAAACACCTTTTGAATGTCTTAAAAAATTTTGCAGACTTTAATCGAAGTTTATTTTGTGGCCAAAAATAATATTTTTAACGTTTGTTTACACAAACTTAAGGAGTGGTTCACCTGGGTACGTAGAACTTATGTAGACCTTTTCCCCTTTGAGCGTTGCAGCTAGACGTTACTGGCACTTTACCCTAACACCACCACCAAACACCGTACACAAATTTAAATAATTTTCTGACAGGGACGTGCAAAACAATTTTTTGTTAGTTTATGCTATTGCTTTTTTAACACTAACGTATTCCGTTTGATAACAAAAAAATCCAAAATAAAATAAATAAACATTTCCAAAATAAAATAAATAAACATATCAAATAAAATAAAATAAATTATTCTTACTAATTCCCCTTACAAATCCAGTTCGTAAAACTAGTAATGAGCTAGTCAATCTAGTAATAACTAAATTACTTATATGAATTTGTAACTAAGAATGTGAATGGAAACATAAAGTAGTATCCGCCTAACAACAAAAGTTAGTAATAAGTTATCTTACTTCAAATCAAAGTATTCTCTCATAGTTAGAGAAAATTTGGTTTCATCCTTTGAAAATAATTAATAATTTTGCGGATGAAACTAATTCTAACGCAATGTCTAAAATGTTCACTACCTCTGGAGACCCTAGGAGGTAAGATATTCTTGACAGTATTTCTCAACCACAGACACAGCTAAAGGTGAAAAATTAAATACAATCATCCTAAAAGCCGTTTTACTTGAGTATGGTAAGACTATTTTCCCTGCCCTAACAAAAACATATTAGAAATACTAATCCTAATATACTGGCAAGTTACTTATCACATCATCAGCTGCTCTTCAATGTTATGATTTTGGTATTTCGTTTTTCCATCTTTGCCAGTTTGATTTAAAAGTAAAACTGATGTATTGAAAAAGTTTATCCTTGATTTATTTTTAAGTTTATACATTGCTTGAAAACAAAAACACTAAAAATTAAGAAAAAGGCTATCTAATGTTAAAATGTTTTCCTAGTAAATGTGAAGAAGAGGTTAACACTGCAAAAGGAGGAGATATGGAGCCTTCTAAAAATACAAAATAAGGAGATAAGGAGCAACGTATCATCCCGGCTCATTAAACAAATTTGACAAGGATGAAAAAATGAAAGTGAACTATTATAGTACTGAAGAACAGCTGATAATATTTGTAATTCCATTTTACTAACAAAGATAAAAGTTTCCAGTTCCTATTATTTTCTTACAAGTCTTTTCTGTAGATTATGCCATCTTCTGTTTTAACTTTTGCATATCTAGCTTAAGATCCAACTATAAACGGAAGATTACACTCTCTAAATTACTTTTATTTCAAAGCAAAACTCATGTTTTGAAATAGTTTATCCTTTATTTATTCTTAGGTTTACACGAACCCTCTCCGGAAATTTCAAGAGCTTATTCCTTAGGTCAAAAAGTCACATGAATATAATCCATTTACCGTCTGTGATTATATGTGTATTTTTTATAAACACATCAATAAATTCTTAGGAACCACTTGAGATACTGACTTAAAAATTAGCTCTTCTATTACGCTTTTTAAGGCTAATTTAGTATTAGATTTTACATTTACATCTTTTACCGTTTCAAAATAGCAGACAATATTTTTTTTAAAGCTTAATATATTGTAAATTGATTTTTTAATCTATTTGCCACTATAAGAAAATAGAGTGTAAACACAAAAATTATTTTATAAAGATTGAAAGATAGCTGTGAAATTATTTTTTTAAATTTTAATCGTCGTATTTTACTCACAATTTTCACGATTTTATTCCTAAAAGTTGGAACTGCTCAACTATGGGTTAAGTGGCATTTAAAGCCTTTACAACAAAATTTTGGCTTAACAATAAAGTGTCTTTCAATACCAACTTGTATATTTAAAACAAGTTAAATAGCTGCAATTTTGAAGCGTTAAATGCTGGAAGCGTCAAATTCAATCCAAGTATCATATTAAATCAAGTTTAGTACACTAGACAAGTTTCACGTCATTACCTCAAATAGTTTCAAAAACTTGATATATAAATAAAAAATAATATTTAGCCTATAATCGCAGAGACAGTCGATATAAGTCATGAACCTTTTTCTATATAACATTTTGTATTTGTATTTGCTCCTTGTTTGATCTCGTGAACAATTTTCTGACGGTTCCGTGGTGAGTTTTGAGACAATCTGTTTGTCCACGGATTTACTTTAAACTTGGGTGATCATGTTTATAGTAATAGACTGAATAGTATATGATAAATAACTTATTACCGATTTGGGGTTACCGTTTGGTGAGATTTATAGATTTTGCCATTCTGAAAAAAAACTCTTTTTTGCACTCTTAAAACTAATATTTTTAAAAACAAATCTGTTAAATGATAAAATATTCAGGTTTCAGTTATACATTATACATATACAAATTGTGCACGTAATATCTAGTATAAAATAGTTTTAGTGAAAAACATATTATCCGTAAAAACATTTTTTAGTCGTTTAATAATCAATTCAGTAAAAATAACAAACTTATTACGGCTTAAACATTAGTTGTATTTTAAATTTTGACATTTACGATTTAATAATCACTAATCCTTATAGTAATACGATCCAAGGACTATTAAATCAAGCTCCTTTTGAAATATATTTTGATTGAAAACATATTTTGAATTGGGTGCATACTATTGCAAGGCAATTTGTTTTACACAGCGTAATTTATAAAATAAATTACTTCCTAGAAGGACATTAGTGGCTTCATAATGTTTTCAAACATATAATCTTAGACAATTTCAAATTTTGTTCCTAACAATATCCATGAAAAATGTACCTGTTCAAATATAAATCAGTAGAATAATAGGAAATTATTGTTGTTTGTGCAAAATGTAAAAATATGAAGTCATAAATATACGAGCAACGAAACTCTGGACAAAAGCCTAAATCGAAGGGTACAGAGAGCGGAGTAGGGTGTTCAGATATGAATATATATAAGGGTGCCTTCAGCTGCAGGTCAAAAGGGGTGGCGCTCCCAAGGGAGAAGTGGACATTACTGTGAGAGGGAGGTCCTGTAGAGGGGCGGGGGTGGAGGGGTATCGCTGGGGGAGGGGCCGCCTCCTTGTGGCTCATAAATATACTCTCAGATCTTTGCACCACTTTGGCAATAACCTTTGCGCTGAATTCCTCATCCTCACTCCCCGTATCAAGGAGCACTTACATTTTTGGACTTGATGGAATATGGCGAAAATTGTGACAGGACCATACACGCTGTGCAGATAAATACCATTGCAGCCTAAGATATCTGTGCCCATGATCATATTATATTGTAAGATGACTACTTTGAAGTTATTGTAGAGTTATATTTGTTATTATATTGTTTATAATATATGTATTCAACAACAACAAAAAACACTTTGTTCTAATGTTTAGGGAATTCGCAGTTCATAGGGTCATTTTTCCGGTTCAGAGAAGCAATAAAAGAATAAGATGCAGAAGAAGCAAACTTGATAATCAGTCATATTTGTGATACTGGGTTTTGCAGTCCCAACATTGGTATTCAAGACGACTATGATGAATAACGTAAAACTGTTAATTATTAACGTGCCAATTAAAACAAATTGGTTTGCTAGTAGAGTCATTACAAATAATCAAAGGGAAGCACAAAATAGCACATACATCAGGGGAAGATTGAGTCAAATTTAGCTCAAGACATCTCTAATATAAATTCCTTGTTTTTATAGTTTTTATTTCAGATTATAGCTTACAGCGAAAAATATAACATAGTAATGGTACAATTATATATTATTATTTCTGAGTTTAGTTTTATTAAAAAACAACTTGCATATTATTATTTGTTGTTATTAGCGAAAATTTCCTCTATAGGGAAGAAGCATTTAACGTAGGTTTCATGGTAAGAGACCTACCATTCGTTCAAACACCATTCGTTCATATTCATAAATATACACACATATATATTTGTGTGTGTGTGTGTGTGTGTGTGTGTGTGTGTGTGTGTGTGTGTGTGTGTGTGTGTGCGTGTGTGTGTTTCCGTAAGCACGATAACTCACGTAAAAAAGGTCCGATCTAATGAAATTTGGGACAAATGTGTAAATTACCATTTATTTGAACAAGTTCGAAAACAAGACAAATCGCACCATCCGAAGGGGGGTTTTGTGCACCGAAAATGGGTTTAATGGGGTTTCCACATGTAATTTTTTATTTAAATCAAATTGTATTTTTTACTATTGATTTCAGCATTAAAAACAAACAATTTGGTATATTGATCATTGCTCTACGTCAATTGGTTACTGATATATTGAAAGTGCTAAACACAGTACGTTGCATAATGTTATAATTATGGAGAAAAAATAAAAATGGTATATCTCGCTTATTTATAAACATAAACTGACGAAATTTAGTATACGGCTTCATCTGGTTGTGGTTTATTGTTGTTTACACAAAAAACACTTTTTTGTCTATGGTTCCCGTAACAGTAAACCTAATGGTCCATATCAACAGATATTGTCTAGATAACTTAAAATTCACTTGAAGATAATTACAAAATTTGTCTTTTTGCTTTGGTGGTGCAAAATGTTAGTTTAAAGGGGGATTTTTTTCTCAATTAAAAAGTGTTTAACCAGCCATATATCCCGCCTAGGTACTGATGCATATCAAAATAATCCGCACAGAAGAAGGTTTCAAGGATAAAGAGATAAGGATGGCCGAAAGGGTGCCGACTCACAAACCCCAGATGTCAATGTTTGCATTTCGAGTCCCCTCCGCCCCTCGGCAGCCCTTACGCCACAAATCACCCTCAAGGTAATCGCTTTATCACTAATTGTCTTTCCGGTATGTTTCAAGTAATTCCTCTCGGTCTGTTATATTAACCGACCCCTACTTCATATTCATGTGCTATATTTGATTCATACGTCCTCCTGTTGATTTTGGCACAACGTATTTATGACTAAGCTGATATTTCAGAACAGTTATGTCCTCCGCAGATATAAAAGAGCATGCGTATGGAACAGATATTTAAAAAAGAACAGTTCCTGTATACTGTATGGGATATATTTTTCCTTGTATATTCGTCAGTTGTTTACTTGCCATACAATAAATCATGCCATTCTTACGTGTAACATAGCTTCTTTCAAACCGTCTATCTGGGATTAATTAAATGATATTTGTTAACTTTTTATACTTTCTGTATACAAAGTAGTAATAAATTGTACAGCTTGTCCAAGCTCCTTGATTTGAAACGCTAATTTGTTAATAATAAAGCTTTATGACGAGTCAACTGTAGTAGTCACAAAACTCACCCCCGTCAGAGCAAGCGTACACTCAGCGAGTTTCCAACGTATATAACTACCAATGAAGATACCGTGTCAAAATACTGGGTGTCCAATAAATAACTTATTAAATTGTTGGGTAAATACTTTAATACCCATATAAAAATGTATTTACTTAACAACTGACAAACATATCTTGCATGGATATAATTATGATTATTATTAATACATTTTACTAACCAACATAACTTTCTTGGTAGTATCAAATGGTTTTCTCAGTTGGCAAAAGTAACATAATTCGGTTGTCTATTTCTGACACTATCTGAGACCATACTAGTTCGTAATAATAGTTCTTGAAAAAGAATACTAGACTTATAAAATTGGCATTAAACTGAAGCGCGAATGTCATCACGTAGTTCTTGGATCCATGTTGGAGCTGTGTCTTTATTGCAGATTATAATTTAAGGTTTAAAATATTTGGTAATAACAATGCATTGGCTGATCTTTGCAAATAATCCTAACTTTGTGATTTTAACTACCATTTGGCCATTATTAAATTATCTAAATGTGTTCCATCAGATTATACGATCCCTAATTTTTTTGAGACCGAATATATTTTATAAAAAAGTTATATGTAACATATTATATGTTCTATACAAGACTAACAATAAGTTGTGTAAGCAGTCCCTGCAACAGGGAGAAAAAAACTTGTAATGCAAATATCAGTAGACATACTAATGGTTACTAGTGGTTTACATACCACTTCATTGTAGATAGTAACGACTATGTGTCATGGTCACATTTTAAGATATCAAAAATTATTGTGTTTACCAACTATTCTCACTCGTCTTCATCATCTCATAGGTTGAATCATCATAGATGTTAGTTACGATTTTAAAACACTTATTTAAAAGCAATCTTAAAATTCTAGCATTGGCTGGTAGACTTAACAACAAATTAAATTCAAATATATAAGGAATTAAAACCCAAATTAAAATTTGGGCTTTGACAATACCTGCTACCCAAAATTACCTTCTTTATGACATTTCCATCATATTAGAATCTGTCAAATCGTTGTCTCAGAATATTTACGGAAAAAAGTTTCTTTTAATATAGGATATGATATTAATATTATAAGAATATAAGTTACAAATTCTGACAGTGGGACGGCATATTTAACGAAATGTGTGACCACAACACAAAATTCGTTGACACCATGGTAACTTGTTCAGCTACAACTATTATTTAGGACCGAAATTGGTAAATAATACACTAGTATGTGTGTGTTTATACATTGGAAAATGCAGTGTTGTTTTAAAACACATTAATAAAACAAATCACAACAAAAGTAAGTGATGTACCCGATTACTGAAATAATAATCTTAATTAGTTCATCTTAATTCATATTAAGGTGAATTTATTTAGAGGTCACAAGGTTGTAAATGTATTTTTATTAACACGAGAAGCATTGTTTACGAAACAATAAAGAGTGGCCGGCCGATTGTAACAATACATGTCAAGACAATGGTGGAATTTCCATTAGTTCGCACTCTCTATTGTCATGTAAATTACTAGTGTAACGTTGCTTAACTGAGCTGTAGACTTCGTCGTTCAACTATCAACACTTTGGAGTTTTTGTTTCGTTTTTTCCCACGAACCCCCATGAGAAATCTGTTATTGTTTTAGAACAATATTTTAAATTCACTTGCATGGATAGTGATTCTTAGTTCTTACTAGTAAAAATCAAATGAATTTTAAGGTCAGATATTGTAAGAATCAATGAAGAGATTCAAAATTATATAACATTTTCTTCCTCGTCTTTTAACATTTTTTTGGAGATTAGCAAAAGTAGGTTACATCTCAATCGCCAACCACAAATAAGTTACTGTTTGCATCTCTGGACAGTTTCTTGACCAATTTTTAGTCACTGTAAGACCGACGGATACGCGTAGTGTTTGCAGTATATAACGTTTCAGGCAGATCTGTAGTTTTAAATTATTTTTTATGTCAGCCTACAAATGTAAATATACAACTTTAAATACAACCTTTAGTAAAAACTTCAATATTAGTTATCCAGTCTCCTAAAAATTTCAAATTTTAAACTCATCAATGTATAGTCCATTTTTATTGTTTAGTGATGCCTGTTATTAGCACGACAGTCAATGTCAGATATGTAACAAACAAGTACAATAGTTTAGCATCATATAAAACTGAAATTTATGGCAGCTTATTTTCCAACAGAATAGCTGATAAAATATATGTGATATTTTATCACATCTCCATTCTATGGAGGATCTATATCCATTTTATGTATAGGATTTACTTCAATATTAGGCAAAATAAAATATTACATCGGAAAATGTAAACTAAATGTATTTTTTATCGTTACAATTTTATATACTATGGTCTTTATTCTGCAACGGCTTACAACTTGTAAATAGTTTCCATAAAATATATAAATATAAATGATTAAGATTATAATGAAAAATACACTGTTTTAGAAAATTTAGGGAACAGACTATTCTATATGTAAAAAAACGTTTACGTTATAAAAACAGACTAGAGTGTTGTGTAGTGTATGTATGAATTTAAATGTTAATCTATTTATGTTATTAAGATTGTATATGCCTTATTGCATTTTAATTGGCCCTTTTTTGATTAAAATCAATACTCGTTTTGTGTATGCAAAAATAATTATACAGTACAAGAAGAACCAAGTTCCAAAGGAAATAGGCAAAAAAAGGTTAAACCTATAGGCTAAAGCTATTTAAAAAAGACAATTTGTTTCGTAGCTTAGCACATTTCTCACTAACGTTCTCGTCAGCAGCATTATTAGATATATATTAGATTGGTCGGGCTCCGAAAGTTTTTAATATTGACAATATTCCATCACTTATTCTCAGTGTGGAATTATTCATGATGATCGTCTCTATCAACCTAATACTAAGTGGTAATTTATCCATCATAAAAATAATGTTTGGTTTTAAAGAGCAATTCAAGATATACATTATATTTCCTAACTAACGGGTAACATGTTTTAGAAGATAACTTATCTTACTTAATATGCTAAAATTATTCGTAGAAAGAGTACGATACAGATATTTGCCCCAAAACTGATTGTCTAAGAAGACTATACATGTCAGAAAGATAATTTCTAAATATGTATTTAAACACTCATAGTAGCCTACAGCGCATAACTAGAGGAGATTTAAGAGATAACTCTATTTTTTTACGTAGCCCAACATGATATAACAATATTAATTGAGACGTTCTTTATTCATGTCTTTAATACCATTGCGAAGCCAGATGTGACGAAATTAGGTAGAAAAATCGTGTTTGAATACATTAACAATAAAGTAGTCAATTTAACCCTTAAGTAGGCGCGCGTATTTTTTAATTTTATTTTATATTTTTGAAGGGCAATCACATTATATGCCTATAAAAAACATAAATACAGGTTTATAGTATTTTTTAAACATTTTTACAAATTTTGAGTAAAGTTTTTTAGCCAGTAGTCCTTTTTTAAAGAATTTTTTAACCTATTTAAAAAAAGTAAAAGAAAGATAATCAAACCAAAAATAATCATTTTAATTATTTTAAAAGTGCATGAAGAACCAAGAAAAATAGAACAAATATTTGTTTTGCTTGCTCACAAGAAAATAGGTGCTACATCAATGAGAAAGAAAACGTTGAAGGTACACTTGGTATATATTATTATGACTTGAAGATACCGTAAATAATTTCCTCAGTACATTAGTTAAAGACAATTAAACGGAGATTAGGGCAGTTCTGACTTATCCATCATAAAGATCTTAAATTAAAAACAATGCAAAACGGAGTTAAACAGGTGGTTTTACATGTTCAAACGAAGAATCTATTATTAGTCTGTGATAATCTAAAGCTCTAAGTATTTAAAAGTCATTTAACGAAAATATAAACAGTTATACACTCTCATTGTCTATTTCATGGGCGAGTACGAATTTATATGAATTTAAACATGAAATATACCTTCATACTGTACCGTCGTTGTTCCATAATTATTATTTATTTGAATTTAACAACTTTGCCCTTAATTAGGAAACAACTTCTTTAAAATCCAGTGCTCTGATGCCTTTGAACACTTTAATTAGAATTTTTCTACACTGGCACAGTACATACTGATCGTTTGGGATTTAGCTTAAAATAAATACACCTGTACGTTTTGATACAAATTGTGGTTTATTAAACTAAATTAAAACCAAAATAATAAATTTTCCTTAAGATTCTTCAGACCTTTAAAATCTAATATACAACTATTAGACTTAGACTGAGCTTTAGCAATTTAAATTTCACCATCATTTTAATATTATTATTTAATTAGGAATTAGGATTTTAAAAGGATTCCGTAGTCTGTTGATCCACATTTTCGGCAGTATTTCATCAGTATCTCGTTACCCCTTCAAGTGAAGGGAATTAACATGTTGATCAGGACTCGTGGGAATATATCGGACACGACCAGGGTCGTTGAAGCTGCCAAACGAATGGCGATCGGCTGTTTAAACTATCTTGTTACCTCTTGAAATTACTTAATGGCCATTCGTTGTTTTTGTATACTTCTTACTATAACATTTAATAAATGATTGGAAAATTAATTAAAATAATCCAAATATGGTACAATACAAAGTAAAAATACTTGTACATCCATAAATAAACATATTATAAATAAAACAGATAAAGTAGTGTTTTGCAAAATTCGTGAGGTAGTGAGGTTTGTGAATGTGTGTGTTTGCGCATTTACTTTGCGAAATTAGTTGTTAAATCATTCCTAACTGAGTTTCAATTGAATTGGTTTCCTTCTAAACTGTACATTACTCACCCCTGTTCTAAAATGCTACAAGTGTAGGTAATTCAGACCAGGGGTACGAGTGAGAGGACAGGGAGAAATACGTCCAATATACTGTGGCAAACAGCTTACAAGGGCCACAATATAGGAACAACTCACTTATCCTCCCGTCAATATATCCTTCGCACTATTAGCCTATGGTAAATGTGAATAATGCTTTAAGCAAAATCAAAAAGGTTGTCTTATAATTATGTATAGATGGACAAAATTAACTCATGCGTCACTCAGTACACAGTGCAAGAATTAATTTTATAGCTAGACGATGAAAAACGTTGTTTAAACTCAATATCTTTAATGCTAAATGGGTTTCTCTCTAGTGCAATTCTGCATGCAACCAACCTTAACATTTAACTCGTTATTTTTTCCAATACATTTTCTTCCGATAGTCTATTACTTTTGACCCGCCTGAAGACATATTGAGAATCTGAAATGCAAAAGAAAAAATCAAATTAAATCTGGAAAATTGTATCCGGCTGGTTTTTACCAACGTGCTTTCTAACGAAAGTTCAATGTTAGATATTAAAAAGACAAAGGTTCGAACCGTTCTCTATCAAAGCGAAAAACATCACACATGGAGTAAAAAATTGCAATGTTAAACAAAACCCCTAGTTTTCAAAGTATACATTACTACCACATAAAGCCATGTTTCATCAAATCTCATCAAAATATGTTCATAGATAGGCAAAATATATCTTATTTTAATTCTTCATAATTATTTATGGTGCAAATTCAATGTAATACATATTAATGGAAATTAACAAACGTGGGCACTAAGCCTTGTTGGTGGGTACAAGTTACGCTCATCCCAAAGTTTATATGCAAATCTAATATAACACAATAAACTAGATGGACAAAAAATTATGTGAGTTATAGTTAAATTACAAGGTACATTTTCGTATACAAATATTTATAAGATTAATATGTAAATATTTACTTATATTCTGTTTGAAAGTTCATTTGCTCTATGACATGTTATCAATACAGTATTTTGCTTAATTAATGTTTATTCAGATGCGACAACTTGCTCTGCTTCATATCTTCCATTTCCTTAAAGCTATTCATTAATATGATATTTATAAGTATTAATTTGGTAAATTTTGATCTTGAGTAAATTATCTAAAATATGTACATATAGAAAATGTGCATTATAATAAAACTAACTGTTTTTAATCTTATCACTTGTTTGCCAATTCCTTGAGAGTTTATTGTGTAGTAGTTTATTATCACTGTTTTTTAACAGATCTTGGTAATGTTTGTAAATATACATCATTTTTTAGCGAATTTCCCCTATAGCTATTACCGTAGTCGGCATGGTAAGACCTTGGCCCGGGACCATGATAACTTTTCGTTTTGAGGTCCCCAGACCCCAAAACACCATTCGTTTGAAACTGTATATATATATATATATATATATATAGGTATATATATATATATATATATATAGGTATATATATATATATATATATATATGTGTCCGTGGGTGCGATAACCCTCGTAAAAAAAGTCCGATTTCGATGAAATTTGGTACAAACGTGTAAAGCAGCATTTATGACTTTAAATTCGAAAACCAGACAGATCGACTTATCCGAAAGGGTATTTTGGGGGGGTTTTGTACCCCAAAAATGTTTTTTTTTTTGAGTTATTTACACATAATTTTTAAAAAAGTGAAATTTTATTTTTTTCCATTGGAATCACCTTAAAAAGACACACAATTTGGTGTTTTAATCATTGCTCTACGTCAATTGGTTACTGAGATATCGAAAGTACTAAACACAGTACGTTGTCCAATGTTATTGTTGTGGAGGATAAGAAAAATTGTATATCTCGCTTATTTATCAACTTATCCTGACGAAACTTGGTATATTGTTTCATTTCATTGTGGTCTATTGATATTTGCACAAAAATCCATTTTTTGGCCGATAGTTCCCGTAGCAGCAAACCTGCATACTCAGCCCCATGTTATTCTTATGGAGAATAAGTAACGTGTTATCTCCTTTAATTATGAACATAAATTAATAGAACTTGGTATGTGGCTTTACCTAGTTGAGTTATATTGATATTTGTATAAAAGCCCATTTTTAGTATTCCTTATTTCAGCAAACCTGCATACTCAGCCGCCATGTTATTCTTATAGAGAATAATTAAAATGTCATAAATCGTTTATTTATGAATGTATATGTATTTTTGAAATTTGTTATGTGGCTTTATGTGGTATTAAGATAATATTATAAGCATTGGAAATTCTCTGAGTATGCAGGTTTGCTGCTACGGGGGTATTTAATGTAAGGCTGGTGAATGTTAAAACTTGAAACTTGTTGAATAATTTTTAAATAGATACCCTTTTGTTGTTGCTAAGGCAGCTTTAATAATTTATTTTCTAACATGTTTATCGACTCAATAATGTATCAATAAGCATCTCCTCATTGTAATATACCTCCCACTGTTAAGGACTTGCGATATAAAAAAATAAGTTTTCTCAATTCACTTATTTCTAACATGCTATTTTATTCATTAAACATTAACTAGTTGCTTGAAGGGGCCATAGCCCCTAACCTTGCTCTAATACCCTTCTTGATCTGAATTTTTACTATTTACATGCTGAGGAAAATAATACTATATAAGCCAGTTCGTAAACAAAGTAGACAATTACTCACATTTTTTTATGTAAACAAAGCACACGTTTTAAATTACCCATGCTTTTTTATGGGGGATGTTTTCCTTATTTCTCGTTTGCTGGTACCTTTTTAGAAATATTGCTTTTTTCCTGAGTCCGTGGATCAAGACCTCTAAGCCGTCTCCATCATCTTACGATTTGCCAAAATCCCACAATTTTGACTTATAAATTTCGCTTAAAGATAAGTTTACAATTCAAAAAACCAACATGGACATTCTGTTAGCAAAATAAACGCCCAATTATTCGTATATTTCAACTCAACCCTATCTATAACATTAAAAATACAAGTAATATTTGTAGGGTTTTTGCAAAAATGAAGGTTATTGTTGTTTAGGTATCAGTGTTAGTTCTCGAAGAAATCGGAATACATTTTTATTTAGATACATTTAGTGTTTATAAGTTTTCATCATACCATTACTCTACATAATAAAGAACAACTACAGATTATCTTTGGTCCTTTATATTTCAGCATAATCACACCCTGAAATAAATAGATAGCATAATCTGCAAATTAATCTATTTAATTATAAATATTATATAACTAAGAAAATTATTAATATGTATTGGAAATATTATTGACCTTAAAGTGCTTTCTTCTATGACAGGATCCTTCACAGATTCTTATTGACTAATGATTCCACAAATTGAAACTGTTTGTTTTCTTAGTGCGAAAAACAACTTTGAATCGAAGATAACAAGTGCAATCAATCAGTCTAAAACATTTAATTTATTTATTATGATGTCAGATTTATTTTTATTTATAATATACGAAGATGCATACATGGATTTAACGTTTGCTACTTGTTATGCTTCAAACTATATATATTAATTTGTGCTTAAACCATATTCTATGATTATTTTATTTATAAATGCATGGATGCCATCACACCCTGGTACAGATGTGATACGTAACTTTTAAACGTAATTCATTACATGATTTTCCGTAACTTTATCAATAAATAAAAGTTAATTTGGTGAAAATGGTTGTCATTTCAAATAACTGGCATCAACAATATTAAAAGGAGATTAAAAAAGTATATTTTATAAGATTATCCAATGAAAAGTATAAAACCCAAAGTCTCCTTCAAAATTTCCATTCGACTAAGATATCCAATGGATATTCCTAAAGTTTAATGATTTCATATATTGTTATGTAAATAACCATCATATTTGTATCAGTTTATCTAGTTAATGTTTTGTTTTAAACCATTATTTTGCATCCATCAAATACATTTTACAAAAAGCTAATTTACAGGACTGAGTATTCTGTTAAGAAAATTAATTAGTTTTAATTTATTCATCTAGTATGTTTTATTTACGTTATTATACCGCAAACCAAAACATATAGACTTTGGGTTTAACTTCATTGTTTTTAAACTGGTTGTCATGTACTTGGTGCACAAACAACAGTGACATAAAGTTTATGCAATAAAGGTATGTTTTTAGATCTCCGGTTTGTGAAAAATGTAGTAATTTTTCTCTTTTCTTCAATGTTACTTGGCAAGTGGTAACTTCTCATTTCTTAATAATATTATGTTCGCTTGGTTAGGTGGCTAGCAACGTATTCATACTCTATATACCCTTTCTGATGTCTTCAAATAGTTTCTTTTCATATAAATGTAATATTATATTAATACTAAATAAGAAATACCAATAAACTAGCTTAACACTCCGACCAATTGATGAACAAACATCCACACAATTGGTCCATTTTATTGGTTGATGTTTAAAATTGATTGTGTTGATAAAGCTATCATGCTTAGCAACAACTACAGCATGGTAGACGAAACAATAAAGCGTGGCCAGCAGAATGTAACAATACGTGTCCAGACAATGCAGAGTTCCCATTAGTCCCCGCGCCATTGTCATGTATATTACCAGGGCAAAGCCCGCGTGAACTTGGCCTCACTCTTGCTGTCCTCTTGTTTTACTTTGTTTGAACTTGCTTCAAAATATCTTACGCAGTTTGAATCCCTGATTTTGATAAATGTCAATAATAAGGAATAACTACTTACAACAACTATATTTCCTATGTTACTCGGAAATACTATTTGGTTCACCCAAGAATGTTCTTCTACATTAATGGAATATAATTAGTTTTTTTTGAGCTGGCTTGTTTATTTGGACTTTTAATAATTTAAAATTTGTATACTTTACTTTTCTACTGCGTGAGTTTAGTTAATTGGTTAAGGCAGTTTACTTTTTAGTTAGTAGCCGTTTGCCTTGGCACCCAAAATAATTTATTACATTCAAAACCAAAACTGAAGTGATCGAAACAGGTCTAATATTGTGAAAAAATATAAAAAGTATAAAGTATAACCATGTTAGGTGCAAGTGGCTTTTTAAGGTTTTTACTATACCTCCGAAACTTTGGAGCTCGTCTCTTTCTGAACCAACTTATAATTGTTTCAGGAAAAATTTAAGAATTTCCAAAATTCTGGAGGGACTTATAAAACCCGATATAGTGGTAAATCGTGGGTTTACTGTTTAACCCAATTACATTTTTCCTGATATTAATAATACAAATCTAAACTAATACGGCTGTACTAACCAGTATAAACTTGACAAATTAACAATAGTTAGTCTTAAAAATGGCTGTTGAAATTGGTCTAGAGTTTTCTACAACTATATATGAAGCCTGCGTGGTCTGGACATGTCACTTACACCTGAGACCTGCGTGGTCTGGACATGTCACTTACACCTGAGACCTGCGTGGTCTGGACAGGCCACTTACACCTGAGACCTGCGTGGTCTGGACAGGTCACTTACACCTGAGACCTGCGTGGTCTGGACAGGTCACTTACACCTGAGACCTGCGTGGTCTGGACAGGTCACTTACACCTGAGACCTGCGTGGTCTGGACAGGTCACTTACACGATACCACCAGCTGTCGACAACCAACTCTGGGCAGGAGCGGTGAAAGGAATGTTTAATATACTTTATAGGCTATGAATAAATGTATGACATTAAATGTAAATTGTATTCACCTAGCCAACAGTGAAACTAACATAAATATGTAATTTATTTCAAAGATGAATCTAAATGTTCTCTAATAAATATTAATGGAGATTTAATATAGTTTTTATTTTTTATTTTAATACAATGAAAGCTCTTGTTTTAAAATAAGGTTATATCTATTTAATAGCTGAATATTAATAATGCAATTTTGTTGTGGTTTTCATACGTAGTAAGATATACAATCATTACGCGCTGTTCTAATATTCATCTATCTTACAAAATGATTAACAATTGAACTAAACAGTTTTTTTTTAGTTTTTTTAAGGCATAAGTAATCTCTTGATGAGAGAATTAGTCTTAAAAAATATATATAAAAGCACTGACCTAATCATTATTGTAATTTAAAATGCTGGTTATTAACACACATTTTTGTTAACCCCCGACTTTTTTACAACTTTGAATATAACTCGAATTACAAACATATTAATAATAAAATTAAAAACTCCCACAATATCTACAAACAGAGGAAGGAAACAAGAATTATAACATTAATAAATGTATAACAGACAAAAACGAGCTCCGTTTTACAATTAAAGATCAGCGGCCGGATGAACAATGGAAACGATGAGTGAGGTGTCTCCATATCAGCAGGCTTATATGTAATTTAGGGATTATAAGGGAACATGTGTGAATTTAGGTGACCAACCACTGTAACTTCGTATAAAGGATTTTCTCCTGTTTAGTTTGTAGAACGTTTACAAATTATTTACTGTCTGAATAACAGAAAACTAATTAGTAAATTTAGCCGGACCAATTTCTGAGACATATGGTGAAAGCTTTTTATTACATAAAATCTATACTTCAGCATGAAAGCAAAGATAAATAATGCTGCCAATTCATTTATTGTAGTAAATCACTGAGAAAAAATGCCTGGAGAAACGTGTAGTAATAATAATTAAAATAACCTAATTTTAAATACTATTGTTATTTTTCGCAAATGTGTAATAGAGAAAATATATATAAATCGAAACCGGTAGTGATGTTTTACAAAATAGTTACGATAAATTTTTTATGTGTTATCACCTTTTATAAATAATATTCCTAGACCGAGAACTATAAATATGTTTAACGTGCATTACTGCGTGTTAATATTAATTACCTACTACCATTTTATATGGCTAACATTTAAAACAGTCAAATTTTTTTTTTATCAATTTGAAGTCAAATTAATTTATCATTACTTAAAAACTACGTAAATTAATATTATGTCTTTTATTAAATCAGTGTGACAAAGTTTTTATTCGGGTAAAAACTACATCCAAACAATATATTTAATCATATTCTGGTTCTATATTTGTGTCTTAAATGAATCGTCATAATATTTAATTTCACTAAACATCCTTAAAAGTGACTTGCTCCAATCACCAGCCCCAGCAGAGGCTCGCGGTTTCACGGTTCGGGCATTGAGTTTAGCATGGCAATGTCCCAGAACTCCCGGACGCCATTGGTTAGCACCAACAGACCTACCACCGGGTTATATTTTCATTAAGTGAATTGGTTGGGTAGACCAGTGGTTAACGTGCTCACTTTATAATCTGAAGTTTGCCAGATCGATCCTGAATGTAAATCCTGTAAATGTTGTGAAGGTTCGATACTGGACCCAGCTGTCATTGGTCATTGGGCTATTAACTAATGATCCTGGCTAATGAATCAGTCGGTCGAAGACAGTAACAAGGCTACACAAGGCATTTCACTCATCCTACACTCATCATTTATTCCAATTTGCCTTAAAGTACCCTAGTTGCGTCGGCGTATTAGAGAGATATTAAGATATTCGGAATATTAAGATGTATTCCACGAGTGTGTACCACAGATGCCGGAAAAAAACTAGCCGGCTGGTAACAGATGCCGGAGAAGTAACTAGCTTAGATCACGCGTGCCGGATCAGGAATGTGGTTCCCATCGTAACATTCTTCGCTCCTTGTAAATCTCTTAAAATCTTAGCTTTGTTATGTTAATTCAAAGCTTTTTAATGGGGTGAAAATTCAGAGTAGAAAGATGTTTAACAAACTATAAGTCTGTAGATATAATCCTTATAACAGATGGTTATTTAAATGAATTTAATTGATTAAGAAAAAACACTGTAGCAAAAGCCAAATAAAAAGCTTTTCAAGTTGAATAACATGGGGACTTGGAAGTCTCGTGGAGCAGACCCTGAGGCGCCTGTGGCCTGTTCTACAATATACAGACAGACAGACACCACTTCATTGTTATAATAGTAGTGATGACATATATATTCCAACGTTAGGCAAGTGGCTAGTCCAGGTTTTAAAACGTTTATTATTACAAATTCATAAACTTAAAAAGTCCATGTGTGGTTTAGGGTTATAGTTCCTTTGAATTGTTTGTTTCATGAACTCCATTCACCCACCACTATATATTTTGTTCCAAGCGACAATTGAGCTATTACATATCAGCAGTTATTGAGCTTTTGGAAAGGTTCTAAAACTCGATATGGCACACGTCTTGATGGTTTTGCTCCAGTCACACAATGCTGTTCCATCCCCAGCACCCCGACCGATGACAGTGGCTCATGAATGGGAATGTTCGACATTTACATCCGCTAATGACCCGCTTATCAGCTCTTTGCAACTCCAGTCTTAATGGCTCCAACTTTGTACAATTGAGTGCTATCGAATTTCAATTGTGCTATCGCCAACCTAATAAAGACAACTTATTTCTCTCATAAAGTCAGTAAATGTAACTCCTTGAGATCATATTTCTTTCTTAATTTGAACCTTATTCTTTAGAAGAGATATTAACTTTTATAAAACAATTATTTTACTGTTTTAATTTTAAATGTAATTTTTCATTGTTTAAAGATATTGTTTCTTATTTAAATGTGATTTTATCTACTTATGTTATAAATTATACTTGTTAAAGTTGTATTTTACATCGTGAAGGAAGGTATGTATATTATCTTGTAGTTACAGTAGTTCAATAAAATACATTTATTTTGTTATAAATACGACATGTTGTTAATCAGCATACAAGTGATTGTGTATATGTTTCACACTTATATTGTGTTTTTGGTATTGTATCAATCGAATGCTCAGACAATAAACAATGACCTTTCTTATACTTTCTAAATATAAACTCAAATATCTCAATACCACTGAATAAGATTATGTATGCGGAAGGAAGTCACTGATATATGTGTATGTATTTACCAAACATTACCAGGGTTGTCAACCAGTACATATTACGGAGATCTTATTTTTTGTTTAATTTTAATATCAGCTAAACTCGATGAAAAAAGAAATATGTACGATTGAAATCGTTTTCTTTAAGCGAAATTAAATATTATAAGACATATGTCTGAGTTATAAATTTTATAAATTTTACTGTATGTAGTAGGAACTCAAAGGTTCTTTACTAAACAAAGTAATTTAAACTTGATGAATACCAAGATCGCTAGCCCAACGTTTATTTTCTTGGACTCTGGTTGGACCGTCACGGCCAGAACTTGAACCCAGCACCTCAGCGTTTGGAGTCTTTCACTTACCTACTTTATTACAAACACTGCTTGTTAAACGGGGGACAGAAGTACCTATGAATGACATAAACTGTGTAGCTAAGAATTTAGGTTTTGGCTTCGGTAGTGAACATAGGAATTGTTTTCTAATAAAAGGTAATTATTATTAAGACTATTCTGAAGTTTTGCCTATGAATTAAGTGCGCATAATGACTAAGGGCAGCGAACTCATGAATGAGAATGTTCGTCATTAGCATAAGTTAAAGACCGTCTTATCAGCTCTTCGCAAGTCGAGTCGCAATAAACCCAACTTTGTGCAGTTGAGTAGCATCGAATTTCAATTGCGCTAGTCACACGTGTGCAAAATCTTTTTTTGGTAAGCTAAATATCAGGAAGTACATTTATTTTGTTGTAGTACTTTTAAAGCCAAACATTGTGTCTAGAAACTAAATAAATGGAATGCAAACGGAAGTTTTTTTCGTGTTTAAAATCTTAATATTTTTTATTTGACACGTGTATTTATTTGGGTACTGATTTGTCACAGGAAATGGCTTTACTGTGTCTGGTCAGTTATATTTTCATATTTGGACATGTGAGAAGATTTCTCGATCGTTTCCCATCATCACCTATTAAGAAAATGTGCAACCTGTTTTTGATTATAATTTCCTGTTCAGTCTTAATAAAAACCTCTTTATGACAGCTCAGTCGTGAGTTGAATCTAGATCTGGAAGTGATCAAGTCTGATCAAAATAAGATTTGGTCCGCATCGAAATATCATAAACTTTTAATTTAAAATAGGTTTTATTCACTTACCGATACGAAAACACAATTTAAATCTTAAAATGTATTAATAAATGTAAAATATTTTATAAATTAAAGAGTAAACCATTTTTCCGACAATAACGTATAACCGTCACGACCAGAAATTGAACCCAGCACCTCAGGGTTTGGAGTCTTTCACTTACCCATTTTATTACAAACGCTGCTTGTTAAACGGGGGACAGAAGTTCCCATGAATGACATAAACTGTGTAGCTACGAATTTAGGTTGTGGCTTCGGTGTTGAACATAGGAATTTTTTTCTAATAAAAATTAATTTCAAGAACGTAATTGCAGTTAACTTTTAATGTCACTACATTGATACGCTCGGCTGTTTCAAATCATAACTACAATTATTAGTATTCTTTTACCCTTCTTTGCTTATTATCATTCCAAAACTAGGATATTTTTCAATTTTTTGCATTGACATTATTTTTACGATTTTGTTATGTAATTCAAATGTATGATGAAGTTATACATCAAGTTATGAAGTTGCACATCAATTTTGGATAACAATATGTACAGCTATTTGACATTGTCATCTCCTATGCGTTTATTACTAATTACAATCACTTATGTGTTACTTTTAAGTAAATGAATGTGAACTGAAATATTTAACTCTACACACTGTAAGCTTTATTGAATTAAGTTAGTATGTTTATAATGCTTGTTTTACGAAAGTTTCAATAATTATATTCTAGAATAATAGTTAATTTAAATTCATTAAATTTCATTTGTTTCATTTGTTTCATTAACCAATCAAACTCCTTTTAATTCTGAGAGCTAAATGTTGCCTCAATCGGTGAAAGTGTTCCCCCTGTAATAAGACCCCCACCACCGCTCGTAAAATATTATGAGTTTTGCATTTAAATTGTCATTTTACAAGAAGGTTTTGTGTTTATTTTGTTCTCTTATACCGTTGTCCATCACAATCATTCTAAATTATTTTAAAAATGTTGGTATTGTGAATTGTATTTAATTGTACTATATATTTGACTTTACATCAGTTATTTTCCATCCTACTTTTATGTCGAATATAAAACAAACTCTATATTCTTCGTTATAAAAAATTTTATTTTATCTTTGCATTACATAAAATTAATAAATAAAAAACCCCGTCACAGCAAACCTGCATACTCAGCGAATTTCCAATGAATATATAACATCACACATTAAAATACTTAACAGGATTCATAAGAAATATATTCACAAACAAGCGATATTAAAAATACTAGGAGTACGCTCTAATGTCGCGTAAGAGGATGAACGAAGAGTTAAATTACTACCTTATTTTGATAGTTAAATGACACTTGAGCAGTTTAATATAGTGAATTGCATGATAAAATATTGACTTTTAGCGAATTTACTGTATAGGGAAGAAGCTATTACCGTAGGTCTCATGGTAAGACTTAAGCCCGAGGCCATGATACTTTTTGTTTTGAGGTCCCCAGATGCCAAAAACACAATTCGTTCAAATTTATATACATATGTGTGTGTGTGTCTGCGAATGCGATAACTTGAGTAAAAAACGTCCAATTCCGATTAAATGTGTAAAGTGACATTCATGACCTTAACTTCAAAAACCAGAAAAATCGGACCATGGGAAGGGGAGTTTATGGGGTTTTGCATTGTTTACCCTAACATTTGTAAAACACTCAATTTTTGTTTTGACCATTTTATAGAGCTAAAAAAATAAAATAAATAATATAGTATTTTGAATTATTAACCTAGGTTAAGTGGTTACCGAGAAAATCCAAAAAACCTGCTCATAAAATCTCTCATGTTAATCTTTTGGGAAAAAGGTTTTAGCGAATTTCTCCTGTAGGGAAGAAGCTATTACCGTAGATCTCATGGTAAGACTTAAGCCCGAGACCATGATAACTTTTTGTTTTGAGGCCCCAAGATGAAAAAACATAACTAATTAAAATTTATACATATATGTAAATATACATATATGTAAATATATATATAACCGTATATGTGATAACTTAAGTAAAAAAACGTCTGATTTCGACGATATTTGGCTCAAATGTGTAAAATGACATTTATGACTTAAAGTTTGAAAACCAGAAATGTCGGACTATGGGAAGGGGGGTTTATGTGGGTTTAAAATTTTCCAAAAATCAGTTTTTGGGTTTATGTGGGTTTAAAATTGTCCAAAAATCAGTTTTTTTTTTTTGCATTTTTCACCCTAAAACTTTTTAAAACTTAATTTTGGGTTGAACCATGTTATAGAGCTTAAGAAAACAAATAATATAGTATTTAGAATCATTAACCTAGGTTAAGTGATCCCAAAAAATCTAGGGAGAAAATCCCAAAAACCTACTGACAAAATCTCCCATATTAATCTTATGGGGAAAAGGTTTTTGGCTGTTCCTCAGTTAATTTTAATGTAAACTTCACATTTGCTTTTACCAATCAACTCAGCTCCACAAAACAATCATTTTGGTATTTAAATTGTGATGCTACGTCCAACCGTTGTAGAGATATTCAAAGTGCTAAACACAGTACGTTGTCGAATGTTTATGCTTATGGAGAATAAATAAAATTTGTTTTCTCCATTATTTATGAATGTATATTGATGAAACTTGGTAGTGGCTTCACGTTGTATTGGTATATTGATATTTGCACCAAAATAATATTTTTTGTTGATTATCCCTGTAGCAGCAAACCTGTGTCTCAGCTCTAATGTTATTCTTATGGAGAATAAATAAAATGCCATAGATAACTTATTTACTTAAGTATTTTTATAAAACTTGGTAAGTGGCTTTATGTGGTAGTGAGAAACATATGCATGCATTGGAAATTCTCTGAGTACACAGGTTTGCTGCGACGGGGGTATTTGGCTTTTCTCAGTTCATTTTTAATGTAAATTTCACATTTGCTTTTACCAATCAGTTCAGCTCTACAAAACAATCATTTTGGTTTTAGCGAATTTCCCCTACAGGGAAGAAGCTATTACCGTAGTCGGCATGGTAAGACCTAGCCCCGGGACCATGATAACTTTTCGTTTTGAGGTCCCCAGACCCCAAAAACACCGTTCGTTCAAAACTGTATATATATATGTCCGAAGGCACGATAATTCTCGTAAAAATGATACGATTTTGATGAAATTTGGTATAAACGTGTAAAGCAACAATTATGACTTAAAGTTCGAAAACCAGCCAGATCGCTCCATCCGAAGGGGTATTTTGGGGGGGTTTTGTACGCCAAAAATGTTTTTTTTTTGAATTTTTTACACATAATTTTGGAAATAGTAAAATATTATTTTTTACCATTGGATTCAGCTTAAAAAACACCCACAATTTGGTATTTTGATCATTCCTCTACGTCAATTGGTTACCGAGATATTGAAAGTGTTAAACACAGTACGTTGTCTAATATTATTCTTATGGAGGAAAATAAAAATTTTATATCTCGCTTATTTATGAACGTATATTGACGAAACTTGGTATAAGGCTTCATCTGGTTGTGGTTTATTGATATTTGCTCAAAAAAACAATTTCCTGCCAAAGGCTTCCGTTGCAGCAAACCTGAATACTCAGCCCCATGTCATTCTTATGGAGAATAATTAAATGCTATGTCTTCCTTAATTATGAACATAAATGAATGAAAACTGGTATATGACTTTACCTAACTGAGTTATATTGATATAGCATAAAAACACATTTTTTGTATTCCTTGTTGCAGCAAACCTGTGTACTCAGCCCCAATGTTATTCTTACAAGAGAATAATTAAAATTATAGCCTATATACCGCTTATTTGTGAATATATTTTTATGAACCTTGGTAAGTGGCTTTATGTAGTCTTAAGATTTATATCTCCATTGGAAATTCGCTGAGTATGCAGGTTTGCTGCGACGGGGGTATTTAGATTGTGATGCTACTTCCAACCGTTGTAAAGATATTCAAAGTGCTAAACACAGTGCATTGTCCAATGCTAATCCTTATGGAGAATAAATAAAATTTGTTATCTCCATTATTTATGAATGTATATTGATGAAACTTGGTATGTGGCTTGGTATATTGATATATTGGTATATTGATATTTGCACAAACAAATAATTTTTGTTATTATTTATTGATTAGCAACAAACTTGCATACTCAGCCCTAATATTATTCTTATGGGGAATAAATCAAGTTTTTTATCTCCCTTGATTAAGAACATAAATTAATTAAACTTAGTATGTAGCTTCACCTGGTTGAGTTATATTGATAACTGGCCAAAAACATATTTCTTCTTTTTTTGCAGCAAACCTGCGTCTCAGCCCTAATGTTATTCTTATGGAGAATAAATAAAATGCCATAGATCACTTATTTACTTATGTATTTTTATGAAACTTGGTAAGTGGCTTCATGTGGTAGTGAGAAACAAATGCATGCATTGGAAATTTGCTGAGTACGCAGGTTTTCTGCGACGGGGGTATTTGGCTTTTCCTCAGTTCATTTTAATGTAAACTTCACACTTGCTTTTACCAGTCAGTTCAGCTCTACAAAACAATCATTTTGGTTTTTAGATTGTGATTCTACGTCTAACCGTTGCAGAGATATTCAAAGTGCTAAACACAGTACATTGCCTTATGTTATCCTTATGGAGAATAAATCAAATTTGATATCTCGATTATTTATGAATGTATATTGGTGAAACTTGGTATGTGACTTCACGTAGTACTGGTATATTGATATTTGCACAAACATTTATTTTTTTGTTGACTATCCCCGTAGCAGCTAACCTGCATACTCAGCCCTAATGTTATTCTTATGGAGAATAAGTTAAGTTTTATATATCCCTTAATTATGATGATAAATTAATAAAACTTTGTATGCTGCTTCAACTGGTTAAGTTATTTTGACAATTGCATAAAAACATAAATTTTGTGTTCCTTGTAGCAGCAAACCTGCGTACTCAGCCCTAATGTTATGGAGAATGAATAAAATCCTATAGATCACTTATTTATTCATGGATTTTTATGAAACTTGGTAAGTAGCTTATGTGGTAGTGAGAAACATATGCATTATGCATGCATTAGAAATTCGCTGAGTACGCAGATTTGCTGCGACGGGGTATTTGAATTATTCATAATCATATTATAGTAAAGTATAAAAGAAACAAAATGAGGTGTAATAAACATTTAAATGATGTATCAAATAAATATCATAAAATCATGCAGTTGTCTGTAAAGGATATCAACAAAAATTTTCAAATCTTATAATACACTTTAGAGGAAGTAGCACTTTGTAGCAGTAATTCAGAAAGCTACATCATATTCTGATATTACAGTAGGGTCTTATCTGTATATAGTATTGCTCATTAGCGTGCATTTTAATAAAAATTGCATACTAAAAGAGTAGAAATATTGTGTTATTGTTTTATATTTTAAATCAGGAGTTCTGAGTGAACAATTTTAAACTATTATATTGTGAAGTGGAAATATATCTTTATATTTAAATTAAACAAATATATTCATAATATAAATTGAAGTCTCTCTCCGCGTCTAAATGTTTATCTGTTACCTCCTCCTAAACCACTCATCCGATTTCGATAAAACATTGCATGGTCATTCAGGTTAACCCTGGGAAGCCACTAATCAAAGTCCTAGAACTATAGGGCTTTGCCCCACTGGACTTCAATGTTACCATGCTAATCATATGAAAGAAAATTTTGTTATGTTTTTTACAGGTAACTACTATAAAATGTTGTAAAAACCTGTCTATTTATTTAGGTAGCAAGCTGTAATGTAAATAGTATCAATTTGTTTAGTGTCAAAACAAATCAGGACAGAAAACATAATCTCTCTCTAAATTACTTTTGGTTTCTTTTTACTTTACGCGCTCCTTAACCATACATCGAATTGCGGTGAAACATTGCATAGTGATCCAGGTAACCCTAGGAAGGTTTATAGCCATTTTCTTAAAACCTAGTGCTTTGCCCCACTGGACTCGCTTGGAAATCCTATGGTCATTAGGGATCCTCTTGAGCGGTAGCAATGTACCTAATATATCAGAGTCAAACATAAGTCTAATCATGTTCTGCAAATGTTTTAGGGCTCTGCCTTCTGGAAATTTAAAATACCTATTCCAACCAGCTTACTACTGCTGCTACTACTGGACTGAGGGGTAAAATTCAGTAGAAAGAAAGCTGAGAGGTTAACGTCAGACATAAACCTACTCCTCATAATATAATACTTAGCCCCACTGGAATATGATACCTGGTAAAATGATTACCCCATAAATTTAATATTTTGTTTTGTAAATTCCAATACATTGTTAAACATTGCCACGGAATAAAAAATAAATAAATAAATAAATATACTCATGTCAAACATTATACACCAATGACCCGGAGCTGAAGGAGCTGAAATTTGTTAGAAAAATAGATAATACACCAGAATCAAAATACACATTCCCTAAATCCAAAGACCCTTTGGGGACTCGCCCCACTGGTACTTCACGCTATGTTTACCATCTTGCACCTACTACTGGAATGATGAAGCCGAAGGTCAGTAGGATGATGGCTAAAGCACTCAAAGCAGGATGGACAGACTTACTCCAAATGCATTTTTTGTAGGGTCCCACCCAACAGGCCTTTATTATTCCCATATTCTAATTATCGCTCACCCAACTACAGAAAAAAGAAAGCTGAAATTTGAATCAAACGTTGTCCTCCCACATATAATTTGCACCCGTGCAAAGCCAGGCTTGGTCGGGTAGTATACTATAAGGGAAAACTTTGAGTGCTTGAAAGAATTACAAAAATCACGTTTAAAAAAGAACGTGGCAAAAGAGAAATAAACTAACAATAACTGCTTTAAATATTTAATTCTCAAACAGTATTTTATTATTCCAGAACTAAGTTTTAGGGGCCGTGCATATATTATGTCACGCCTTCCTGGGGGGTGGGTGGGGGTGCGGCACATCGTGACAGACCGTGACACGTGGGAGGGGGGGAGGTTACGGGCTGCGTGACATGTCACTGTTAAAGTATGCAAAATCGCCAGTTACAGAGACGAAATACCGCAATCCAATACTTAAAAATTAATGTGTGACGTGACATGGGGGAGGGGAGGAGTAATGAACAGCGTGACAGAGCGTGATAAAGGGCGGGAGGGGGTCAAAAAGGGCTGAATATAGCGTGACGTAATTTATGCATGGTCCCTTATATGAACATTAAATATTGGACATAAATCATTTCAAATTGTGTTTTTTGCAGTTAAGCCATATTTCTCTTAATAAACAATCGGAACGAATAACTGAGCTATCATGGTGAAGATACTTTTACCATTAAATGTGTAAAATAAAGAATTCAAAACCACAAAAATTACAACATAAATGGGCGATTCTCACTTATTTTGAATGTACTGGTAGCACCATCTTAGAAAGACACGTTCAAATAACTTCAAACAGGTGTGTCAATGGAAGTTGTAGTACTGGACAACTAAATTGATAACAAATATATTTACAAACAAGTCTTGCCAATAGGCCTATGCAAATAAAATTAAGAAGAAAAGACAAACTTGTAACCACCCTCCTTGGGACTGAGCCCTGGGTCAGATAACTGAAAGGTTGGTTAAAACAAATAATGTTTGAATAATTTGTCATACTAAGCACTAAAATTATAAAAGTCAAACGACAGTTAAAAAAAGTGTATAAAAACAGGTGTATAAAAACTATGGAATACTTGCTATGGAAATATATGATCGACTTGTGGTCTGATCCTTTTTTACGGTGCAGTATCAGTAATACGGCTGCGGCGGCAGATGAGAGTTAACTTATTTCCTGGAAATAAGAAGGCGGTTAATACGATGGAAGTTTAAAGTAAGGACGGTTAAAAGAGGTCTACTGTAATCAAATGAGCTCACAAAGTGAGCGAGACCTCATACCTGACTTCAATGCTTCTACAGCTAACGAAGTGATTCAAACTGGAGTGTCTTATGCACGATAACTACCGCGTCCAAATCATAAAAAGTTTAAAAAAAAGGAAAATGACCGCATATCACATCTTTTAAGCATATGGAACTTACTAAATCACTTTCGTGTAACATTTTGTCAAATTATTTTTTTACAAAGGTATCTTCAGACAAATATTAGTTGCACTCTGCTAAAAAGAATTAATGTTCGCACACACATTTAATAATAAATAATATCAAGTTCAGTAGTAATACACTTCACAATCTAGCCAAATGTATTTGGTGAGCGACTCGCATTGTAATTTGACATTGTAAATAATCAATTGGAATAACATGAGCGGAGTCGGACTAAGTTACACATCCACTGACTCGCGTTCATCTTTGCTCGCCTATACTCGGCCAAAGTGGGAAGATGGCATCCCAGGTATGGTCCCCGGGTCAAATCGGATTGTGTTTCTTTATTTTAATTATGTTTTACATTAATTGTTTAACGCTACTTTGGTTTGTATGTACACCAAACGATTTGTAATAGCCTGTGTTAATTTAGTTACTTTGGAGTTTTCAAAACAATTTACAGGCATGGTTGGTTGGTGGGAATGTGTATGAGTGCTTATACCTATGTTAAATACCTTACCGAACCCAACGTTACTTAACGTAATAAGCTCACATGTCAAACCCACCAATCACACACCAGAATTTATTTCCATTTGCTTTTTACCCCTAATTAGGTTAGGTTTGAATGTGCTATCAGAACTAAATAGGCCTAAGAGTATTCCAGTCAGGCATTTTTTACTTAATTTTATAAAAAAAACAATAATTCGGTTTACGTTAATTAAGTTTGGTTACGTTTTATGTTTAGATATTGAATAGGGCCTATATACTACAAAACAAACATAGGCTACTTTAATTTTTTTGTCAGTGGTATCTAGTGCATTTAACAAAATTAACAGCCAAAAAAGCCATGGTATCAAAGGAAAAGATCCGAATATTTGCTTTCATCAGATGGTTAAGAATAAGTATAGCCTATTAACGTTTGTTAAACAGCCAAAATTACCCGTCACGAATAAACACACCAGATTGGAGAGAGGATTTTCTTGACTAATGCAGGGTGGTGTGAACTTTAAAATTCCAGGAGAACGGAAGGGTACACTTTCAAAAGCGGAACAATACTCAAAGCCGAATAAATTCATTGATATATTGATTAGATCGACTGTAAAATATTTTATCATCTGTATGTTAGTTATAACATAATATTTGTTTTTTAGATTGTTTTTAAAATAAACTTAAAATAAAAATGAAATAAACCTTACCTGAATGAACAAAATAATTGATTTACAAAGCATAAAACTAAAAAACTAAACAAATTTAAAAGGTTTCTAGGAAATAGCTTTCTGGTATACAGTAGCATGTAAAAAGAATACCCCCGTTGCAGCAAACCTGCATACTCAGCGAATTTCCAATGAATATATAACATAACACATTAAAACACTTATCAGGATTCATAAGAAATATAGGTACTTTGGTATTATACGGATGCCACCCTTATACAGCGCGCTGCGGCAGTTATGTTAGGATGGGTTATCATAAAAATGATTGTAGGACTTTCCTTGTTTCGTTACGAATCGAATGATACCTGATGAGTCATACTTCAGGCCGCTAAACCCCCTCCAAATAGGCCAAGGTCAGGTCATTGACCGGAGCGCGCGCATCACCTGTCACCGCCTGTATCTGGGTCAGTGTCATGAGTGATTTATTGCCGTCACTACGTTACATTTGTTTTCATAATGAGTGACGTTCTTTTGGTGTGGGATTTACCTCGAAATGAAGAGGAAAGCGTACGTATTTTTATGATAACCCATCCTAACATAACTGCCGCAGCGCGCTGTATATTTGGCAGAGTACATATGGCGATCGGGTGTGGCTGCTAGCGGTGGCGACGCATTCAACACGATCCTAGCGGACATCGCTGTCTTTTGGGAGGCACAACACAAAGACCGCTCATCAGAATGATGTAAAGTTTGTACAGTAAGTCAATAAAAGTACGTTTTTTTGAATTATGTAGTTATCCTTTGTATCCGGTAAAAATTAACCTCCAAAAATAGTGGCATCCGTATAATACCAAAGTACTGAAATATATTCACAAACAAGCGATATTTGAAATATTAATTATTCTCCATAACAATACCATTGGGGATGAGTACACAGGTCTGCTGCAACAAGGCACACAAAATAATGGGTTTTTATGCAAATATCAATAGAACTCATCTTAGTGAAGTCACATACCAAGTTTCATCCATATACATTCATAAATAAGCGATATATAACATTTTAAGTATTTTCCATAAGAATAACATGGGGACCAAGTACCTAGGTTTGCTGCTACAGGAACCATAGGCGAAAAATTGTTTTTTTGTGCAAACAACAATAAAACACAACCAGATCAAGCCATATACCAAATTTTGCCAGTTTATGTTCATAAATAAGCGAGATATAAAATTTTTCATTTTCTCCCTAATAATAACATTAGACAACGTACTGTGTTTAGCACTTTCAATATCTCGGTAACCAATTGACGTAGAGCAATGATGAAAATACCAAATTGTTTGTTTTTTTAAGCTGAATTCAATGGTATAAATTAAAATTTGATTTAAATAAAAATTACATCTGAAAACCCCAAAAAACACATTTTTGGGGTACAAAACTCCCCAAAAACCCCCCTTCGGATGGTGCGATTCATCTGGTTTTCGAACTCGTTCAAATAAATGGTACTTTACACATTTGTACCAAATTTCATTAACATCGGACCTTTTTTACGAGAGTTATCGTGCTTATATAAATATATATATATATATATATATATATATATATATATATATATATATATACACATATATAAAAATTTGAACGAATGGTGTTTTTGGCATCTGGGGACCTCAAAATGAAAAGTTATCATGGTCTCGGGCTTAAGTCTTACCATGAGACCTACGGTAATAGCTTCTTCCCTATAGGGGAAATTCGCAATTAAATTGAACGAATGGTGTTTTTGGCATCTGGGAACCTCAAAATGGAAAGTTATCATGGTCTCGGGCTTAAGTCTTACCATGAGACCTACGGTAATAGCTTCTTCCCTGTAGAGGAGATGCGCTAAAACATACGATTTCCATAGATCCGTTAAAAGGTTGTTCCCGAGAATACATATGTAAGTATGATTGGAATCAACGTTTCTTATCTGGACAAATTTCCGACGATATCTTCCACATCTTTGAGACCGAACATAACCGAAACCATAACCGAATAACCTAAATAATAGCAATACCATATCAGACAATTTCATTCTGTTTTAGAGAATTTCCCCTATAGGGAAGAAGCTATTACCGTAGGTCTCATGGTAAGACTTAAGCCTGAGACCATATGATAACTTTTCATTTTGAGGTCCCCAGATGCCAAAAACACCATTCGTTCAATTTTTTATATATATGTGTGTGTGTGTATGTGTCCGTAAGCACGATAACTCTCGTAAAAAAGGCCCGATCTTAATTAAATTTGGTAGAAATGTGTTAAGTACCATTTATTTGAACGAGTTCGAAAACCAGATGAATCGCACCATCCGAAGGGGGGATTTTGGGGTGTTTTGTACCCCAAAAATGTGTTTTTTGGGGTTTTCACATGTAATTTTTATTTAAATCAAATTTTAATTCATACCATTGAATTCAGCTTAAAAAAACAAACAATTTGGTATTTTGATCATTGCTCTACTTCAATCGGTTACCGAGATATTGAAAGTGCTAAACACAGTACGTTGTCTAATGTTATTCTTATGGAGAAAAAGAAAAATTGTATATCTCGCTTATTTATGAACATAAACTGGCAAAATTTGGTATATGGATTGATCTGGTTATGATTTATTGTTGTTTGCACAAAAAAACAATTTTTCTCCTATGGTTCCTGTAGCAGCAAACCTAGGTACTTGGTCCCCATGTTATTCTTATGGAAAATATTTAAAATGTTATATATCGCTTATTTATGAATGTATATGGATGAAACTTGGTATGTGACTTCACTAAGATGAGTTCTATTGATATTTCCATAAAAACCCATTATTTTGTGTGTCTTGTTGCAGCAAACCTGCGTACTCATCCCCAATGTTATTCTTATGGAGAATAATTAATATTTTAAAAATCGCTTGTTTGTGAGTACATTTCTTATGAATCTTGTTAAGTGTTTTTATGTGTTATGTTATATATTCATTGGAAATTCGCTGAGTATGCAGGTTTGCAGCGACGGGGGTATATTTTATATTATCGCTTCATTATTTATGAAAGTGGACCCAAATGGTGTTGCCATGAAGACCGGAAGGTATAGAGCGTCAAAATGGCGGTCAGCATATAAGCACAGTTTTTTACCCCAGACAAGACTTCTATAGATATATACCTCGTTGGATACAATAGGATTTGTTATTTAAAAATAACGTAAGATAACCTAACCTAACACACAGTACAAGATGGGACGTAAAAAAACCAAAAACACCATTTCACCATCGGAGGTCACTCTTATCACTGACTTTGGCAAAAAATCAATACCTAAGTTATAAAGTATAGAAAAAAATAGCTAGGATAAACTTAAAAATACCTGAACTCATTCTGTTGTGATATCAAAATAAAATGATGGCCCCTGTATAGTCCCGACACAGACTTACTTGCTTCGTTGAGAAATACACCCGCTATTGGCTAAATACACGGCTAATTCATTTACTTCAGAACTTGCCGTTAAATCAAAACATATTGTCAATATTAGCAAAATATGTACGTACCACAAACTGTTTTTACGTTGTCTCCAGTTCCTCAATTGATAATCATCAAAAGTCCACATTTCTGATCCCAGTCATGGCCATGACGCCTCTAGCTTCCACGAAAAAACCCTTAAGTGCGAGGCCTTCGTAGGCACGAGGTTCTTGTGCGGCTGCACCTGTCGCGCCGCCCTAAGGACGGCACTGGGTGTATCACATTAAGTAGATACCTTGGGTTAGGTAAGGTGTATAAGGTGGTGTGGTCTGTCGGATTCATTTGAGTATGTTTGGCCATTCCAAGCAGGTCTACAGTTTACCTCCGCAAACTTAAGTTTTTCACAAAAAGCGAGTGGACATATGTGACATTTTGTAAATCCCAAATATAGGCTAAGCTAGTCCTCTTATAAAATCATCCCTAATAGACAACCAAGGCCTATTTATGGATATAATATACTTACAGCAAAGATAAAATTAGAATGTGATGGTTGACAAACAATAGCATTGGCCTACCGTATCTACATTATATGAAAGTTAAATAGGTATGGTAACTTAAAGAATACCATTTAGTCTTCATATTATGTTGAAGACAGTATTTCATGTATATTGACAGCTTAAGAAGTTTGTTTTTAGTCACATCTTCTCTTATATAGGCTACATGTTACTTATGAATAAAACTGTAGGCTATAGGCCTATACCAAAACCTCAAGTCTTAAGTTATTCACACAGATTATTTAACCAGTAATGGAATAATGTTGGCATTCTCGCCGATGACACTTTATCGTATTAAATCCAACTAAACAAACCACAGTCCTATTTACAGATGTGTATGAAACTACCAAGGAAACGTATCCGTAACTCAGAAGGTTTACATTCGATTACCGGTATTCTTATGAAATAAATTAAATTATTATTATTGAACTTGAAAGAACGTCACGTTTATAGTTTATGATTGTCGAACTGGATATTAGAACAGATTATCAAAAAATAAACTTCTCGTTCGTAATCGTAACCTCAAAGAAACGCCAAACATCAAGATGACAGCAACTAAAGTATTTTGACTGTTCTAAAGAGCCTGTGTACGGTGTGCTACTAAGGTCAAAAGTGGTAGGGTAACTTACTGAAGAATGTTAAAACTAATAATTCGTCAATTTCCGGTGTAGTTTATCAGAATCATTAAATCGTCAAAACGTTAGACCTAAAAATTTCATGACAATCCAATCGCTTCAATCCAATAAGATAAATTTAGATCTGAAATTATAAGATTTCCACCAAGCTACATAACTTAGGTACCGGTAAACATAATTCTCTCCCCTCTCTGTTTATGGGTATTACGTGACAGGTAATATTATCAGTTTGACCAACCTTAATATTTTCACAATAGGGCCTATGTAAGTAAGCAAATACTCAGTTGATAGCGATATTGTAGTACGGTATGGCGATAAGTTACAAAATGTACTGACATAGAAAAGTTCTACTGCCGTTGTTTATTGTGAGGTCTGTATTTGAGTTTAAGATTTTTTTACATCATGTACATTTTAGATAATCACTTAACTTATCTGTTAGTTTATTTATTTGAAATCAGCAAGTATATTTACCAACAGGCATGATTGATTGGTGAGATTTACATGGTTGCTTATTAGTAAGTTAACTACCTTGGGTTGGGTAATGTTTATAAGACAATGTGTTGTGGTGGGTTGATTTAAGTATGTTTAGCCATTCCAAGTACAGTTTGCCTTGGTAAACTTAAGTTTATCACAAAAAGTAAGTGGACATTGGTGACATTTAGTAACTCACAAATGTAAAGCTAGGCCTATCATAACATTCCCCTGTATAGACTACCAAGACCTACTTATGGTTAGAATAAATTTACAGTAAAGCTAAAATTAAAATATGATGATTGACCAACTTGGGACGGTTGAGAAACAACAATAGCATTGGCCTACCTAAATTATCCTATATGAAAGGTAAATACTTAGTCAAAGGAAACTGTCTGTTATGACAATTCAAACGTTGTAAGTTTATTAATAACATAAAAAGTTAGTTTTTAGTCACACCTTGTGTTATAATCATCCATGTTATGGCTACAACTATAGGCTAATATACAAAACCTGAGTATTATTCGAACACAAACTATCTGCAAAAGAACACAGGTACAAAACCACCAATGTATGGTTGTTTTTTAGTAGTGCTGAATAATGTTGGCATTCTCGCTGATGACACTTTTTATCGTAGTATTAAATCCAACTTGAACCACAGTGCTTCACATAAGTTATGTGTATGGAAGCCACAAGGTAACATCCTTAACTTACAGAAGGTTTACATTTGATTATTGCTATAACATTAATGAAATTATTATGGGTGCAGTTTCTTATCAGGGCTCCTCTAACCTCAAACATCAAGCGGCGATTGCGAACAAAACAAAATGACAGCAGCTGAGCTGATGTATTTTGACAGTTCTCCAACAACACGGTACCACAAAGCTCAAAATATGTACTGAAATAATGTTCAATGAAAAAACTAACAATTATTAAAATGTAAGAATAATTCGTCAATTATAGTTTATTTAAAGCATTAAGCCATCAAAACGTTACTCTAAAATTTTCATGACAATCCATCAAACCGTTAAAATGTAGATAGCGTCACACTACTTCGAATTTCAAACTGAGTATATGGATTCACTACGTTCATCCAATTATTTAAAAAAAATTTAAAACAGTACCGTAAGCTGGAAATAAAGTTCAAACAACTTATGAATGTAATAAAAAATACATTCAAGTTGACAGTTTTATAATAGTATTTTTCGTACGGTATATTTTGCCAAAGATGACAATGGTCTTTATGTAAGGTGTATGCTTTCAATCTTTGCTGGCTACTAACAGTAGGGGGGAGGGAATTATAGAGTTGCAATGAAAGGGCTACTGTTTAAAAGCAAGTATCCTAATAATATAGCTTGCACAAGTTTGTTGAGATTTGTTTGGTGGTACCAATAAACATGTGACTTAATTTGTCCTATGACAACCGTGAAAATTAAATCACCTGTATAAACATCGCCAACAACAACGATAACTATTGGCGAAAAAATACAATACTAATGTAATGAAATCCGACTTAGCACACTGATAAGACAAGCAAATTGTTGAGAGTTGGTAAAAACTGGCAATATTCCTCACCGCATTGGGTGGAACACACAAGAAAATCAACTGTAAAGTCCTCAAATAACTGTTTGATTACTCAGAGGATGTCAACTTTTTACAAAGTCCCCAAAAGTAATTTGACCAACAAATGTAAGTATAGGCCTAATTCTCTAGGTCAACCCTTAGGCCTACAGTGATGGGTTGTTTTAGGATAAAAGAAATAACCATGCTTTAATTACCTGTCTGAATTTGGGGTCTTTCAGGCCGCTTACAAGAGGAATTCCGAATTTACGATTAATCGTATGGACAAATTGCAATTACATCGTCGTCCACAACCATCCCTGATCAAATTGCATTAGCGTATCAATATTTTATAAACCTAATGCTTAGTTAATGACTTGTTTCTCTATCATACAACACGCTCCTCATGGAGTAACACTACACCAGCAACCATGCGAGTCACTAATTTATCTCAGCCTAAAAAAGGAGGAACTTGTACTTGAATTGTACTTGGCAGGATGTGAGCGTCACTTGAGTGAGTTATATATTTTATTTCTACCAAACATGCACAGTCCCATTATATCAACTGGTCTCGTTCCACTATTCGTAAGAGAGGGGTGAAAAATGCACAAACTATTTAGATGTGATATGTAGGTCGATGGCATTCGATGTAACTATTATAAATAATGTAAACAATTAGAAAAGAACAGCTGTTATAAAAAATGTAGATTCCAATAGTTGTCATTGAGCTTATTTTTCCTCTATAGAGTGCAAGATATAACAGTTTTTTGTAAAAATTATTAATAATTTGAAGTAATTTAATAGATACTGTGAACATTACAGAATCATAGAATTCTAATGGTTTTATGGGTGTAACATTGAGTTAAGGAGCAGAATGTGTCCCCATAAAACAGATTTTATAGCCTCATAGTCATGCCATGCATACCCTCATCTGGTAGTAGCAGAACAGTTCAATATAAGGTAAAGAGTTGGGGTTCAATAATGAATACTGCCTTGTTTACAACTGTAATATTTTGGTATATGGCCAATAAACTGTACCTAAACAAAGTTAACTAAACCAAACAGCCAAAGTACACTGCCAGTGACTTCATGATATCGAAAAAAAATAACTAAGTAAACAGTAAGCTGGAAAAGAAAGATTAGTAGAACTGTTTGATCCTGTCGCCGCACAATAGTGGCCGAGTCATATGTGCAGCGATGGCTCTTTTCCAAAGTGTTAAAGCAGCGTGCAAGCATTTTTATTTCATGTTTGCCAGGTCACATGCCTCCAATATAAATTATGATTGAATATACCGGGATGCGAAGCAGAATACCTCCCATGATGTAGTTATAATTTTGTGTTTTATTCTTGACAGCCGCGCTATAGTACGGAACCTATTTTCTCAACTTTTGTTTATAAATTTCTTTAAAAATAGCCTTCTGCAACTGTTTTGATGTTTATTTCAACAACACACCAAGTAGGAAATACTATGTAGGCTTAAAATTTAGCTTGTAAGGCCTAAGTCTGATATTGTGTAAAATAAATCATTAATTAAACTTAATGGAGAAACAGATCTTGACTACCTAATAATTAATGCAATAGGCCGAGCAGCTTAAAACCCAGGCCTCTGGAGGGACCGTACGAAGGCAAACTCAGTAGGACCCAACAGGTCTAATGTACGTAATAAGCCTAATGCACGATGTTGTTTTAATTACGTGAAGCCTACCTCAAGTTGGGTAAGGTTTATAAGAGAATGTGGACTGGTGGATTTATTGTAGTATGTTTGGCTACTCCAAATACAGTTTCACTCGCCAAACTTAAGTTTATCCCAAAAAGCAAGTGGATATTAGTGACATATTGTACGTTAACTCCCAAACATAAATGAAGCAAAAAGCAAGTGGAGATTAGTGACATGTTGTAACTCCCAAACATAAAAGCTAGGCCTGTTATAAAATTCCTCCTTATACCAAGGCTGTACTTCCGCAGACTCCCGGTGTAACAACCGAATGAAAATAATAGAAATAAGTTGATGTTTTGATATCCCGATATAAATATATCGGATCAAACTGATACCGCTGACTTATTGTAATCGTAATAATAAAAGGTTTTATCACATGCCCCGGTGTATTGCATTAGATTGATATCGTGTTTCGTTTGGAAAATAGCAGATAATTCAAATGGCATAATAAAAAAACCATATTTTTCTTTGTGAAAATGTTTTAAACAACGAAGAAAATACTGTAGAGGTTTGAGAAATCGTAGTTCAATTGCAAAACCAATTAAATGCAGGGTTTGTAACGTTGATATCAGGTTGAAGGTCAAGGTAAAAAATCAAATTTGGTTACAGTATTGTGAAACGGTAAAAAAACATGACGTTTCAGATAGTGCTTTGAAAAAAACCTTTTCTGAAGAGCAAAGTTTGGATTAGCAAACGTATTTACAATCATGTACTTCTTTAGTGTTAACGCTATTGTTTATGATTTTTTACAGAGAGGAAAAAGTCATGGCGACGTAGGCATTAAAACCAGCACTGAGACATGTATGCTAACTTTACTTGTATTTATTGCAAAACGTTAATAATCAAATAAAAGTAGTTGATCATTTGTACATATATAGGTATTTTATATTGATTATTTTTATTCGATAGTTCCACCGGGGGGTCTACAGAAGAGCCTTGGTGTAACCACTACCAAGGCCTATTTCTGGATAAAATAAATTTACAACAAGGCGAAAAGTAAAATATGATGATTATTGAATTTGGGATGGTTGACTAACAACAATATCATTGGCCTAGGCCGACCTACATTATATTAAGGTAAAACGTAAAGAGTCAAAGGATAGGCCTACTGTCTTCATATTATTGCCATAAAAACGTTGTGGACAGTATTTCAAGTTTATTAGTAACATAAAAAGTTAGTATTTACTCACATCTTATCTGATAACCGTATATGATATGGATACAACTTTAGGCTAAAATACAAAACCTGTATTATTCACACAAACTACCACACAAATTATAGCTTAAGAAACTGAACCAAAACTATTTAAAAAAACGCAAATCAAAAGATGTACGGTATGGTTGTTTTATAGTTGTACTGTGTAATGTTGGCATTCTCGCTGATGACACTTTAACCGCATTAAAACCACCTTAAACCACAGTCATGTTTACATGACAGCTTTATAGAACTCGAAAGGAAACTAACTTACAGAAGGGCCATTTTGATTATTGTTACAACATTAATGTAATTATTATTATTAATGAACTCAAAGGAACGCCACGTTTCGAATTCCTAACAGAAAGGTGTAAGTAGGTGGAGCAATTAAAAAAAAATGAATAAAATGTTAGTTTGTAACGTAACCTCTAACCTAAACACAAACTGTAAACAACAGAACAAAGTGACAGGAACTAACTGAGCTGATGTATTTTGACAGTTCAAACACGGTACTACAAAGCTCAAAATACGTACTGAAATAATGTTCAATGAAAAAACTAACAATTACTAAACTGTAATAATAATTCGTCAATTATAGTTTATTTAAAGCATTAAATCGTCAAAACGTTACCATAAAAATTTCATGGCAATCCATCAAACCGTTAAAATGTAGATAGCGTCACACTACTTTGAATTCTAAACTGAGTATAAGGATTTCACTATCGTTCATCCAATTAATTATTCTCCATAAGAATAACATTGGGGATTAGTACGCAGGTTTGCTGCAACAATGAAGACAGAATAATAGGTTTTTATGCAAATATCAATAGAACTCATCTTAGTGAAGTCACATACCAAGTTTCATCCATATACATTCATAAATAAGCGATATACAGTATAACATTTCAATTATTTTCCATAAGAATAACATGGGGGCCAATTACCTAGTTTGCTGCAACGGGAACCTTAGGCGAAAATTTTTTTTTTTTTGTACAAACAACAATAAACCACAACTAGATGAAGCCATTTACCAAATTTCGTCAGTTCATAAATAAGCGAGATATACAATTTTTCTTTTTCTCCATAAGAAGAACATTAGACAACGTACTGTGTTTAGCACTTTCAATATCTCAGTAACCGATTGACGTAGAGCAATGATCAAAATACCAATTTTTTGTATGTGGAATTCAAAGGTAAAAATTAAAATTTTATTACAATAAAAATTGCATGTGGAAACCCCAAAAAACCCATTTTTGGGGTACAACAACCCCCCAAAACCCCCCTTTGGATGGTGCGATTCATCTGGTTTTCAAACTCGTTAGTAGAGGAGAACTGAGGGTTTAACATACTATTCGGCGCTTTTTTCCCATGTTATTCTTATGGGGATCGGTTTTTGGACCGACGCCCGATCCTACCCTACACAAATTTCCTTTTTGGCCTATACTAGTACCCTTGCCTATATTAAATATATTTTCCCAATCCCCATCCCTCCTCTATATTTTTAAAAATTAATTTTCAAATTCAGGCTAAAAAACTATCTTTAGTGTTTATAGTCCGATTTGTCTGCAATTTGGATATGTTACTGTCCTAGGCAAGTGTTTTAATAAATTCCACTTACGTATCCCAAATTCACTATTACGGTCAAATTAAAAAATATTTTTGAAAAATACTGCCAATTGCCAACTTCTTTATTAACTGTCCGATTTGTCTGCAATTTGGATATGTTATTGTCCTAGGCAAGTGTTTTAATAAATTTCACTTACATTTCTCAAAATCACTATAACAGTCAAATTAAAAAATACTTTTGAAAAATACTGCCAATTGCCAACTTCTTTATTTACTGTCCGATTTGTCTTCAATTTGGATATGTTATTGTCCTAGGCAAGTGTTTTAATAAATTCCACTTACATATCCCAAATTCACTATTACGGTCAAATTAAAAAATATTTTTGAAACATACTGCCAATTGCCAACTTCTTTATTAACTGTCCGATTTGTCTGCAATTTGGATACGTTATTGTCCTAGGCAAGTGTTTTAATAAATTTCACTTACATTTCCCAAAATCACTATAACAGTCAAATTAAAAAATATTTTTGAAAAATACTGCCAATTGCCAACTTCTTTATTTACTGTCCGATTTGTCTTCAATTTTAATTATGTTATTGTCCTAGGCAAGTGTTTTAATAAATTCCACTTACATTTCCCAAATTAACTATTACGGTCGAATTAAAAAAAAATACTGCCAACTATTTACTGTCCGATTTTTGCACCCGCCCTAATTTCCGTTTTGACCAGTACTCTTGCCTTAAATATATTTTTCCCCTATATTTTTAAAATTTGCTCTAAATTCATTTTAATACATCCTTTGCAGAAATCCACGAGTTCTGGCTACTTGGGAACCCGAGCCATTTGACATATAATAAATCACCCTTCCTCCTAATTACATTCTCTACCAAATACATGTCTTTATATTTAGTCTTTAACAATTCTTCTGTATAAAATCCTCCTTTGATTATATTGCCATTTTCATCTTTCAAAATATAAGTCACAGGTTTTGTTTTCTTAACTTCTGCTATTGTAAAAAGCTCTCCCGTCCAGTTAGGGTTATATCCTTTACTAAATACATGTTTATATTTAGATATCCTTACACTATCCCCCACCTTATATCTTGGCTTTTTAACTTGTACTTTAGATGCTAACCTTTCATGTACATCTTTAGAGTTCTTAGCACTTACTTGGTTAGGCTTCATCCCTATGGATCCCTACTTTATTATTATATATCCTTATTAACTATGGAAGTAAATCCAACCACTTGTATTTCCCTTGTGCACTAAACTCTCTATACAACCAATTCTTTAAAGTTCTCTGGAACCTTTCCACAATAGCCGCCTTAGTTGTAGAGTAAGTGTGGTAGTGATTAATATTTAGAATTTTCATTAGTTTGGTAAAATGTTCATTAAAAAATTCTTTTCCGTTATCAGATTGAATATTTTTAACTCCCTTTGGGAGAATAGTTTTTATAGCTTCTGTGACTACTAATCCAGTTTTATTCTTTAGTGGAGCAGCATAAGGTTTTTTAGAAAATGTGTCGATTAAAGTTAAAATATATTTATTCCCACAATTCTCTCTAGCATAATTCCGCATATCTATTAAATCTATTTGAACAGTTTCGTTTATACCCAACACCTTAAAAGACCTTCTAACAAAATTCTTTCTCGCGGGCTTATGCAATTCGTAAGCAATTTTTTCCATTTTTTATCCTTTATTTTTAATGTTAACGTATCTGCCAGTCTCTGTCGTTTCAAGAACACCTCCACTGCTACCAATTAACATACCATCACTCATTCTTTGATATACATAGTTTTTTGGCAAATATGCCTCTCCATCTAAAGTCTTAAATCCGCTTAAAGATGTAGGGTCTGCAACCAACAATTTAGGATTGTACATCATCAAATCGATTTGATTATTGTCTTGCATAAATTTATTAGTTTTATTGTTAAACCTTAATGCATGTGATTTTAAACAAATATCAAATTTAATATTGTCTTGTCTAAAAGTTTTAATATTATCGTCATACCTCAAAACCTGTGACATTAAACAAATATCACTCCTATCTTTGCCTTCAGGTACATTCTTTATTAATTTGTCCTCTGCATCCCACATATCGCTGTCTAATGTTAATACATTATAATTGTTATCCCCCTGTTTTATTATGCTTTTCTCACCTTTTGTTAATATTTGATTAACAACCGCCACATCATTTGGCAATGTTCCAGGTAAAATGTTTGTTAATTGCTTATTTTTACCATCAAATTTAAGACCGTCTAAAGTCACAGTCTGATGTTTTGTAACACAATCGTTCTCATCAACAGCGGGTTTAACACGAACTAGCCTTTTATTATTAAAATCCCAAAAGTTTAGATCCATTTTTGGTACTTGAGAGACGTTTACAACATCATCGCTTTCTTTACCAGCCAACAAATTACTAATCTTTCGCTTTTTGGCATTCCAAATACCATTCTCCGATTCCAAAAATTCATAATTATTTTTGTCTTGTACAAAGACACCATCTTTTCTTATTAAAGTTTGCTCTAATGTGGGTACATCGGTTGAGCTTTCACCTCGTTTAACATTAGTAATTTTGCGTTTATTAGCGTTCCAATTATTACTCTTGGATTCTAAAAACTTATATTTAGTATTACCTTGTACAAAAGCATCACCTTTTCTGGTTAACGTCTGCCCCAAAGTCGATACATCATCAGTAAACTCCCCACCTTTAACACTACTAATTTTATAATTTAAAGCATTCCAACCATCATCTTTTAGATTTAAAGTAGTTTCTTTAAAACTTCAAGCTTCTGGTTTACTATACGGGTTATATATGCGATAAAATTTATCTATCATCTTTTTATTAAATAAACAATTCCACTTTCCCTCAATTCTTCTATGATAGAATCTATCTCATTATCCACTCCAGAATTTCCCGCCAATCGGCTTAACCAAAGCAGTCTTAACCTATCTACAAGCTCATTAGGATCGTCCCAATAAACATAGTCTATTTTATTACCAGTTACCTGCCTTAAACCTTCACCAACAGTCTTAAACAGGGGTTTAATTATATTAAGATATTTAGTGTGTTTATTACTTGACATCGCCGCACCTGTTTATAACCCTTTAAATGTGCATTTGTAGCTTCCAAAATCTCTTTATAATTTTGCAAATCAGCCTGACTATAGTTTACGGGTTCTTTTAAAGTTAACAATTTCCACAATCCCTTTGTCCCTTTATAATTTTTTTCTCCAACTGTAACATCATCATTGGCAATTTGAACTTCCTGATTCCCAATAAAAAATGTATTTCCTTCTCGCCTAATACCATATGTGGTGTCTGTCATACTACTTCTACTAAGGTAATTACCTAAATAGTCTGATGCTAAAAGATCAAATCTAATTTGTGTGGTGTTATCTGTGTTATTCTTGGTATTCTAGATGGGGTCTTTTCTAAAATCATTGGGAGAACTTGCCTCTCTGTTTTTGTGGCTAAATTTTTTAATTCTTGCAAAGGCTCTATTAACGGTTGGAATGTTTGGAACCTCTCTTCAGCCTCTAGAAATTTACCACGTTTTAACGCCCTATATTTTTCTCTTATTTGTTTTGCAGACTCTACCAATTCTTGTTGAATATTTGTTTTCATTTTATTTACATTTTATTTATGTCATTTGTCAAAGGATTTTACTCAAACACTTTATCGTGTATTATTAGGCAATATGCAGATGTGTTTGAAGGGACATTTTCTGCAGTTTCAATTTCTAATTTAATATCTACAACCCCCTCTTTGACTGATTCATTCTGCCTAGAACAATCTATTACAATTAGAGGATATTTCTTTATAAAGTCAGCTCTGTTAAACATAGGATCGGGGACGGTGTTGTAGTAACTCTCCCTAAACCTCACAAACATCTCATAAGCTTTAGAGGCATCTCCATTTTCAAAGTCGAGATTTAAATCACTATAAGGATAATATTCAGAGTTTAAAAACACTTTGAGATTTTTCAATTTACAGTGATCAAATTCATCAGTTCTTTTTCGTGCACTGTTGTCCCTACCAGTTTGGAAACCAAATATAATATACCTGGGCTTCTCCAAACTCGAAGACGTCTTAACTGACCATGTATGTCTCTTGGTTTCGGGGTATGATGGGAGTTCGTGTAGCTCCAAACTTCTAAATGCAATTTGCAAATTTTTATTTTGCAATAACATCTTTTGTAATTGAAGCTTCTCCCCATCAGATGGCACCACATGCGGCATCACCCACTGAATCGATTTAAGAGTAATTTTAGGAATAGGATCGACCCCAGTTGGAGCATTAGATGTTGTTAATATACAATTTAAGTCGTTTTTGGATCTTTTCAACACCAATTCTTGTTTAACATTTACTAAAACCTTATTAAAATCCTCAAACACACCCATTAACAGCTCTAACGGGACACAAGTACTAAACTTGCCGCTTTTATGGAACTCCTTTAAATTTTCATCAGAATCAATTGCTACATTTGACAATTTAGTTGTTTTATTGTAAGAGCAAAATATTTTCATAAGACTGGAAATTCCTGGATTTCTTACAATATCTATTTCTTTACCAGCAACTTCGTATCTAATTTCGTCAAATAATAATGCAAATGCATTATTTATAAAATGTCCTTTATCAAGATTCTCTATTTCTCCTTTAATATACAGATAACTCCTACATGGGAGTGTTAGTAAATCTTGGTTATTTATGCATATTCGAATTTCATCGGAATTATTTATTGCTAAAGTGTTGTGTGGAACATAGGAGTGATTTGTAATTTTAACCACGCTATCGTCGTATTGGAATTTTCCTGTAACGTCTAGAAAATCTTCCATTTTTATTAATAGAAAATTTTAACTCCAACCCAATTGATCGCAGAAACCTGGCATTTTGCACACTCAGTCCGTTCTTGTAAATTCTCATATCTTTTTTATATGACAAGTAATTGTAGTTTCTTCTTTATTAAAGTCAATTGGCTTGTCGTGTTGATCTGCAAATGTAATGCTAACAACATCTAAACTTCTCTTATTTACAAGGAAGTATATAATATTTCTGGGAACCTCAATAATTTTGTAGCCGGGAGGAGCTTCTGGGTAAAAACTGTGTATAGTGTGTGATTTGTCACCATTTAAATAAGACCCATTCGCAATATTACATTTTACTCTAATCACATTTACATTATTTATGTTGATTTTATTTACGGATTTAAACGCAATATCTGGAGTAGAAAATCCTTTAAATCCCAATAATTCAGACCCTAAACACGGTTTTGTAAAATCAATCACATGGCCAGAATGTAATGTGGCTTTCATAGTTTTATTATCGGCTATAAGTACAAAATCTGGGAGTTGCTTTTGAATTTCCTTCGCAAGCTCAAACACTTCGTATGTACCTTCAGCAATTTCAATTACATTTGGAGCTTTGTGATCGTAATAATACACATCCTCACCCTCGTCTATAGGTAATTTTGTGTCTTTAAGTTTATTTAATTTTGGAACTAGCCCTTTGTAAAATATAAGTTTGACTTTTGTATTAATTAATGCTACTTTATGTTGTATAATAACTTCAACTTTCCCATCTAATGCCCGGTTTAATTCGTCAATTGTAACCTCCCCTTTTGGGGTTGTAATTTTGTGCATTTTGTAATATGTCAAAGTATTTAGAGGTTTTTTAACATTAAATATAGAATTATAACTTTGAAAATCTACCAGTCCAATTACATAATCACCATTTAATTCTATAGGAGGAAAGAACACCGACTTCAACTCTGGCTCTGTACCCGTAAATGTTATAGTAAATGAATCCATTTTTATAAACTAAAATTTTTCAGAAATGATAAACATAAAATTCCACAAATGGAACTGTTTAAATCTTGTATTTGATCAGTTGTATAGTAAATTTTAGATGGTACAAAATATTCAATTACCTCTTTTGGAGGCTGTATTCCGAATGGGTCAAAATATATTACAATATCTTTATTTTTACGATATGCTGTCCAATGTGTGCCCCTGTCACTGTCTAAATTAATAATTCCACATTCTCTTACTTTTGGTCTCTGTTTTCTTAGCTCGTTTTTTAGGTACACTCCTCGAAAGTGAGACACGTCTCTTGCGGCCTCTAAAAGCTGAAAGTTGTCCATTTTTTTTATTAAATTTTAATCCCATTCCCATTTTTGCCTTGGCCTTCATAAAATTTGTCACTGCATAAGCTGCTGCTTTTTCGGCCAGATTGGCGTCCTTTGCCGAAACCCTAGTCCAAGCCTGATCCGCTAATCTCATATCTGCCTTGTTCCGGGCGGCTGTATCAGGATTATTCATGTGGAATATGTCGTGCTCTTTACAATAAGAGTCTAGCTTATTTTTTGGAGGTACATTTCTGGCTAACATTTCACGTATCTTAGTTCCAGGACCACAATATGAATATGACGGGATGTGGAGGGGGAAAGGAAGGTTGTTTATAAGGGTATTTAACAAGCCACGGCCTCTATATGGCTTTAAGAATAATCCCTTACCTTGGACCTTTTTACACTTTCTCTTTGCCATTTTTATTATATAAAAAATGTCATTTATTCAACAAAATAACAAATTTAAAATAGCACATAAAGAAAATACACCAAAGAAGTTGGGTCTATTTCCTAATAATATTTGCTGTCTTATAATAGGGCCTAGCGGTTCGGGGAAGACCGTTGTAATTTACAACTTAATTGTAAAAAAGCAAGGATTAAAGTTTACAAATTTATATATAATATCCAAATCTTTAGAACAAGAAAAATATAAAAAAATAATTGAAATATTCCGTCTGTGTGCTGAAGTTAAATTACACAAATATTCAAACTGTGAAATCACACCAAATGATGTAGAATCACACTCAATAGTTGTATTTGACGACATAAATAGTCCAAATATCACACAATTTTTCTCAATGGGCAGACACAAAAATATTAACAGTTTTTACTTGTGTCAATCTTACAGTAAAGTAAACAAACATTTACGTGACAATGTTAATTTTATAATATTATTTAAACCAGACGATTTAAATTTAAAACATGTGTATAACAATCATGTGGGAAATGATTTTTCATTGAACCAATTTAGAAATCTCTGCCATCAATGCTGGGACAGGTCTAAATATGGCTTTTTTGTAATAGACAAGGAAAGGCCAAAGAATAATGGGATATATAGATTTATGTTTGACCAATTTAATAATGACCAAGGGCAAGAGTGTTAATGCCATCCAGAATAAACCTTTTGTCGTCATCAAAAGAGAGTACCTTTTTGTTCATCGTTAATGTTTGAAGATGGCGGTTTGTGGATTTAATTTTTGTAACATTCTCATAGTAATCTTCCCCGGTTGCAAGACAGTTTAAGTAATGTTGGTGTCTTAAGAGATGTTTAACTGTAGCATTGTCAGCCCCTTTTGCTTTTTTAACCTCTTGCTCATTTTGCTTTTCTTTTTCGTATAACCATTGTAAAGGAATGAAAGAGTATAATTTTGGCATTAAACCACAATATTCATACATAATTTGACAATTTAATTCGTCTTTAAACTTGCCCTAACTTTTTTATTTTTATCAGAGTATAATAAATGGTCTTTACTATATGCAGAGGTGTCAAAACAGTCCAAGTCAAATTGTATTTCCTTATAAAAGTCCTCTGTTACTATAGAATAAACAAGACTGCCTGTGTCTGTCATTAGGAACTTTTTATTCTTAAATTTTGACATATAATTATAGTGGAAATCATACATTATTACTTTACTGATATCCAAAATGGTCATTCCTAAATATATTGGTTTATCAAACTTTGGCAGATACGTTAACATTAAAAATAAAGAATAAAAAATGGAAAAAATTGCTTACGAATTGCATAAGCCCGCGAGAAAGAATTTTGTTAGAAGGTCTTTTAAGGTGTTGGGTATAAACGAAACTGTTCAAATAGATTTAATAGATATGCGGAATTATGCTAGAGAGAATTGTGGGAATAAATATATTTTAACTTTAATAGACACATTTTCTAAAAAAGCTTATGCTGCTCCACTAAAGAATAAAACTGGATTAGTAGTCACAGAAGCTATAAAAACTATTCTTCCAAAGGGAGTTAAAAATATTCAATCTGATAACGGAAAAGAATTTTTTAATGAACATTTTACCAAACTAATGAAAATTCTAAATATTAATCACTACCACACTTACTCTAGAACTAAGGTGGCTATTGTGGAAAGGTTCCAGAGAACTTTAAAGAATTGGTTGTATAGAGAGTTTAGTGCACAAGGGAGTTACAAGTGGTTGGATTTACTTCCAAAGTTAATAAGGATATATAATAATAAAGTACATAGATCCATAGGGATGAAGCCTAACCAAGTAAGTGCTAAGAACTCTAAAGATGTACATGAAAGGTTAGCATCTAAAGTACAAGTTAAAAAGCCAAGATATAAGGTGGGGGATAGTGTAAGGATATCTAAATATAAACATGTATTTAGTAAAGGATATACCCCTAACTGGACGGGAGAGCTTTTTACAATAGCAGAAGTTAAGAAATCAAAGCCTGTGACTTATATTTTGAAAGATGAAAATGGCAATATAATCAAAGGAGGATTTTATACAGAAGAATTGTTAAAGACTAAATATAAAGACATGTATTTGGTAGAGAAGGTAATTAGGAGGAAGGGTGATTTATTATATGTCAAATGGCTCGGGTTCCCAAGTAGCCAGAACTCGTAGATTTCTGCAAAGGATGTATTAAAATGAATTTAGAGCAAATTTTAAAAATATAGGGGAAAAATATATTTAAGGCAAGAGTACTGGTCAAAACGGAAATTAGGGTGGGTGCAAAAATCGGACAGTAAATAGTTGGCAGTATTTTTTTTTTAATTCGACCGTAATAGTTAATTTGGGAAATGTAAGTGGAATTTATTAAAACACTTGCCTAGGACAATAACATATCCAAATTTTAAACAAATCAGACAGTAAATACAGTAAATAAAGAAATTGACAATTGGCAGTATTTTTCAAAAATATTTTTTAATTTGACTGTTATAGTGATTTTGGGAAATGTAAGTGACATTTATTAAAACACTTGCCTAGGACAATAACATATCCAAATTGCAGACAAATCGGACAGTTAATAAAGAAGTTGGCAATTGGCACTATAGTATTTTTCAAACATATTTTTTAATTTGACCGTAATAGTGAATTTGGGATATGTAAGTGGAATTTATTAAAACACTTGCCTAGGACAGTAACATATCCAAATTGCAGACAAATCGGACTATAAACACTAAAGATAGTTTTTTAGCCTGAATTTGAAAATTAATTTTTAAAAATATAGAGGAGGGATGGGGATTGGGAAAATATATTTAATATAGACAAGGGTTGGACATTAGTATAGGCTAACAAGGAAATTTGTGTAAGGTAGGATCGGGCGTCGGTCCAAAAACTGATCCCCATAAGAATAACATGGGAAAAAAGCGCCGAATAGTATGTTAAACCCTCAGTTCTCCTCTACTCTCGTTGAAATAAATGGTACTTTACACATTTGTACCAAATTTCATTAAGATCGGATCTTTTTTACGAGTGTTATCGTGCTTATGGAAAAATATATATACATATATAAAAATTTGAACGAATGGTGTTTTTGGCATGTAGGCACCTCAAAATGAAAAGTTATCATGGTCTCGGGCTTAAGTCTTACCATGAGACCTACGGTAATAGCGTCTTACCTATAGGGGAAATTCGCTAATATAAAATAGATGAGGTATCGTTTAAGCTTTTATTCGGCAACGTTACCTCAACGACTCTACGGCCTGTATTTACAACAAATTTTCATAAATCATGCCCATGTTTGCTGAATAAACGGTAATTATTTTTATATTAGGTCTTTATTTATAATAATTTTAAATCTACCGAAATTTTAACATCTCTTTCTGCAGAAAACCCTTAAAATAAATCTTACAAATATTTTGTAGTGGAAAATGTATGTTAACAGTTTTTTGTATTATTTAGTGTACAATTTTTCCATTTAAAATAGTTCATGAACTTTGTATGAATTTTACTCTGTATATCAGAGAGCGTTTCAAATAATAAATGAACAGAATCGCACACGGCTCTACGAAGAGTACATGCTCATCAAAACCTATAGTTCCTTGTATAACTCAGAGAATACTGACAGTAAGTTTACTAAATTGTGCATTATGTGCTTTTATAAGCGTTAGTTTTACCTTTAAATTAAAAAATATCATTAATGAACGATGTTTTGGAGAGCCTTAGGGAAATAAGGCTTAAGTATAGTAAATACAGGTAATTGGTGAATGAGGTTGACAAGACAACTTAATTATTAGATAAACTATCAGTAAGTTACTTAATTTGTGTAAGGTTCTAAGCTGGGGTTGTTTTGTTTCTTGGACAATAGTGTTGTTTGTCTACAGCATACCAGGCTTGGGATAGCAAAAATACCAGCAAACTGCTTGGAACATTGCAAACCTTAACTAACCCAGGCTAATTAACCTAACTAAGGTTTCATAGCCACCTGACTTGTTTAGTTTAGACTTTGTTTGCTTTTGAAAACTAATAACACTAAACCAAAAATATAAATATAAATAATAATAAAAACAAACAGTATTTGATGAATAGTAACTAAACAAAATATATTATATTATTTCTGGGCTTACCGTAACAATCCAAAAAGTTTAAATCCAAATCGATTTCAGGTCCGTAGATTCATCATCAGTGGATTTACAGTAAACCAAGTGTTTTAAAAGTTATCATTCTTGACTGGATTTCACCTTGATTTCACACATATATACATAAACACAATTTTAGACAGTGAATATACATTTAGACACATTTGATGAGAGCTACCAACCTAACCTCAAACTTGTCTTGTTGATGACTTGATACTCACCAGTGTCTCCACTCGTCCACCACTTCGTGGGTTTCCAGTTATAAGTTTTGCATATTTATTCTCTTAGTTTCATCGTACTATGTAAGCAGTTTTTTTGGTGACATGAATGGATAAGGATTGAGAGGGAAGATATGCTCTGTTTAGAGAATATTAGTCAAATCTTAGCTTAGACAAATCTTCTGGCAACACCTTATCCGAAACTACAAACTCCCCACCTGTAAACTCCCTTTTCTTGTTTCCTACCAGTCCTCAAGAGGTAATGGATGCAATCCATTCACTAAAGTGTAAGTTGTCAACTGGGAGAGATGGTATATCTTCAGCCTTACTGAAAAAGGTAGCTGTTGAACTAGCTCAACCTCTTTGCACTTTGATAAATGATTCATTTTCCTCAGGTGAATTCACAGATTCCTTGAAACTGGCTATTGTTAGACCTCTTCATAAAGGTCAATGTGTACGCTATGTTGTAGCCAAGTGTTATATATTTCGTTTTAAAATGAGTTTTTCAGAAAATGTGAGATTTTCTGGTGTTTTGGACTTGTCAACTGTTTTATGATGCGTGAACTACTGACGTTTAAGCACAATCGTTCGGTGGAATCAGAGATCCATTTTGTATACGTGCATAAAAAATTGCTTGTTTAAGAGTATAGAATAATAGTAAACAAAAAATATGAGAGAGATTAATAGCTAGCACATAATAGTAGTTTTCATCACTACGAGCAAAAGTGGCTCTTTTTGGTGCGCATTCGTGTTTTAAAAGCGAGGGCAGCCGAGCTTTTAAAACCGATTAAGCACCAAAAAGACACTTTAGCTCCAAGTGATGAACAACGTTTTTATCATAATGCGGAATTAGACTTTTAGTCGTTGGCAATTTTAACTATAAAGTTAAAGTTAAAGTACTTTAAAGTTAAGTATCGTCGATGTGGTTGACCAAGGCCAGTATTCATCTGGTTTATTTTTCGACCTCAGCAAAGCGTTCGACCTTGTAGATCATGAACTTTTGCTTATCAAGATGTACAGCATGGGTATCAGAGGTGGGGCCCTTGAATGGTTTCGTTCGTTCCTCACAAATAGAACTCAGCGTGTGAAGGTTTCCTCTATCAAACGTTCAAGTACAATGTGTACTATACTTTCCGGTGAAGGAGTGGTAAAAAGGGGCGTACCACAAGGGTCTATCCTCGGACCTATGTTGTTTCTTTTGTTCATCAATGACATCCATAAAAGAGTGGAAGAATCGAATATTTGCGTATATGCTGACGATACTTCCCTCATATTTTCTAGTCCTTCTAGGAATCATCTGGAAGTCAAAACGTTTTTGCAGGGAAATATTCTTCTGGATTGGCTTCGACAGAACCAACTGAAAGCAAATGTCTCAAAAACCACTCTTGTGGAATTTTCTTTACGGGACTGCCATGATAGTTTATTCAGTGTTCATCTTGCTGACGATGCAATATCTTCAAATTCTGTTGTAAAGTTCCTTGGATTATTCATTGACTCCAACCTCTCTTTTGCCACACATATTGATCATGTGTGCAATAGATTGAGCCAGGGAATTTTTGTGCTTAGGAAATTGGCATGCTTTGCCTCCACCGAGCTACTCATTGCAGCCTACTATGGTATTATATACCCTTACCTGTCTTACGGAGTACCCGTCTGGGGTTGTGAGAGTTGTAAAACTCAGTTGATATTCAGGTTGCAGAAGAAGGCAATTAGATCGATTTTTCAGCTGCCTAAGCGGACCTCATGTTCGGACTTCTTCATTGGAAACAAAATTCTCACCTTTTCTTCTATCTATATTCTTGAAACTCTGTCATTTCTTCATAAGAACTTCCCTCTATTCCAGAATTTTCTTCCTTCTCATGGTTATGAAACAAGAAGTAAACCCAGGTGTATTCTTGGTATACCTGCTCACTCTACATAGTTTTTTTCAAAAAAATTTAAAATGCTCAGCTGTAAAATTGTTTAACAGTCTGCCACTGAGTTTGAAAGAGGAGCATGATTACGGCATGTTTAGAAAAAAGTTAAAGAGCACACTTATTAGTAAGGCATGCTACAGTTTAAATGATTTTATATTTTGATAGAAATAAGAATAATATATTATTTGTTTAGTATTGTTGCGTGATTGTATATTATTATAGTTAATACTTTAAGGAGATCATTGTTTTTATTAAATATTTGTATGACTTAGCATATGCATTGTATATATGTCAACATGCTCAATAAAGAACTGAACTGAACTGAACTGAACTATTCAAAATCGCCTGCCCGTCACCTTCATCTGGTTGTCAGGAACTGTGGAATCATTAAGGTGCTAGCATTGTGCATATGTGCATTGTGATATTTCATCACACTTACATAGATGTTTATTTTAATTTCAAATTAGAATGTACATTGTGTTAAAAAAAGAACTACCCGTATAAAAAAGCTATCTCCGATGGATACAACGTTTCAAACCGAACCGACACAGAAAGCTAAATCACAAATTTAAAAGCATTGGGTGGTAAATATATGCACAAAAAAGTACGATAATTCAAATTTAATATCACATTATTTTGTTCGATCGTTCAAAAACTCGTGGACGGACTCCAACAAACCGTCCGTAGATTGGGAGGTGGAGGAGCTACAACCGGACACGGTGGTAGTGGAGTAGCCAGAGTCCCAGGAGTCTGTGGAGACGGTGTGGGAAGGAGTGGCCGAGGGTTTGACGACAGGGTTCCTGCCTGGGTCTCCCGGCGCCTTGATCTGCTCCGTGGTGGGGCAGTGAGGTCGGTGGCTCTGCGGCACGATGAACCGCACCTCGACGACGGAGGAGAACCGCACGCTGTACTCCGGACCACTGGAAAACATCAGTAGGTTGCACAGCGTTTATGTTAAGTTATAGAACCGTATAAACAGTGTTTTTTTTTGTTATCAATGACCTACTGAAAGCGTTATTTGTGTTATATTACATATAAGCGTTATATTTGTCGTGTCCAAAATTACATCGCTTTAAGCTTGGTTCTGTATAGTAAAATACATAAATGGTATCTATCATATCCAAAAAGTATCCATTCTGGACTTCCTTTAAAATTACCTACAATTCTTGTTTTTAAAACTGAGAAAATACTTCAAGTTGAATAAAACAAATAAATGCTCTACGGAGTTGAATTATTTAAAATGAGGTAGTTAATTTTGTCCAAATAATATGATAACTTGTGTGACAGTTAAAATTAAAATATGTCGAAGCTTCTCTGTAATTTGGCTTATCGTAAACTGAGATAACAGAACGTTAGCATATTGTTTAAACATATGGAATGTTTTTTACAGAGTTATGCCAATATTTTAGCCACTATTTATTTGAAATTTCATACATCTATCTTTACATATATACGTTATTTACTATGCATAAATCTTTTTACAGCTCTAAATAAATAAAGAATGCAAAATTCTAACCAGATTTGATTGTTATACATGTTTACAAACGCGCTTATGTTTAAGCGTAGGTTACTCATAGCTACTAAATAGATTGATTTAGAAATTGTTCAATAAAAGTGATATATAATAAATACTTAAGGTCAACAGCTGAGAAAAGAACCCAGATGAGAAACGCAGAAGCCAGGGCTGTGGTCATGATGAACTCCATGCTTTCTACGTTGTCTTCGTCTAGACCTTTGCCCCAAATAACCTCCAGCTATGCATGAAATAACAACTAGTATTGAAATTATATATGTGATAAAACAAATTTTGTATGAAACAGGTACTTATTTTGAATAAACATTTATGATACATATTTGTTATATTACAAATTTGTTACATTAGATTTTAAATTACATATTACATATATTGCTAATCGTTTTAGGAGGAAAATCGCAAACTAATACTTTTCCATGTGATTTTTACTTCGACAATTGGTCGTTTTTACCAGTTATTAGGACTATTTAGTTATAGCTTGAAATTCCAAAAGCCAAGTGTTATATATTTCGTTTTAAAATGAGTTTTTCAGAAAATGTGAGATTTTCTGGTGTTTTGGACTTGTCAACTGTTTTATGATGCGTGAACTACTGACGTTTAAGCACAATCGTTCGGTGGAATCAGAGATCCATTTTGTATACGTGCATAAAAAATTGCTTGTTTAAGAGTATAGAATAATAGTAAACAAAAAATATGAGAGAGATTAATAGCTAGCACATAATAGTAGTTTTCATCACTAGGAGCAAAAGTGGCTCTTTTTGGTGCGCATTCGTGTTGTAAAAGCGAGGGCAGCCGAGCTTTTAAAACCGATTAAGCACCAAAAAGACACTTTTGCTCCAAGTGATGAACAACGTTTTTATCATAATGTGGAATTAGACTTTTAATCGTTGACAATTTTAACTATAAAGTTAAAGTTAAAGTACTATGTATTTTTGAGGTTGTGTTTAAAAAGTAAGTAATATACGGTGTTTATATTTATGTTATTTATAAACATTACTTGTTATAACGTGTCGTGAGGAGTGCTTTATTATGTATAGATAAAGCAAACAGCTGACTTTTTCATCCTAGGACTTAAAAAATATCACAGCTGATATTTTAGGTCCTAGGACAATAAAGTGACGTTTTGCGTACTATTTAGAGAACAAAATACAACATTTTAGATTTCGTGCAGAATGATAAAAATATTATTATATTATATTATTTCATGGTGAGCACTTAATATTAGGATTGTGTGTTCTTAATTTTTTATTGTGTCTTTAACCTAAGAAAAATCTTATAAAGAACTTCTTTTGATACATTTGTTTACTTCTTATGTTCCGTGTACACACGCATGTCTTAATACACTAACTAATTACTTATGTCCTTCATATAATAGCCATCTTCAATAATGCGGATAAGGTCAAACTGTTCAAAATCTAGCTATCCATGTGAACGAAACTATGCAACACGGCTTTGGGCTTGTTTCATACTGTGCTCCGTGAGACAGAGTAGCTAACTCACAGTCCAACTCTTTATGCGTACAGCTTAATAAGTCTTAAAAAGTTGTTATTGGTGTTGTGGTAGCAACACCAACTTGTCTAACAACTGTTTTGCCAGAAAAAATATATATCTCCAGCAATAAAACTTATAGAAGAAACGTGTAAAAAAGTAATTATTTAATCATTAAGTCACAGAATTATGAACCGAAAATTTAATTTTCTTCTTTCAGTTTTCCTATGGTAAATATATTACCCTTACTCTAAAACTGAACTAGACATCAACCGGCATCGGCAGTTTGATCATCGTCTCAGTATATTGCTTTTACAATTTGTTTCCAATCTAGAGCGCATTCGCCTATACTGTTTCTTATTTCCCGACCATTCAAAGGAATGTGAAAGACGGAATTCTCTGAAAAGAGTGGGTGATCTTTTCTTAATTGATTCTGCACTAACGTGGGTGTAGTTCTTATAAGTTTAAATATGGCAGAAATATTATCAATAACACAATAACCGTACACAGAGAAAAATGTTAAAAGAAACAATATTTTATGACTGCATCCTCACCAAACAAACGTGTAATTTTAAATAGCCTTTACATTGATAAAATGTTACATGTAAAATGTATTTCAACAACTTAAGTCCTGTGTACTTAAGTCCATTAAAACTTTGTTTTAAAAATTACTGGAGCTGCAGTGGTAGCTGACAACTTCAGGAGTATCAAGATAGCATTAAGTAAACCTATTTTGCTAAGTTTTTGACTAATATTTACTATATTATACTCACCAAATAAGAGTAGACAGCTAGGAGCAAGTATCCAATTGCCTCCACGTTAGCCCAGATAACTGTAAGGGCTACATAGCATATCAAAATTGCAACTGCCGTCTGAAACATATAGACTTAAAATTGTTTATAATAGTTCATTTCCATGTAATATCATACTTTCGTTACAAGGCAAACGAAAAGATTTGCAAGAATTTCAACCCCGAGGTATTCTGTAAGTAAATTAATAATAAAAATTAAACTGAAATATGACGTCATGTTCTCTGCTCATGCGTAAGCTTTTTTTACTGAGAAGATACTGATATTTAAACCCCTGTGTATTAGACCTACGTGTTTACAGGTTCTTGTAATGGTTACTGTGAAATGTACAGATTATGAAACTGTACATAATCTGTACATCATCTGTACTGTACTGTAATCTGTACATTATCTGGTTAAACTAACTGAATAATGTCAGTACGTTTTACATTTTTATACGTTCCGGTTTATTTTTTATAATTTAATAGTTCAACAATACTTACAGGTGAACTTCTATTTATATCATAGTTTACTCAGAACAAGGTGATATTTGATGGTTGTTATAAATTTCATATAAAAAACTATTAGATACAAGAAACTTTCGGATAGTCTTTAGTTCCCAACAGATGGATAGATCATTCAGTTAAATATCGACTATCGAATTATGAACAATCGATTCTAGCTCTTTGTTTTGAAACATAATACAAATGTATTTAGGTATAAAAAATAACAACTTTTGCTGCAGTTCAAGACCAAATTATAGTAACCTAGCCTAGCCTAACTCCGCAGAGCGCTGTGTGGTGGCTCTTCGTTGTGCAACATAGTACAAGTAAATAAATTTGTATAAAAAAATACAATTTTCATAACAAATCTAGACCTTAAAGTAAACGACAAAAATAAGACTTGAACCCGAAAAAATTAACGTGAAATAAGAAAATTCAGACCCCAAAAAATATTCAACAAAAGTAAGATTTGAACCCGGGACAGCCAGGTCGTGGGTCAGACACTGTATCAAATTGTATACCGTAACATGTGGGACATAGGGAAAGTTACATTTTAACAAGCTGTAGAACGCTGTGAATGCCCTGTAGACGCTAGTTGTCGACTAAGATAACATAATATAGTCGGATAGTTCATAATATGATAGTCGATATTTAACCGAATGACCTACCCATCTGTTGTGAACTGAAGGCTATCAGAAACTTTCAGTAAAAATCCCAGATGATTAAAAATGGTACATATTGTTACCATGGCAATCAATAAACAAATCAATATCCGTAGGAACAACATTGGAACTTCGAATATCCGTAAAGCGGGTAAATAACTTTTAAAAGTGGAGCTCTCCTCCAAAGTACTACAAAATACATGTAAATTTTCAAATTACGTGTTTCGTGATCTTAAATAGCCCTTTAATTAAAATAACAAAGTAATAAGGGTACGTTTTTTTATATGTAGCATAACCAAACAATCTTATATAGTTATACTCTTGAAAAAGAATATAGTAAAATTCAACACACCTCAAACCACACGTATACGATGTTCCCCGCCTTAAAGTAACGCCCCAGATAGCGGATGGTGATAAGGGCGACCGCGATCATGAAGAGCATCCTAGGTATGAGGAGGTACGGGTCATCCTCCTCCTCCTCGTCGGCGCGGGCGGCGACCACGAGGGCGGGGATCACCACGAACAGCCAGAGGGCGATGCGGCATCCGATGTGGGCGGCGGACTTCAACGAGGATTTGGCGAGAGGACTCATGAATTTGGTAGCGATATTCGTTGGGTTTTTACATTTTTCTGAGACTATAATACGTTCAATAGATTACCTAGCAACAAATGTATAGTCCCACTTATAAATATACTTTATAAGGCCGCATTTTTATCTAGAACCAGGCTAATATATACTTGTGAGTTATGAATCATAGTTTTGATTACATATATGTTCCCAGTCAGCGTAAAATTGTATATACATATTAAGTTGTCCTTTCGTCTGTGGATGTTGAAAACGCGTTCCTTTAGAAAAGTTTCTGTAACGAGATATTGATCAATAGATTACTAAATTATCGATTTACTAATAACGGTTCTACCGTAAATTCTGACAAATATAAATACTATATGGAATATTGATAGTGCTAAACAAGTTTTGGGGATAGATACAATCACATGTAACTATTGACTACAAATTTATATTTAGTTAACAAGCACATTCAAGGGTTGTATCAAGGGTTGCCTCGTACTTTTCAGGAATTTGAAGAAGGCCGAAGGCAGAGAATCGTTTACCAAGTAGAAGGAGCCCCACAACTTCCCAAACTCTGTGTGAGATCAAAGCTCCACCATATTATGTCGACAGGTCGAGTGGTAGTACTGCCAAGTTGCCTGACCTCAGTTCAACCCCGGTATCAATTTGTTTGTGTGGGGCTTTATCAAAAGCTTGGTAAACTCATCCCCATTGATAAATGAGTAGAAACCTCTGTAAATTATCATGGTCGCAATTTTATAATAGAAAGAAAGAATGGAGACATGCAAATTGACAAATTAGAGGATATTTAAATATCCCCGGTGCAGCAAACCTGCATACTCATCGAATTTAAAATGGTACTTCACTACGTCATGAAGCTACTTACCAACTTTCATCAAAGTATATTCATAAATAAGCGAAAGATAACATTTTATTTATTCTCCATAAGAAAAACATTAGGACTGAGTATGCAGGTTTTCTGTATCAAGGACCACAAAAATCGGGTTTTTATTTAAATACCAATGTATCACCAATAGATGAAGCAACATTCCAAGTTGTACAAATTTATATTCATAAACAAGCAAGATATCATCATATGTTTTTATTATCCATTAAAATAACATTATAACTGCTGAGTACGCAGGTTGCTATTATGGGAACAAAAAAAATGGGTTTTGTATGCAAATATTAGTAAACCTCAACAATATAAAGCCACAAACCAAGTTTCATTAATACAACTTCAAAAATAAGCGAGATATACAATTTTACTTATTCTCTATAAGATTAACATTGGACAACGTACTGTGTTTAGCACTTTAAATACCTCGGTAAACAATTTACTTAGAACGATGATCAAAATACCAAATTTTTTAAGTTGAAGTGTAAACCAAAATTAAGGTTTAAAAATAATTATATGTAAAAAGTTAAAATCCCCAGGGTACAAAATCCCCCCAAAACCTCCCTTAAAATAGAGCAACCTGTCTGGTTCTTAAACTCATGAAATTAGATGCTGCGAACCACAGAATGCAGCACACACAATTGTCATAGTTTTATAAATTATTTTTGGGGCGAACCCTGCGGGAACAACTAGTACAATTACATTTAATAATTCTACTATTTGTGCATGATCCCGAAAATAGTACAGTTAAATCAGTTTAATTTTAATAATAAATATGATATTTCCCATGTTAGACCCATGTAAGAGGTATGAGAATGGAAGGTTATATGGCTGGGTGGAACGCATTTTTCTCATTACTAAAGATAGGTGTAAACACCTGTAAACTGTTTTTGTTGCAACTATTAAGGGGTTGACTGGGGTAATTTTGAATTCGGGGTATTTGTGAACGGAGAGAAATTCCATACACCAGACTCATTATATTGATAAATTTGACATGAAACCACCTGATGTAGTTCCCTCCAAATATTTCCTATGGTCCCTTAGAGTATGTTTCAGGTTAAAAATTAAAAGTTAGTTTGTTCACGTTGAAAAGTTTAGAAAACAGTTTTGTAGACATTTGTGTTTGCCACTACATTTGGATTAAAGGCAAGGTTAATTTGTCTACTAATAATATCCCAGCAACAATGATGCCTTAAAGTTGTAAACGACCTTTTATTTAGCTAGCCTGGCCTAGTGGGTGGTAAGACAGAAGCAATTCACAATTACTTAAAAGACAATCCACTTTGGGGTAGTTGTGAACACCATTTTAAGGTATTTGTAAACACCATTTTGGGGTATTTGTGAATTTTGTATTTTACAGCTTTTACAATAGTTATATATTTCTGAATTAATAAAATATTACTCATTATAAGCTTCAATACAAACCTATTGTTGTTATTGCTGGATTAAGAAACCCCAGCATTAGCTGCTAGGCATGACTTCCACAAGCGGGAATTTTGCGCAGGTTACCGGAAGAAAAGGATATAGCAGGAAAGAAAAGGGTGGGATGGGACAGGCAGCCAAATTGACCTGTCAGAGGGCCAACTCCCGTGCTCCTGTGTCACCTGTGATCAGGCTCAAACAGGCGGACCCCGCTCTGCTCTCCAACTGGTCAACTCGACTAACAAGGTATCCATGTACAACAGCCAGGGACCACATTCTCAGGTTGGGGACCAAACCCGGAGTTTCCGTCCCCAGCTGCTGCGAATGGAGAGCAAAGGTGAAAGGAAGCACGTCATAATGGACAGCCAAAAGACTTACCATATGTAATGACAACTTCATTTGCTGTTCCCAATATCAGCCTCAAAACTGGCATAGACCAATTTTAAGGTTGTCCTGGGACATATATACAAACCTAAACATTTGTTCACTATGTAGACTAATTTGAATATTTTACAGGCCGACCTAACATCAAGCCAAATCAGAAAATCAGGCTTTCATAGACCTACGCCTATTTTATTAAAATAGCCTTTCTTAGCATGGCGATGACTTGTATCCTGCGAGGGCACTATATGATAGGCCTATTAGGGCAATTTGTTTGAAATGCCAAGATCCTAAATCAATATAAACCTTAGAGTGTAACTACAACACGGAAGATATATTGAGAGCTATGAGGGATGTAAAAAACAGAAACTGCACATTCAACGAAACCAAAAAATATGTATGGAGTACCCAAAAGAATAACTGTCTACAGAATTGTAGGGAGTAAAACAATTTGGAAAAACTGGGAGTTGGTTGACCTACAGTTCTTGCATCTTCAGACGAACTATAGCCTAGTAGGGCAAGAGCTCGAATGGATGACAGAAACCATCCTGTCAAAAAATAATGTAAAATCCCTCGTTTTAAACCAGAACGAGATGGAGCATCGACAACTTTAAATAGGGAAATAATGATTTGTATTGATTGATAAAAAACAATAAGATATACGAGGTTGGTGTGAATTAGATTGCTAGGTTATCGAAGACCTTAAAGATATACGTTTTGACATCCGTTACTATTTGACTTTTTCTCACTTTGGGCACAAAAACATTTTCAAAAAAATTGTATTTATTGTTTTATTTTGTTTTAAATACTGTCATGAAGCATATCAAGGTAACGCTAATTTAAAACAAAATTAAGAATTTTGAACCAGAACTAAGATATGTCTTGTGGTTTAGCATGAGTGGAGCCTTGTGGTTTAACAGAGTATTCCGTATAGGTCATTATTTAAAACAAAAAATGGCCGCCATTTCGAAACGGATTAAGATAAGTGAGTTCTAATTTTTCCAAATTGTTGGTCGAGTGTAGAGCTTTAAAATTATGTATAACTTGATACATGTTTATATTTGAAAATTCCGAGATTCGAACTAGTGACTCTCCGTTTTTGCAACACCATGTATTTTTAACCAACTAAGAATATATTTACGTTATTCCTTGAGTAGTCAACGCAGTGATTGGGCCCCAACATGGGGTCTTATGGGCTTAAAATCTGGCTTCTGATTGGTCGAGAGCCGGTCACGTGATTCAAGATGGCGGCGCCCATGGTGGCGTTCCCGCCAAATTTGCGCGCAAAAAAAAATTGGCGCCAAACCTAACCTCACTTTTCTTCCCTCCAAAGTGTTACCAACTTAGCAGAGCTAATGTACCATATATAATTATATGTACCATATATAACGCTACAATGTATAATCATATATATTTACATGTACCATATAACGCGTCAAACATAACCTCACTTTTCGCTCAGTGGCGCGAAGGCCCGCGCCGCCTGTAATCTAACCTCACTTCCTTCTTTGGCTAGCCTTCCGTGGCTAACTTTCTAATCAGTGTTGCCACTCTAAACGCTACCTACAAAACCTAAATCAGTTACGAAAATTATAATATGTATATATATATATGTATTATGTCAAAATATCTAAAACTATTATATGTATATATTAGTCACGCTACGATGTGTTACCATCCTATGGCAATGTATACCTCGCAAGCAAGTACCGCCAAACCATTATATAAAACCATTACATGTATATATACCAGAAAGTGCCGCTAACCCAAAATATATAACTATTACATGTATATATCGCAAGAAAGTGTTGCCAAAAAACTAAAAACCGCTTATATCTCGAAAACGGTAAGTCCTAGGGTCATTTTGACCCCGGAAAACTGCATACTACGTAGTGTAGGCACTCCTGGGGGGTATCTACCCACATGAAAAGTCTTAACCAAAATGTTGCGGGTTGCATCTCAAAAAATGAAGGGGCAAATTTTCAAAATTAAATATCTCAAGAACGGCTTGGCCGATTCTAATGAAACTTGGCATGTATGTACCTGTTAACATCCTTTACATCTTACAAAAACCTAAACTCTGTACTGCGGGAAAGTATCAAAATAATTGAAGGAGTCATACTTTAAAAATCAATATCTCAAGAACGGCTTGGCCGATATAATTGAAACTTGGTATATAGGTATTTGTTAACCTCCGCTACATATTACAAAAACCTAAACTCTGTACTGCGAGAAAGTATCAAAATAATTGAAGGAGTCATACTTTAAAAATCAATATGTTAATAAGAGCCGGGCCGATTTTATTGAAACTTGGTATGTAAATACTTGTTAACCTCCGCTACGATTTAAAACCACTCAAACCGTGTACTGCAGGTAAGTATCCGAAAGAAATGAAAGGGCAGCAATCCACAGCGGTGCGAAGGTCAGCGGGGCTAACAACGGTGCATATTACCAAGGTAAGTAATAAAAAGAATATGTTTACAGCTAAATTAATTTATTATACATATATAACACTAACTAGTATATACATTTATCATGGTCTGTCGCCAGACTCCCACTCCTGTCTCCCGGCATCCTCTTCTTCTCCTTCTTCTTCTGCTCCCCTCCCCCTCTCCTCAGGTCCCGCCAGCCACAGCCTTCCTCCGTCAACTGTAACAGGGAAAACCCAAGGTTAGCCACTATCTAACTACAACATCCGCAACAAGTCTCTGTCAGCAAACTCGTTGTAACCTGTTAAAATACTGTTCTGTGATTGGCCGGAATAAGCTCGCACCCCATTGGTTGTAATTAGGTGTCCTGCGCTCTGATTGGTCCATACACCCGCAACAAACAACACTGTTGCATCAGCCACCTCCCCACCACCCCCAATTACCGCTATTTTCCTCTCACTTTGCTCTCAGCTTTCATTGCGATCAGACGTGTCCCTGTGTTGCTCCGTTTGCTGCGTTTTGCAAAGATAACCTCACTTTTCATAACCTCAATCTTGAGCGTTTGCTTACCCTATCTTACGTGTAACATAACCTCAATTTGTAATTTGTATTATAATATTTTAGAGTAAAATAACCTCACTTTTTAATTTGTATAATTGTATTCTGTGTAACATAACCTCACTTTTGATTTGTATTATTGTATTCTGTGTAACATAACCTCACTTTTGATTTGTATTATTGTATTCTGTGTAACATAACCTCACTTTGTTCTATAGTAATCCTTCCAAAATGGCTGTAAATCCTGTCGAGATATTCAGTTCTGATGATACTTATGTAAAACACTTTAGACTTTACGGAACAAGAACAATTTTCAAATTTTCTAATCCTCCTCCTGAAACTACCGAAATTGATTGGCTAAGACAAGGTTTTGCCAAAATTGTGAATGAGATGAAAGAGCGGGCCCATGAAAATGATCAGCTTGGTTTCACCTTGCATAGTCTAAACTTAAAAAGTAAAGAACCTGGTTTTGTAGCTTTCCGGCCCGCGAACGAAGTAAATGAAGATATCCTTTGGCAAATTTTCGGGGGTATTGTTCAGTCAAATTCAGAATCCATCAAGTCCACTGACACGTTTAAAGTTGAATGTACCCGAGTTAATCTCCCTGTAGGTTCTGGTCGTCCTGGAAAAGTAAGGCCTGGCTTTTACAATACGTTTGATGAAGAGTGTAAAGCTAGACGGGGAATAGTTGTAATAAATAACAAAGATAATTTGTGTCTCCCTCGGGCTTTGGTGGTGGCCATAGCAAACTTGACTAAAGACCCTCAGTATAAGGCAATACGTCAGGACAAGGGTAAAAGACAAACGTTTAGGGCCAGGGAACTTGTTCAGCGGGCTAGGGTAGAGATCTCAGAGGAAGGCGCCGGTATCCCCGAATTGGAAAAGTTTCAGGATTTGCTACAAGATTACAAAATCACAGTCTACAACTATGACAGAAAAGGCCGTGATGTTTACTTTGAAGGAGCTGTTGAAAATCCTAAATTTAAAATAAACCTTCTGTTTCACAATCGGCACTATAACGTAATTAACAGTTTGACCGCGGCTTTCGCCTGTAACTATTTTTGCGAAGCTTGCCATGTCCCTTTCGAACACAAAGCATATCACAGATGCTCAAACATCTGCCCCTACTGCCAAACCATCTCACCTCCCTGTAAATAGGAGCATGGGGGAATAGTTTGCCCGGACTGTAACATGACTATGAGAAACCAGCACTGTTTTATCGCCCATAAGGTTGACAGATGCAAAACAGTAAAAAAGTGTCTTGACTGTGGGAAATTGATTAACTTAAAAGAGAGATCAGGACCTCACAGATGCGGGGAAGTTTTTTGTAAACCCTGCAATGCATTCAAAGATCCCAATCATAAATGCTACATGCAACCCAATGAAGGAAAACCTAAAACTAAAGACTACCTTTTCATTTTCTTTGACTTGGAGACTCGCCAAGACGAGTCTCTTCCCTCTGACCCTGAACAAAAAGTACATCAAGTTAACCTGTGCGTGTCACAACAATTTTGCTTTAATTGTGTCGATGGTAAATTTTGTATGACATGTATAAACCGTACAAGAGTCTTCAACTCTGACCCGGTTCACCAATTCATGGAGTATGTGATGCAAGTTCGTAAACAGTTTAAAAATGTCTGTGTAATTGCCCACAACGGGCAGGGCTTTGATTTTCAATTTTTACTAAAACATATAATGGAAGAAACAAAATTCACGCCTGAGCTGGTAATGAGGGGAACTAAAATTATTTTGATGGAAATGGACAATGTCAGATTCATTGACTCCCTAAGCTATTTCCCCATGGCCCTCTCTGCCCTCCCTAAAGCCTTCGACCTGCCTCCCGAGAAAAAGAAGGGCTACTTCCCGCATCTTTTCAACACTCTGGCAAACCAAAATTATGTAGGCCCTATGCCTGACAAAAAATACTACTGCCCCGAGTCGATGTTTGAGAAACCACACAAGGCATTTGAGATTTGGTACGAGGAACAAGTAGCGAGTAACTATATTTTTGATTTTCAAAAAGAAATCCTGGAGTACTGTATTTCAGACGTAGAAATCCTAGCACAGTCCTGTCTTAAATTCAGAAGTATTTTCTTGAAAGAATGTAACGTAGACCCTTTCCTCGAGGCCGTAACTATTGCCAGTGCCTGTAACTTGGCCTTCCGCCGCAATTTCCTAAAACCAGACACAATCGGCTTGATTCCTAAAAACGGGTACAGACTGACTGACAACCAATCTACAGCGGCCCTTCAATGGCTAAGCTGGGAAGAGGAGGAACGGGGAGTGAGGATTGAGCACGCTGGCCGGGGTAAAGAAGTTAAAATTAAAGGAATGAAAGTAGACGGGTTTGATGGTGAGCGAATTTATGAGTTCCACGGGTGTTATTGGCACGGGTGTCCAAAATGCTTCCCTTGCAATCGAGAGGCTCCTCTGAAGGAGGATCCCTCAGATTCACTTAATTTAAGATATGAAAGAACTTTGAAAAAGATGTTAAAAATCAGTGATTACGAAGTTGCAGTAATGTGGGAGTGTGAGTTCCGTAAATTAAAGAAAGAAAAAAACCTTAAACACTTGGACAGCCTGCCGATCCTCAACAACCTTCCCCTTGACCCTAGACAAGCGTTCTTTGGAGGCAGAACGGGCAATGCAAAAACGTATTATAAATGTGAAGGGGGAGAAACAATTCAATATGTAGATGTCTGTTCTCTCTATCCATATGTAAATAAATATGGGAAATATCCTTTGGGTCACCCCACAATCTATGTGGGAGATAGGGAGTGCAGGCAGAGAGGACTAAATGTAGATGGTTTGTTGAAATGTAAAATTCTGCCACCTCGGGATCTCTACCACCCGGTTCTCCCAACAAAAATGAATAATAAATTGATGTTTGTTTTATGTAAAACTTGCGGGGAAATTCAAAATCAGAGGGATTGTGAACATGAGAGCAGCGAAAGGGCGTTAGTTGGGACATGGACTATGGCTGAAATCAGAAAAGCTGTAGAGAAAGGATACGTTGTGCTTGATATGTATGAGTTGTGGGAGTATGAGGTAGCCACATACGAGAAAGGGGGACTTTTTACAGACTTTATTAATAAATTCTTGAAAATGAAGCAGGAAGCCTCAGGCTATCCTAGCTGGTGTAAGACAGAAGAGGATAAAGATAAATACATTTCAGAGTATTTCCAACATGAGGGTATTAAATTGGACAAAGACAGAATCGTTAAGAACGGGGGTTTGAGACAATTGGCAAAATTAATGTTGAATTCATTCTGGGGAAAATTCGGACAGAGGGAGAACCAAACTAAAGCAACAATTGTAAGGGAATCTAAAGTATTGTTTAACATGTTAATAAGTCCAGAAGTACAAGTCAATAGGATCCAGCTTGTTAATGAGGAAGTAGTTGTTGTAAACTGGGAATATATTGAGGAAGTTGGGGAACCTTTGAGAAATGTAAATGTTGTAATTGCGGCCTACACCACTGCCCAGGCGAGACTTAAACTGTATGAACATTTGGAGGCTTTGGGTGGGCAAGTCTTATATTATGATACAGATAGTTGTATTTATTTCTACCGGGGAGGGTTGTACAGGGTCCCTACGGGAGATTACCTCGGGGAAATGACCGATGAATTGGCAAGCGAGTACGGGCCCGGCTCTTATATTGTTGAATTCGTTTCTGGGGGGCCTAAAACTTATGCATACCTTGTCTGGTCAACCAACAAACAAAAAATAGAATCTGTGTGTAAAATCAAAGGCCTCACCCTCAACCTAAAAACCTCCGAAACATTACATTTTGAGCAATTGAAAAAGATGGTCCTTAGTGAAGCTGCTGAAATTTTAGAAATTGAAGAGAATAGAATCAGGAGGACTAAAGACAGAGATATTGTAACAGTAAGTGAAATTAAAAAGTTTAAAATCACAGGACCTAAAAGGAGGCTCGAGGGTGAGTACGACACCTTACCATTTGGCTATAAAAAGATACAAAGACTCGAGTAACCCGACAGGAATTACGGGAGGAGCGATTCGCTCCCTGCGCTGCTCTTTGCGTAACATAACCTTACTTTCGATTTGTTTGTTTAAAATGTCACATATAACCTACTATATATTTAATGATCTGCCCGTACAGTGTTGTACAGTATCAGTAAATATTGATGAGGAAGTTAAGTGTAGTGATTTAAATATACTCTCTGAACTGCACTGAGTTGACTTCCCCTTAGTAATATATTGTAAGTAATAACAATGAATTGTAATATATATTGAATAAAGCTAAAGAGGTTATGAGGAGTTATGGTAATCACTTTGAATTTGCCCATAACAACATCCTCACCTCTGTAAATATAGTTGAGCATGTATTGAATAATGCAAAAAATCCCCACTGTGTGAATGAAGGTCTCTGGCGTGGGTGACGAAAAGCCCCGTAAACCTGAATGAAGGTCCCTGGCGTGGGTGACGAAAAGCCCCGTAAACCTGAATGAAGGTCACTGGCGCGGGTGACGAAAAGCCCCGTAAACCTGAATGTGCGATGAAGGGCTTAGTAGATTGAGGCGCCGGGCTAACACCCCGGCTACTCCTTCGAACAACCCGGTGTGAATGAAGGACCTTGTACATTGAGGTGCCTGGCTAACACCCAGGCTACTCCTTGGAACGGTCCGGTGGGTGAAACAAAAAAAAAATAAAAATAAAAATACAAAAAAAGTATAAAAGTTAAAATAAAAAAACGGGGGAGACAGCTAGTTTATTTTTGGAAGGTCTCCACGGGCCATGGCGGTGGAGGGGCCATGGTTTGTCTTTAAAAAAAATCTCTATCCTTTGTTTGCTCAAAGGGAGAGGACATTAGTCTGTACTGGGCATCAACCAGGTAATCTGGATTGACTCACGCACGGAATAATGTTTAACCTGGGTGCACATGCACGGATGGTCTCAAACCCCATCCAAGCAAACAGACACTTACAGGGGGTTTATTACGGTGTGCAAGGGTTCCTAGACTTCTGAATCAAATAGTAATAAAAAGTGACAGTCATTTTAGGTCATATAAAAATTTAATATGTTACTATAATTCATTGGTAATAAGCGGTAAAGGTTTATCTAAGTACTTTAGTTAAGAACAATATAGAATAGTTTACACGGGGTTTGGGAAATGGTTTGGTGTTAAAGTAATTTTTGTTAAATTATGTTGACTTTTACCTGTTTTTTAGGAGCAGTTGGGTTCGTCAAGCTTTACCTAATTTTTAGCCGTTATTTAGGGACATGTCTCTGCCTTTTTATTATATAATTAGTACATTAACTGGGTATAAGTCCTGAGCTTGTAGAGGCTAGTATGTGGGAGTTGGAAAGCCTAAGTTGTAACTTATATTTTGTATGTTAAATTAAGTGAATAAATTCCTGGCTCTTTGATTTAAACCGTTTGGAATTGGCAATACAAAGGGTGCGGGGTAGGGAAGGGGGTCAGCCGCCAGACCCCTCTTCGCTAAAATGGCTCTCAGGCTAATTTACAGAGCCTTAGCCGTTACGATGTATAATCAAAAGCAGTTATTGTTCAGATATGTTTACATTTTACCTGTTATCTATGAGTATTTTTCCAGTTGGGTTCATATTTACAACCCGTCTACAAGTCGGAATATATTATTTAAGTGGGTTCTGGCTTCATGTGTGGAGATTATTTTTTTGCTTTTTAGTATTGTTAGTGTATGTAATTTAAGACGTTGAAGAATACTTGTAATACCATGCTTATAAAAGCAGGATTCTTTCAATTTCGATTACTTTGGGAAACTTTCTATGCGTTTAATTGTTTAGAAACCTCAAGATACTAAAAACAGTAATTTAAAGGAGAGAAGAGGCTTATAAACACAGACAAAAAAAAGCTATAACCCTATTCCAAGGGAAGCGAAACGCTCCCTTTTGATAACATTACACCGGAAGTTGTAGGTCCAATCTGGACCCACTTTGAACTGATTCTAAGTGTTAGACACAGCTAAATGCCGGGTCCAACGTGTTTGAATTAAATTAACGTTCCGAGAAAGAGACAGATGACAGTAGGGTACTTTTGTAAAGTTAAAAAGGTACAGAGATTACACACTTTAGAGGTCAGATGTGACTTTTTGTTGTAGTTAGTTGCTTGTTAAACTCTGTTACGATATACCAACAACCAGAATATATACTCTGTCTTGAATACCTGCAGTCTGCATTCACAAGTAAAAAGATTTTATCAACACCAAAACTAAATTTAACGAGGAGTTGACCACATCAAAAAAACCATGAACAAGATTAAATCTAAGAAGGCAACAAGCGGTGAAATTCGTTCTTTATAAGGACAGCAATTATGGAGTGTTTTCTGCTCGGTAGTTTTATTTTTGTTTCCCCTGAAACCAGAGCAGCAAGCAGTGTGAGGGGGCCAAGCGCAGCAAATGAAAGTAGCGTGACGTAATAAATATATACATATAACAATCAATATAATTTAGCGTGACCTAGTATTGCAAGAAAAAAATAGGTTGGCGCTACAAAGAAAAAAAAACAGGTTGGCAATACGGTCCTAATGTAGGTTAGGTAAAGTGGTATGAGAGGCCAGGCGGGAAGGGGGAGGGGGAGGTGGAGGGGGAGTGGGAGGGGAAGGGCGGGGGAGGGGTGGGGGAGAAGAGGGGGAGGGAGGGGAGGGTTTTAATTTCCCTTTGACGGTGTTATTCCTTGGTCATTTGTATCCAAGTCCGGTGAAACGACGGGGTCGTCCTGCGGTTTTACGGTGTAATCTCTCGGTCGATTGTGTCTACCAGGGTTACATTTAACATGACCGTAACTTCTTAAAGTTCCTTGCCAAACGTCTGTCACCGAGTCCGCTAAAACTGTCCACCGGGGAAACATTTAACCTTACCTAAATATTTTAAATTCCCCTGGTCAAACGTTTCCAAGTCCCTCCCTTGATGTTATCATGAGGATGGGGTCACACGCTCTGTACTTCTCACATCAATATCAGTTATGGAGCCGGCTTGCACAGATTTTGTGGTATTCTCAAATTTTCATGCACCCTTACGGATGCTTAATGTTTGTCATCCGATACATGGTGTGCAGGTGACGCATCACATGCACATCATGTATCATTATTTTCTCCTCCATTGCCTCTAGGTTGAGTAACGTGCAGATAGTATGTGTGTGTGGTTTTATTGCCACGTTTGCCATTTGAACTCCTGCACTGGCTGGCTGGACAACTTTTTTTAAAAGGTATGTGTAAAATATCTTTAACTCCAGTGTAATCATGGAGAATACAACTTGGAAGTTTCACACTCATCCTCATTAATACATTTAAAGCAGTACTGTTGAGAAACGCACAAGTTACCTTTATGAACTTTTTATCAGGGTCTGAGGGAAGCGACTCGTCCTGGCGAGTCTCCAAGGAAAAAATATGAAAAGAAAGTATCGGTCTTTTGGTGTTCTCCTATCTACCCTTATGAAACACTGATGCGCTGGGTCCTTGAACGCATCACAGGGTTTACAATAAACTTCTCCGCATACGTGAGCTTTCTTACGTTTTTTTGGATGAATCATTTTCTTACTGTCACGGCAAAGTTTTAAAGTTTTACAAACTTGCCCCTGATAGGCTATTAAACACCGCTCGTTTTTGAAGAAACGGTTGCAAAAACGACATGTGATGCCTCCGTGTTCTAGTTTACAGGGTGGGGAGATGGTATGGCAGGAGGTGCATCTGTTTGAGCATCGATGATCTGCTTTGTGGTCAAAAGGGATGTGGCAGGCTTCACAGAAATAACGGCATACGAAAGCAGCAGTTAAGTTTGTAATTACATTATAATGACCGTTATGAAAGAGCAAGTTAATTTTGAATCTAGCGTCTTCATTACCTCCTTCAAAGTAAACATCTCGGCCTTTTTATCGTAGTTGTAGACGGTAATTTTGTATTTTTTAAGATGGGACTGGAATTTTTCAAGCTCAGGGATACCGGCACCTTCCTCCGGCATTTCTACACGGGCTTTTGCTATGAGTTTATTAGCTCTGAAAGTTTGTCTTTTACCTTTATCCTGACGTATTGCTTTATACTGAGGATCATTTTTTGCAAGTGCTTTACCTACTACCAACGCTCTAGCCGGGCATAAATTGTCTTTATTATTAATTACTACAATACCCTTCCTAGCATAACATTCCTCGTCAAACGTGTTGTACATCTCTGGATGTACTCTCCCCTTACCTACTGGTACGTTAATCCAAGCTACATCTACTTTAAACGTGTCGGTAGATTTAATGGATTCAGCGTTGGATTGAAGAATACCCCCGAAAACTTTCCAAAGGACATCACCGCTAACTTCAGAGACCGGTCTAAAATCTACGTACCCTGGTTCTGCACTTTTTAAATTTACCGATTGCATTTTAAACCCGAGATAATCAGTGGGTACAGCGTCGGCTTTAGCTTTTTCAACAATTTGATTAAGACCCTTACGAATCCAATCAAACTCAGAGACACCCTTGGGAGGGTTAGTGAATTTAAAAAACAGTGTTAGTCCCGTTTGCAAAAGTTAAAGCTGTAGAAATTAAAGACTTCAGTTAGTTGCTTGAAAAAATTCCGTTACGATATATACCAGCTATCCACCACGATACATACTTTGCCTTAAATACCTGCAGTTTACATTCACAAGTCGAAATATTGTAACCAATACCAGAACAACTAAAATTATCGAGGAGACACAACATGGACAAGAGTACATATCAACAGACAATTAAAGCATAAAATGCATTATTTATAAAGGCAATAATTATGCAGATAATCTAAGAAACTTGATCAGCCGTGTCTCATCGTTAGGTTATGTTATGCTCTGTTCAGTTAGGTTTGTGCATGGAAATATGAAACATCGTCAGTCTTAGTGAGGTTTATTGATGCAGGTTTAAGTTAGGTTTGTCGATGCCAATTTTTGAACTGGCATCGACAAACCTAACTTAAACCTGCATCAATAAACCTCACTAAGACTGACGATGTTTCATATTTCCATGCACAAACCTAACTGAACAGAGCATAACATAACCTAACGATGAGACACGGCTGATCAAGTTTCTTAGATTATCTGCATAATTATTGCCTTTATAAATAATGCATTTTATGCTTTAATTGTCTGTTGATATGTACACTTGTCCATGTTGTGTCTCCTCGATAATTTTAGTTGTTCTGGTATTGGTTACAATATTTCGACTTGTGAATGTAAACTGCAGGTATTTAAGGCAAAGTATGTATCGTGGTGGATAGCTGGTATATATCGTAACGGAATTTTTTCAAGCAACTAACTGAAGTCTTTAATTTCTACAGCTTTAACTTTTGCAAACGGGACTAACACTGTTTTTTAAATTCACTAACCCTCCCAAGGGTGTCTCTGAGTTTGATTGGATTCGTAAGGGTCTTAATCAAATTGTTGAAAAAGCTAAAGCCGACGCTGTACCCACTGATTATCTCGGGTTTAAAATGCAATCGGTAAATTTAAAAAGTGCAGAACCAGGGTACGTAGATTTTAGACCGGTCTCTGAAGTTAGCGGTGATGTCCTTTGGAAAGTTTTCGGGGGTATTCTTCAATCCAACGCTGAATCCATTAAATCTACCGACACGTTTAAAGTAGATGTAGCTTGGATTAACGTACCAGTAGGTAAGGGGAGAGTACATCCAGAGATGTACAACACGTTTGACGAGGAATGTTATGCTAGGAAGGGTATTGTAGTAATTAATAATAAAGACAATTTATGCCCGGCTAGAGCGTTGGTAGTAGGTAAAGCACTTGCAAAAAAATGATCCTCAGTATAAAGCAATACGTCAGGATAAAGGTAAAAGACAAACTTTCAGAGCTAATAAACTCATAGCAAAAGCCCGTGTAGAAATGCCGGAGGAAGGTGCCGGTATCCCTGAGCTTGAAAAATTCCAGTCCCATCTTAAAAAATACAAAATTACCGTCTACAACTACGATAAAAAGGCCGAGATGTTTACTTTGAAGGAGGTAATGAAGACGCTAGATTCAAAATTAGCTTGCTCTTTCATAACGGTCATTATAATGTAATTACAAACTTAACTGCTGCTTTCGTATGCCGTTATTTCTGTGAAGCCTGCCACATCCCTTTTGACCACAAAGCAGATCATCGATGCTCAAACAGATGCACCTCCTGCCATACCATCTCCCCACCCTGTAAACTAGAACACGGAGGCATCACATGTCGTTTTTGCAACCGTTTCTTCAAAAACGAGCGGTGTTTAATAGCCTATCAGGGGCAAGTTTGTAAAACTTTAAAACTTTGCCGTGACAGTAAGAAAATGATTCATCCAAAAAAACGTAAGAAAGCTCACGTATGCGGAGAAGTTTATTGTAAACCCTGTGATGCGTTCAAGGACCCAGCGCATCAGTGTTTCATAAGGGTAGATAGGAGAACACCAAAAGACCGATACTTTCTTTTCATATTTTTTTCCTTGGAGACTCGCCAGGACGAGTCGCTTCCCTCAGACCCTGATAAAAAGTTCATAAAGGTAACTTGTGCGTTTCTCAACAGTACTGCTTTAAATGTATTAATGAGGATGAGTGTGAAACTTCCAAGTTGTATTCTCCCTGATTACACTGGAGTTAAAGATATTTTACACATACCTTTTAAAAAAAGTTGTCCAGCCAGCCAGTGCAGGAGTTCAAATGGCAAACGTGGCAATAAAACCACACACACATACTATCTGCACGTTACTCAACCTAGAGGCAATGGAGGAGAAAATAATGATACATGATGTGCATGTGATGCGTCACCTGCACACCATGTATCGGATGACAAACATTAAGCATCCGTAAGGGTGCATGAAAATTTGAGAATACCACAAAATCTGTGCAAGCCGGCTCCATAACTGATATTGATGTGAGAAGTACAGAGCGTGTGACCCCATCCTCATGATAACATCAAGGGAGGGACTTGGAAACGTTTGACCAGGGGAATTTAAAATATTTAGGTAAGGTTAAATGTTTCCCCGGTGGACAGTTTTAGCGGACTCAGTGACAGACGTTTGGCAAGGAACTTTAAGAAGTTACGGTCATGTTAAATGTAACCCTGGTAGACACAATCGACCGAGAGATTACACCGTAAAACCGCAGGACGACCCCGTCGTTTCACCGGACTTGGATACAAATGACCAAGGAATAACACCGTCAAAGGGAAATTAAAACCCTCCCCTCCCTCCCCCTCTTCTCCCCCACCCCTCCCCCGCCCTTCCCCTCCCACTCCCCCTCCACCTCCCCCTCCCCCTTCCCGCCTGGCCTCTCATACCACTTTACCTAACCTACATTAGGACCGTATTGCCAACCTGTTTTTTTTTCTTTGTAGCGCCAACCTATTTTTTTCTTGCAATACTAGGTCACGCTAAATTATATTGATTGTTATATGTATATATTTATTACGTCACGCTACTTTCATTTGCTGCGCTTGGCCCCCTCACACTGCTTGCTGCTCTGGTTTCAGGGGAAACAAAAATAAAACTACCGAGCAGAAAACACTCCATAATTGCTGTCCTTATAAAGAACGAATTTCACCGCTTGTTGCCTTCTTAGATTTAATCTTGTTCATGGTTTTTTTGATGTGGTCAACTCCTCGTTAAATTTAGTTTTGGTGTTGATAAAATCTTTTTACTTGTGAATGCAGACTGCAGGTATTCAAGACAGAGTATATATTCTGGTTGTTGGTATATCGTAACAGAGTTTAACAAGCAACTAACTACAACAAAAAGTCACATCTGACCTCTAAAGTGTGTAATCTCTGTACCTTTTTAACTTTACAAAAGTACCCTACTGTCATCTGTCTCTTTCTCGGAACGTTAATTTAATTCAAACACGTTGGACCCGGCATTTAGCTGTGTCTAACACTTAGAATCAGTTCAAAGTGGGTCCAGATTGGACCTACAACTTCCGGTGTAATGTTATCAAAAGGGAGCGTTTCGCTTCCCTTGGAATAGGGTTATAGCTTTTTTTTTGTCTGTGTTTATAAGCCTCTTCTCTCCTTTAAATTACTGTTTTTAGTATCTTGAGGTTTCTAAACAATTAAACGCATAGAAAGTTTCCCAAAGTAATCGAAATTGAAAGAATCCTGCTTTTATAAGCATGGTATTACAAGTATTCTTCAACGTCTTAAATTACATACACTAACAATACTAAAAAGCAAAAAAATAATCTCCACACATGAAGCCAGAACCCACTTAAATAATATATTCCGACTTGTAGACGGGTTGTAAATATGAACCCAACTGGAAAAATACTCATAGATAACAGGTAAAATGTAAACATATCTGAACAATAACTGCTTTTGATTATACATCGTAACGGCTAAGGCTCTGTAAATTAGCCTGAGAGCCATTTTAGCGAAGAGGGGTCTGGCGGCTGACCCCCTTCCCTACCCCGCACCCTTTGTATTGCCAATTCCAAACGGTTTAAATCAAAGAGCCAGGAATTTATTCACTTAATTTAACATACAAAATATAAGTTACAACTTAGGCTTTCCAACTCCCACATACTAGCCTCTACAAGCTCAGGACTTATACCCAGTTAATGTACTAATTATATAATAAAAAGGCAGAGACATGTCCCTAAATAACGGCTAAAAATTAGGTAAAGCTTGACGAACCCAACTGCTCCTAAAAAACAGGTAAAAGTCAACATAATTTAACAAAAATTACTTTAACACCAAACCATTTCCCAAACCCCGTGTAAACTATTCTATATTGTTCTTAACTAAAGTACTTAGATAAACCTTTACCGCTTATTACCAATGAATTATAGTAACATATTAAATTTTTATATGACCTAAAATGACTGTCACTTTTTATTACTATTTGATTCAGAAGTCTAGGAACCCTTGCACACCGTAATAAACCCCCTGTAAGTGTCTGTTTGCTTGGATGGGGTTTGAGACCATCCGTGCATGTGCACCCAGGTTAAACATTATTCCGTGCGTGAGTCAATCCAGATTACCTGGTTGATGCCCAGTACAGACTAATGTCCTCTCCCTTTGAGCAAACAAAGGATAGAGATTTTTTTTAAAGACAAACCATGGCCCCTCCACCGCCATGGCCCGTGGAGACCTTCCAAAAATAAACTTGCTGTCTCCCCCGTTTTTTTATTTTAACTTTTATACTTTTTTTGTATTTTTATTTTTATTTTTTTTTTGTTTCACCCACCGGACCGTTCCAAGGAGTAGCCTGGGTGTTAGCCAGGCACCTCAATGTACAAGGTCCTTCATTCACACCGGGTTGTTCGAAGGAGTAGCCGGGGTGTTAGCCCGGCGCCTCAATCTACTAAGCCCTTCATCGCACATTCAGGTTTACGGGGCTTTTCGTCACCCGCGCCAGTGACCTTCATTCAGGTTTACGGGGCTTTTCGTCACCCACGCCAGGGACCTTCATTCAGGTTTACGGGGCTTTTCGTCACCCACGCCAGAGACCTTCATTCACACAGTGGGGATTTTTTGCATTATTCAATACATGCTCAACTATATTTACAGAGGTGAGGATGTTGTTATGGGAAAATTCAAAGTGATTACCATAACTCCTCATAACCTCTTTAGCTTTATTCAATATATATTACAATTCATTGTTATTACTTACAATATATTACTAAGGGGAAGTCAACTCAGTGCAGTTCAGAGAGTATATTTAAATCACTACACTTAACTTCCTCATCAATATTTACTGATACTGTACAACATTGTACGGGCAGATCATTAAATATATAGGAGGTTATATGAGACATTTTAAACAAACAAATCGAAAGTAAGGTTATGTTACGCAAAGAGCAGCGCAGGGAGCGAATCGCTCCTCCCGTAATTCCTGTCGGGTTACTCGAGTCTTTGTATCTTTTTATAGCCAAATGGTAAGGTGTCGTACTCACCCTCGAGCCTCCTTTTAGGTCCTGTGATTTTAAACTTTTTAATTTCACTTACTGTTACAATATCTCTGTCTTTAGTCCTCCTGATTCTATTCTCTTCAATTTCTAAAATTTCAGCAGCTTCACTAAGGACCATCTTTTTCAATTGCTCAAAATTTAATGTTTCGGAGGTTTTTAGGTTGAGGGTGAGGCCTTTGATTTTACACACAGATTCTATTTTTCGTTTGTTGGTTGACCAGACAAGGTATGCATAAGTTTTAGGCCCCCCAGAAACGAATTCAACAATATAAGAGCCGGGCCCGTACTCGCTTGCCAATTCATCGGTCATTTCCCCGAGGTAATCTCCCGTAGGGACCCTGTACAACCCTCCCCGGTAGAAATAAATACAACTATCTGTATCATAATATAAGACTTGCCCACCCAAAGCCTCCAAATGTTCATACAGTTTAAGTCTCGCCTGGGCAGTGGTGTAGGCCGCAATTACAACATTTACATTTCTCAAAGGTTCCCCAACTTCCTCAATATATTCCCAGTTTACAACAACTACTTCCTCATTAACAAGCTGGATCCTATTGACTTGTACTTCTGGACTTATTAACATGTTAAACAATACTTTAGATTCCCTTACAATTGTTGCTTTAGTTTGGTTCTCCCTCTGTCCGAATTTTCCCCAGAATGAATTCAACATTAATTTTGCCAATTGTCTCAAACCCCCGTTCATAACGATTCTGTCTTTGTCCAATTTAATACCCTCATGTTGGAAATACTCTGAAATGTATTTATCTTTATCCTCTTCTGTCTTACACCAGCTAGGATAGCCTGAGGCTTCCTGCTTCATTTTCAAGAATTTATTAATAAAGTCTGTAAAAAGTCCCCCTTTCTCGTATGTGGCTACCTCATACTCCCACAACTCATACATATCAAGCACAACGTATCCTTTCTCTACAGCTTTTCTGATTTCATCCATAGTCCATGTCCCAACTAACGCCCTTTCGCTGCTCTCATGTTCACAATCCCTCTGATTTTGAATTTCCCCGCAAGTTTTACATAAAACAAACATCAATTTATTATTCATTTTTGTTGGGAGAACCGGGTGGTAGAGATCCCGAGGTGGCAGAATTTTACATTTCAACAAACCATCTACATTTAGTCCTCTCTGCCTGCACTCCCTATCTCCCACATAGATTGTGGGGTGACCCAAAGGATATTTCCCATATTTATTTACATATGGATAGAGAGAACAGACATCTACATATTGAATTGTTTCTCCCCCTTCACATTTATAATACGTTTTTGCATTGCCCGTTCTGCCTCCAAAGAACGCTTGTCTAGGGTCAAGGGGAAGGTTGTTGAGGATCGGCAGGCTGTCCAAGTGTTTAAGGTTTTTTTCTTTCTTTAATTTACGGAACTCACACTCCCACATTACTGCAACTTCGTAATCACTGATTTTTAACATCTTTTTCAAAGTTCTTTCATATCTTAAATTAAGTGAATCTGAGGGATCCTCCTTCAGAGGAGCCTCTCGATTGCAAGGGAAGCATTTTGGACACCCGTGCCAATAACACCCGTGGAACTCATAAATTCGCTCACCATCAAACCCGTCTACTTTCATTCCTTTAATTTTAACTTCTTTACCCCGGCCAGCATGCTCAATCCTCACTCCCCGTTCCTCCTCTTCCCAGCTTAGCCATTGAAGGGCCGCTGTAGATTGGTTGTCAGTCAGTCTGTACCCGTTTTTAGGAATCAAGCCGATTGTGTCTGGTTTTAGGAAATTGCGGCGGAAGGCCAAGTTACAGGCACTGGCAATAGTTACGGCCTCGAGGAAAGGGTCTACGTTACATTCTTTCAAGAAAATACTTCTGAATTTAAGACAGGACTGTGCTAGGATTTCTACGTCTGAAATACAGTACTCCAGGATTTCTTTTTGAAAATCAAAAATATAGTTACTCGCTACTTGTTCCTCGTACCAAATCTCAAATGCCTTGTGTGGTTTCTCAAACATCGACTCGGGGCAGTAGTATTTTTTGTCAGGCATAGGGCCTACATAATTTTGGTTTGCCAGAGTGTTGAAAAGATGCGGGAAGTAGCCCTTCTTTTTCTCGGGAGGCAGGTCGAAGGCTTTAGGGAGTGCAGAGAGGGCCATGGGGAAATAGCTTAGGGAGTCAATGAATCTGACATTGTCCATTTCCATCAAAATAATTTTAGTTCCCCTCATTACCAGCTCAGGCGTGAATTTTGTTTCTTCCATTATATGTTTTAGTAAAAATTGAAAATCAAAGCCCTGCCCGTTGTGGGCAATTACACAGACATTTTTAAACTGTTTACGAACTTGCATCACATACTCCATGAATTGGTGAACCGGGTCAGAGTTGAAGACTCTTGTACGGTTTATACATGTCATACAAAATTTACCATCGACACAATTAAAGCAAAATTGTTGTGACACGCACAGGTTAACTTGATGTACTTTTTGTTCAGGGTCAGAGGGAAGAGACTCGTCTTGGCGAGTCTCCAAGTCAAAGAAAATGAAAAGGTAGTCTTTAGTTTTAGGTTTTCCTTCATTGGGTTGCATGTAGCATTTATGATTGGGATCTTTGAATGCATTGCAGGGTTTACAAAAAACTTCCCCGCATCTGTGAGGTCCTGATCTCTCTTTTAAGTTAATCAATTTCCCACAGTCAAGACACTTTTTTACTGTTTTGCATCTGTCAACCTTATGGGCGATAAAACAGTGCTGGTTTCTCATAGTCATGTTACAGTCCGGGCAAACTATTCCCCCATGCTCCTATTTACAGGGAGGTGAGATGGTTTGGCAGTAGGGGCAGATGTTTGAGCATCTGTGATATGCTTTGTGTTCGAAAGGGACATGGCAAGCTTCGCAAAAATAGTTACAGGCGAAAGCCGCGGTCAAACTGTTGATTACGTTATAGTGCCGATTGTGAAACAGAAGGTTTATTTTAAATTTAGGATTTTCAACAGCTCCTTCAAAGTAAACATCACGGCCTTTTCTGTCATAGTTGTAGACTGTGATTTTGTAATCTTGTAGCAAATCCTGAAACTTTTCCAATTCGGGGATACCGGCGCCTTCCTCTGAGATCTCTACCCTAGCCCGCTGAACAAGTTCCCTGGCCCTAAACGTTTGTCTTTTACCCTTGTCCTGACGTATTGCCTTATACTGAGGGTCTTTAGTCAAGTTTGCTATGGCCACCACCAAAGCCCGAGGGAGACACAAATTATCTTTGTTATTTATTACAACTATTCCCCGTCTAGCTTTACACTCTTCATCAAACGTATTGTAAAAGCCAGGCCTTACTTTTCCAGGACGACCAGAACCTACAGGGAGATTAACTCGGGTACATTCAACTTTAAACGTGTCAGTGGACTTGATGGATTCTGAATTTGACTGAACAATACCCCCGAAAATTTGCCAAAGGATATCTTCATTTACTTCGTTCGCGGGCCGGAAAGCTACAAAACCAGGTTCTTTACTTTTTAAGTTTAGACTATGCAAGGTGAAACCAAGCTGATCATTTTCATGGGCCCGCTCTTTCATCTCATTCACAATTTTGGCAAAACCTTGTCTTAGCCAATCAATTTCGGTAGTTTCAGGAGGAGGATTAGAAAATTTGAAAATTGTTCTTGTTCCGTAAAGTCTAAAGTGTTTTACATAAGTATCATCAGAACTGAATATCTCGACAGGATTTACAGCCATTTTGGAAGGATTACTATAGAACAAAGTGAGGTTATGTTACACAGAATACAATAATACAAATCAAAAGTGAGGTTATGTTACACAGAATACAATAATACAAATCAAAAGTGAGGTTATGTTACACAGAATACAATTATACAAATTAAAAAGTGAGGTTATTTTACTCTAAAATATTATAATACAAATTACAAATTGAGGTTATGTTACACGTAAGATAGGGTAAGCAAACGCTCAAGATTGAGGTTATGAAAAGTGAGGTTATCTTTGCAAAACGCAGCAAACGGAGCAACACAGGGACACGTCTGATCGCAATGAAAGCTGAGAGCAAAGTGAGAGGAAAATAGCGGTAATTGGGGGTGGTGGGGAGGTGGCTGATGCAACAGTGTTGTTTGTTGCGGGTGTATGGACCAATCAGAGCGCAGGACACCTAATTACAACCAATGGGGTGCGAGCTTATTCCGGCCAATCACAGAACAGTATTTTAACAGGTTACAACGAGTTTGCTGACAGAGACTTGTTGCGGATGTTGTAGTTAGATAGTGGCTAACCTTGGGTTTTCCCTGTTACAGTTGACGGAGGAAGGCTGTGGCTGGCGGGACCTGAGGAGGGGGGAGGGGAGCAGAAGAAGAAGGAGAAGAAGAGGATGCCGGGAGACAGGAGTGGGAGTCTGGCGACAGACCATGATAAATGTATATACTAGTTAGTGTTATATATGTATAATAAATTAATTTAGCTGTAAACATATTCTTTTTATTACTTACCTTGGTAATATGCACCGTTGTTAGCCCCGCTGACCTTCGCACCGCTGTGGATTGCTGCCCTTTCATTTCTTTCGGATACTTACCTGCAGTACACGGTTTGAGTGGTTTTAAATCGTAGCGGAGGTTAACAAGTATTTACATACCAAGTTTCAATAAAATCGGCCCGGCTCTTATTAACATATTGATTTTTAAAGTATGACTCCTTCAATTATTTTGATACTTTCTCGCAGTACAGAGTTTAGGTTTTTGTAATATGTAGCGGAGGTTAACAAATACCTATATACCAAGTTTCAATTATATCGGCCAAGCCGTTCTTGAGATATTGATTTTTAAAGTATGACTCCTTCAATTATTTTGATACTTTCCCGCAGTACAGAGTTTAGGTTTTTGTAAGATGTAAAGGATGTTAACAGGTACATACATGCCAAGTTTCATTAGAATCGGCCAAGCCGTTCTTGAGATATTTAATTTTGAAAATTTGCCCCTTCATTTTTTGAGATGCAACCCGCAACATTTTGGTTAAGACTTTTCATGTGGGTAGATACCCCCCTGGAGTGCCTACACTACGTGGTAGGCAGTTTTCCGGGGTCAAAATGACCCTAGGACTTACCGTTTTCGAGATATAAGCGGTTTTTAGTTTTTTGGCAACACTTTCTTGCGATATATACATGTAATAGTTATATATTTTGGGTTAGCGGCACTTTCTGGTATATATACATGTAATGGTTTTATATAATGGTTTGGCGGTACTTGCTTGCGAGGTATACATTGCCATAGGATGGTAACACATCGTAGCGTGACTAATATATACATATAATAGTTTTAGATATTTTGACATAATACATATATATATATACATATTATAATTTTCGTAACTGATTTAGGTTTTGTAGGTAGCGTTTAGAGTGGCAACACTGATTAGAAAGTTAGCCACGGAAGGCTAGCCAAAGAAGGAAGTGAGGTTAGATTACAGGCGGCGCGGGCCTTCGCACCACTGAGCGAAAAGTGAGGTTATGTTTGACGCGTTATATGGTACATGTAAATATATATGATTATACATTGTAGCGTTATATATGGTACATATAATTATATATGGTACATTAGCTCTGCTAAGTTGGTAACACTTTGGAGGGAAGAAAAGTGAGGTTAGGTTTGGCGCCAATTTTTTTTTGCGCGCAAATTTGGCGGGAACGCCACCATGGGCGCCGCCAACTTGAATCACGTGACCGGCTCTCGACCAATCAGAAGCCAGATTTTAAGCCCATAAGACCCCATGTTGGGGCCCAATCACTGCGTTGACTACTTCCTTGGGGTCAATTTAGTGGAAAATAATTTTATTTCATTCTTCTAGGGCAATTGGTTCGTCTGCAATCTGTTTGAGACACCTTACTGAGACACCCTGTATATGCATTGGAAATGTTCTGAGTACGCAGTTGTTCTGTATCAGGGGTATTTATTGTTTTATATGATTCTATTACTACAATAGTTTGGTAACATCTGCATGGTTTTGAAAACTATTTTATAGTTTTTTTTTTATTTCGCAAAATTAATATGGATTTAATTGTAAGTACAATTTAGTAAACAAAAGTTGTTTTACCATATTGTTTAGCAAGTTTTGGCAAGAAATGAGTCGATATGGAATTACAGAATAAAAAATGTTGTAAGAAAGGTCAATAGAAATAATATTATCTGTCAACCAGCTAATTGATATCTTAGAAATAAGTTGTTGGATTTGATCTTGATGAATAATTCAAGGGAGGAAAGCAGTCCTGAATAACGTCAATATTGAAATATTCCGGAGCCACGCCAATCAAATAATTTCTCTGACGGGGGAATTTGAGAGGGAGTTAAATAGGTATAAAACGGTCCTTTCCTTATTATTTGGACTTGATATTGACAATTTTCTTTGAAGTCAGCTTATAACTACAGCCTTTTAAGTGAATTAGAGTTAATTAAAATAGAAACGAAAATTTATTATTATTATTATATTTGTTCACCAAGTAGAATACAATCCCATTCTATTTGAACAAAAGTTTCTATGAACTGGGTGTGTGTAGAGTGAAAGTGCGATTGATAGGTAAATATTGTTTAAAGGTCATCTCTAGATATCTGTATAAATTATCAACTGTTATTGGAATGTTATACTGGAAGTTGATAGCCTATAGTCACATCTAAACTGTTTTCCCTTAAAAGCGTTTATTCAATACTTTAAAAAATGCCAATGGCGCTAGGATAAAAAAGATAACTCGAAATATTAGCAGTCACTATTTATAAATTGTCATGGATGCGTTATGTATGTGTGAGTTTTCTTGAGTAACATGCAACGTTTTTATCAAAAAAATAAATGGAATCAGAAAACTGACTTCAACTTTCTCCTTTTTAGTCATATAATATTGATAAATCACTTTATATATACTTTATATAGAATCCTAAATACGTTTATTGGAGGCATTACAAATATTGACCGAAAATAACTATCCCTTCACATACCATGTATTGGAGGGGAAGTTAAAAACAAGGGATATAGTGTACAATGTGAACCAAAGTACTATGACTTAACTGAATTAAAAAATTTTAAATAGATCACGAAAGTAAAAATAAACGGCTTATGCTGTTTGATGTTTGATGTTTGATGTTTTCACCGGATCAACTTCGAGAGACAGCACACAGGTCCTCCTTACGACTGATAAGCCATCAGTTTATTGTAATACTCAATGCTGTGCACCTTTCGTAAGGTGTGTAACTTCCACTCAGAACAGTCATGCTTAATCGTTTCCATATTGGCTCTATATCAAGCAATTCTTGTAAATAGAGGCAGATGGCTGATCAATAATATCATGAAAAGAATGCCATGAACAAACAACAGACTAAAAATATCACTCATATTAAACGTTAGCCCTTCGCACTCTTGTTCTAGCATAGTAATTTAAATCATCTAAGCAAATAAGATTGGCTTAAAGGATTGGCCCTAGCTCTTGACATTGGGAATAAAATAAATGCATTCTATAATGAAGATGATAAGTACAATACAACTTTCTTTTACCCTTTTTCAGTTTAAGGTATACAAAACAGCCATTCGATGCATGCATACACGTGAAATTAGTGTGCAAACGACCGATGACATTGGTTCTCATGAATGGTAATATTCATCATTTGCATCGCCTAATGACCCGCTTATTGGCCCCTCGCTGCTTCACTCTTCAAGACACTTCCTTTGTTCACCTGGCAACGATTGAACTTAAAACACGCCGCATTAATCACAAATGTTCGACTTCGAACCAGCTTAGAAAACATAATAAAAATAGGGGAATACTGTGCAATTATACTGCCACGTTTTTTGTTGGATAGTACTAAAAATATTTGAATGTTCCATGTACCATTGTTTAGAGAGCCTATAGTTTATATATCACAAGGAAAGGGCTAAAGCTATGAGAGGCTGCTAAGCTGATTAATAACGGATGATACGGTAGAACATTCCTTTTCTCGGGTCCTGTTGCAATCTGTTGATGTGCATACTTAGTATCAAAAATTTTCCGATTCTGATCAACACTACAAATAATTTCAGATAACACATGTGAAAAGAAGAAAATTCAACTTTTTACTTTTTAAAATATTTAAGGGTATCAGGGTGTTGTATTTTAAGCAATTTTATTTTGAGATATTAATTAAATATTCGACTCACATTATTTGAGCAATTAAATACATCAAGACAAAACTAAGTTCATGTCCACAACTTTCTGAAATACTCTATCCTCTTTTAAACCACTTTAAATAATGTTAAACAACACAGCGGCAAGAGTGAGGCCAAGTTCACGCGGGCTTTGCCCCGGTAATCTGCATGACAATGGCGAGGGACTAATGGAAACTCTGCATTGTCTGGACACGTATTGTTACATTCTGCTGGCCACGCTTTATTGTTTGGTATACAATGCTTTCGCTGTTAATAAACATCATATCTTGATGTTAACACGACTCAGAACAACGCCTAAGAAAGGCGGAGTAGAGTGCGCCTGTTGTTTTAGTGAAAGCATAATTCTGTAAAGAGGCCAATGATTCAAGAGTCAAAGCCATGAAATACTATTTTTAATATATTTTTCTTAATATTTTTACGTTATTTCATAAAAAAGATACATTATGTATTGATAAGGTGTTATATAAGGTAGATAAACTCTGCGTGACCTTTTTCAGAGTATTTTTGGCAATGCTTACAATTAAGAACAAATGTTATGTAAGGAATTACATTTGCAGACATTTTCCATTAATTATTTGTAAAAACAAAAGTCCGCATTTACGAGTGGAAAGTGTCAGCAATTATTCCTTAAGTAACAAAAACTCTCCATCACCAACAATTTTAAATGAACAAGAACACATATTAAATTAACAGCTCAAATCTCTCTAGACCAAATAATTTTCGTTGGCAATTAGTTATAATTTGATCATTGAGCATTCACTATCACGATTTAAATTATTCTTCAGATAGTAAATATACAATCCCCACTTCAGGTAGTAATTATAAAATACCCACTTCAAATAGTAATTATACAATGCCCACTTCAGATAGTAATTATACAATACCCACTTCAGATGGTAATTATAGAACCGCATTAGAGCAGCCATCGAATCCATCACTCAAGTTATGCTAGCTAAGGTGTGGGACGAATTTGAATATCGTATAGACATATGCTGTGCATCTAAAGGGGGCCATATTGAGCACCTGTAAATGGTATGTAAAAAAAATTTATTAGTTGTCCTTTAATATGAAATTAACCTCATGTCCATATGATCATTAGTTTTGAAATTATAAACCTTTAAAATCGGATGATTCTTTTTGAAACACTCTGTACAATACCCACTTCAGGTAGTAATTATACAATACCCACTTCAGATGGTAATTATACAATACCCACTTCAGGTAGTAATTATACAATACCCACTTCAGATGGTAATTATACAATACCCACTTCAGATTGTAATTATACAATACCCACTTCAGATAGTAAATATACAATAGATATTAGTTATAATTAGTATTATACTTCAGTGTAGTGTTACACTGTAGCAGTATTGTAAACTGAAAACAGGGGATTGTTTCCCGCTATTCGTGACGGCCGTTTAATTGTTACAAAAACGTAAACAAATAATGCAGCACAGCATTTAAACTGGGGTCAAAATATATTAATTTTCACTTAAATTGATTTAGAATTAATAGTACGTTGTATTTGATCAGTTAATAATTGTACTATCTAAATATTTTATTTCAATTACTCAAATACTCCCCAACCTTCTCAAAAATTAAGGTAATATTCAAAAAATCCATATCAATAAGGTAGGAAATTGCACTTACAAAAGAAACTTTGCACCGTTTCTAATATTCCTTTAAAATGCAAATTCAAAAGTCTACATGATTGTGTACTACCTTCTTACTAGTGATCGCTCAGAGGACAAAATTCGACCAAAAATAAATCTACGTAAACCCAAAGTGGACCTCATGAATAATGGCTGTTACCAGTGCCTTTATGCTGAACGCTGAACTTCCTGAATAACCTCTCTTTCTCTCTCTCTATCCCCCTCCCCCTCCCTCTCTATCACCTAATACCGCTCATACCCAGATTTAATTGTATTAATGTGGTGTTAAAACGGATAAGATAAGAGAATCACCATTCCAGTAGTCAGTACTATTTTTTTTATTTATATTGGACCTGAAACATCTGTTCTTGCTGTTCAAAACGTTTTAATTCTGTCAGCTGTCAAAAATGCAATTAAATTGACTGTTCCATAAGATACACATTGAAACTTTAAAGACCTGTGGGGCGTAGCCCTAAGGACCGAGGTAAATTACGAGGAGTTTCTGCACATCTACAGGATATTACCTTTTTAACGGTGTGCGTGAATGTCTCCTACACGATGCACACTCGCTGAGAAAAAAGGAGGGACTGTTTGGTGTTTGCCTATTAATAGAATGATAGTTTAACAATTCATATACAATCTAATGAAGATAGTGCTTACGTTTAAAAGTATAACTTTTTACCGTAACAACAATACAAATTACCATAGTACACTAATTAAAATATATTATAAGAGCTTCTACCACATCAGATTAAAACAACAGTTTAAATGTCTACGAAGAACATTTTATAAGACATCCTTTAATTTTTACAAATCTTCGTTACTATGGATTAATCATTTTTATTTAGAATGATATAATATTTTTAGGTTTATTTTTAGTGCAAGTAATTTCCATTAAAAATGTAATACAGTATATTAAACTTTATATAAATAACAAATTGTGTGTAGGATTCAAGGATGTGTTCAAACATAATAACATGAATACAAAATCTAAAGAAGAGAAGTGTTGTAATGGTTTATATAAAACCTCAATTATCTACACAATACATGTATTGTTACAGTGTTAATAATGTAAAGACATCGGCGAGAACAAATAATAAATGGTTCTGCAGCATCCGTCCTCACAATCTGCGAAGCTAAAAATAAAACAACTGCATCGATTATAAATATAATCGGACAGTAAGCTCATCACGATGGATATGTTCTACTATTCATAATCTGAAGTGCCTTATAGGTATTATAAAATTACTGTCTTAGATTATTTAGCTATGCAAACAATTCCTAAAAGAAAAGATTAATCAATTACCGTAACTATTATGGTTCAAATCACATATATAGATTGAATATTTAATTCCTGATAGCCTATAAATATAAATATTAGTGATGGGATAGTCAATCGATTGAAAAATAATAGATTTTTCGATTATTGGGAATGATCAAGTATTCGATTATTTTTTAAATAATCAGTACAAAATCAAACTGTGAAAATAAAGAAAAATAAAAACCAAATGATCATTTATGACTATTTTATGTTAAGCGTGTATTAAAAAAAATACATAAGGCATAAAGTAAAGCATAGTAAAGCATATAGTAAAGCAAAAGTGCATGAAGTAAAAATTTAAGAAATACAATTTAAAAATTACTCCGTACAATAAAAATTTAAGAATGAAAATTATTAACTTATAAAATGTTTTTGATAAGAATCGTTGGATAGCCTTATACGTTATAAAATACCCCCATAGCAAATCTGTGTACTCAGCGAATTTCCAATGCATATATATGTAACTTAATACCACATAAAGCCACATACCAAGTTTCATCAATGTACATTCATAAATAAACGATTTATGACATTTTAATTATTCTCCATAAGAATAACATGGGGGCTGAGTACACAGGTTTGCTGAAGCAAGGAACAAAAAACTGGGGTTTTATACAAATATCAATATAACTCAAGTAAGTAAAGCCACATACCAAATTTTATTAATTTATGTTCATAATTAAGGGCGATAACACGTTACTTATTCTCCTTATAAGGACATACTTATACTTATATACTCTTATAATTACGGGAAACTATCGGCCAAAAAATGTTGTTTTAGTGCAAATATCAATAGACCATAATGATATGAAGCAATATATCAAGTTTCATCAGGATAAGTTGATAAATAAGAGAGATATACAATTTTTCTTATTCTCCGTAAGAATAACATTGGGCAACGTACTGTGTTTAGCACTTTCAATATATTTGTAACCATTTGACGTAGAACAATGATAAAAACACCAAACTGTACGTCTTTTTAACATGATTCTAATGGAAAAAACTAAAATTTGGCTTTTTCAAAAATTATACGTAAAAAAACTCAAAAAAAAAACATTTTTGGGGTACAAAACCCCCCCTAAAATACCCCTTCGGATAGGTCGATATGTCTGGTTTTCGAACTTAAAGTCACAAATGCTGCTTTAAATGTTTATACCAAATTTCGTCAAAATCGGATTATTTTTACGAGAGTAAACGTGCTCACGGATATATATACAGTTTTGAACGGATGGTGTTTTTGGCATCTGGGGACCTCAAAACGAAAAGTTATCATGGTCCCGGGCCTAGGTTTTACCATGCCGACTACGGTAATAGCTTCTTCCCTATAGGGGAAATTCCCTAAAACTGAACATAAAAACGTATTTATAAAACTAATGGAAGCCTCTATGCCGAACAAAACTTTTGCCTGAATCACTCTTTTATATTCCTCCTTAAATACATAATGCAATAAGAATTTGTAAATATCAGGGAATGGGAAACTAATTTAAATAGTATTTAAATACCAACTTTTAAAATGTATATACTAAAACGAGTTCGCACGCAGCACGCTGACGTGGGGGAAGTGAATTTCCACATAAAAACTTGTAAAACTCAAAATAAGTGTAAAAACATGCATTTGTCCAATATTTATTGAAATCTGAAAACATTGATTTTTTGGCTGTTCTGATACTCCTGGTTTCATTTACTTGCAAAGCTGGGAATACAATTTTGTGCATTATAAGGTTAGGAGAAGGTCCAGACTGGCTTGAAAGAAGGCGTGAGGTTGCTGGGGATGATAAAAGTACTCTAACAACGGAATATTAGGGTTTTCTAATGTAAAACCCCCATAAGACAACGTACTGTGTTTAGTCGATACACATTTGCTTTAATAACTCGGTAAATATTTATGCTAGAATGACGTGAGAGGGCTTAAAACTTTCGTCTCTCTAATTCCCATCTTTTTACATGCATTGATTTTACATCTGGGGCTTTTATGACCCTCTTTGGGCCCAAAAACTCGATATTTTAAAGATTAATCCCCAAAAAAAGGGGTTTAGAGTTTTCCGATTGTTTTGCCCAACGAACTTGTCCAACTGATTACAGAAAGGAACGTCCCTACCAAATTTGAAGTAAATCAGACAAAAAATGCGACCGCTTGAGTGAATACACACACACACACACACACACAAACACACATATATATATATATATATATATATATATATATATATATACAATTTTGAACGACCACCCAAAACGTGTTCAGGGGGTCACGTTAGGAACTTCAATGGTGGTCCCGGGCTTAAGTTTCACCGTGCGGGTCATGCTGATAGTTCACTTTCCAAAGGAAATTCACTAATAAGTGTAAGAACATACATTTGTCCAATTTTTATTGAAATCTGAAAGTATTGATTTTTTAGCTGCTCTGATACTCCTGGTTTCATTTACTTGCAAAGCTGGGAATACAATTTTGAACATTATAAGCTTAGGAGAAGGTCCAGACAGGCTTGAAAGTAGGCATGAGGTTCCTGGGGATGATAATACCCCTGTCGCAGCAAACCTGCAAACTCAGCGAATTTCCAATGAATTATAACATGACACATTAAGCCACTTAACAAGATTCATAGGAAATATATTCACAAACATTCGATATTTAAAATATTAATTATTCTCCATAAGAATAACATTGGGGATGAGTACGCAGGTTTGCTGCAACAAGGAACACAAAATAATGGGTTTTTATGCAAATATCAATAGAACTCAGCTAAGTGAAGTCACATACCAAGTTTCATCCATATACATTCATAAATAAGCGATATAACATTTTAATTATTTTCCAAAAGAATAACATGGGGACCGAGTACCTAGGTTTGCAGCTACGGGAACCACAGGCGAAAAATTTTTTTTGTGCAAACAACAATAAACCACAACCAGATGAAACCAAATACCAAATTTTGTCAGTTTATGTTTATAAATAAGCGAGATATACAATTTTTCTTTTTCTCCATAAGAATAACATTAGACAACGTACTGTGTTTAGCGCTTTCAATATCTCAGTAACCAATTGACGTAGAGCAATGATCAAGATACCAAATTGTTTGTTTTTTTATGTTGAATTCAATGGTGGAAATTAAAATTTGATTTTAATAAAAGTTACATGTGAAAACCCCAAAAAACACATTTTTGGGGTACAAACCCCCCCAAAACTCCCTTTTGGATGGTGCGATTTGTCTGGTTTTCGAACTCGTTCAAGTAAATGTTACTTTACACGTTTGTACCAAATTTCATTAAGATCGGACCTTTTTTACGGGAGTTATTGTGCTTACGGACACACACACACATATATATATATATATATATATATATATTTATATATATATATAAATTTGAACGAATGGTGTTTTTGGCATCTGGGGACCTCAAAATGAAAAGTTATCATGGTCTCGGACTTAAGTCTTACCATGAGAACTAAGGTATTAGCTTCTTCCCTATAGGGGAAATTCGCTAAAAGTACTCTAACAAAAGAATAACAGGCTTTTCTAGTGTAAAACCCCCATAAGACAACGCACTGTGTTTGGTCGATACACATTTGCTTTAATAACTCGGTAAATAATTGTGCTAAAATGACGAGAGAGGGCTCAAAACTTTCGCCTCTCTAATTCCCATCCTTTTATATGCATTGATCTTACATCTGGTGCTTTTATGACCCTTTTTCGGCCGAAAAACTCGAAGTTTGAAAGATTAATCCCAAAAAAACCGGTTTAGAGTTTTCCGATTTTTTTGCCCAACGAACTTGTCCAATTGATTACAGAAAGGAACGTCCCTACCAAATTTGAAGTAAATCGGACAAAAAATGCGACCGCTAGCATGCAAACACACACACACACACACACACACACACACACACATATATATATATATATATATGTCTATAACATTTTGAGCGACCCGCCCAAAACGTGTTCAGGGGGTCACGTTAGGAACTTCTATTGTGGTCCCGGGCTTATGTTTCACCGTTCGGGTCATGCTAATAGTTCACTTTCCAAAGGAAATTCACTATTAATATATAGAAGCATACGTTTGAGGTAGTTGGTATTAGGATACTTAGTACAAAAATCTTTCGATTAAAATCAACCGGATGATCATTCGATTATTGGTATAATCGTCATCGGTTCACTCAATTATTTTTTTTATTCGATTACCCCATCATTAATAGAGCTTGTAAAACTCGATCAGTACTGGTAGACTTTTGGTTACTTTATGGATAGAAAAGTCGTATTTCCACGTCACTAGTTTCGTACAAAACTGCTCTGAGACAACATCTGACAGTGCCGTGACATCAGCTGCCCAGCCGCCCCTGATCAGCGCCATTGTATTTGTTCAACTGCCCCAGTTGACCTTACTTACAATTTGTTTAAAACTATCCTCAACTATTACAGCGTGTAAATTTAAGAATAAAATTATTTCTGACCTTTTAAATACATATATTTTAACCTAAAATATCATTATTATTACGCAGATATGCATAAACACGTAATGGATAATATTTTGATTGCCATTATAGTATCTAAAAAGTAACTTTCATACATTTTTGCTGTGGTGAATGGCATTTTAATCGGTTTAAAATTAGCTTTAGAAGTGATATTGATGAATAATTCAAGAGATGGAAGCATTCCTGAGTGCCGTCAATATTGAAATGTTCCGGAACAGCTCCAATCAAACACTGTAATGTCACTCACGCCAGAATTAGAGATTAGTAAAAAGGTATGTAATGCACATATTACTTGCATTGTCAATTATATTATCAAAAGCGAATCGGTATGCCTACTAAACGGCTCTTTACTATTGCCCCACAAAAAAATGTTCTATTATATTATAGTTTTAAATTAGAAAATTGATAATGAAGTTTTACAAATAATATAATATGTTTTAAAACATTGTCAAACAAATACAACTAAAATAAAATATAGTGCAGGTTTTAACAGACGAAAACAACAAAAGTTAGAATTGGAAGTGTAAATCATACGCATAGATCTTTGCCATTCACTCAATTGATTTAACCCTCCATTTCTATGACTAAATTTAATCAATTCTTCATTAGACACATGGTGTTTGAACAAACAAACAAGCTTGCCCATTACCTAATACGGAAAAGGTTTATATTTTTGACCCACAAAATCAAACAGACATATATAATTAAATTATACTGTGTGTAAAAAAAAACCTTTAAGGATTTTTTGATATGATTTGTCATACAAAAAGATACAAAAAAATCCTATGAAGGTATGGCATACAACGCTTAGTTTTCCGTTTATCTGTCTGTATGTCTTTTTTGCTTAATACGTTATTTCTTAGGAACATCTAAAGATATTGACTTCAAACTTGGTACATGTATTACATCTAATAAGACCCATTTTGGTATAAAATATCAAGTTTCTACTTTGTACCATTTTAAAATAGCGGCTATTTTTAATTTTTAAAGCTAAATATCTTAAAAACCGTAAGATTTATGAAAAAGCTGTAAGAATCAAAAACGTTGTGGCGTTTTGGCCTAAAAGTAATAATATGATTATATTAACAATAGGATAATACATAACTGAGTTGTTGTGATATTTATAACATAAAACATGATTTTTCAGCCCAGAAATTACCAAAATCATGATTTAACATATAAAAATAACAACTCAGTTATGTGTTATCCTGTAGTTAATATCTTCATATCATTACTTTGAAGACAAAACGCCACAACCTTTTTGATACTTTTTGGTACAGCTTTTTCATAAATTTTACGGTTTTAAGGATATTTAGCTTTGAAAAACAAAAATGGCCGCCATATTGAAATGGTACAAAGTATAAACTTGATATTTCATACCAAAATGGGTCTTGTTAGACGCCTTACATGCCTCAGATGTCTTACATGTACCAATTTTAAGTCGATATGTTTAGATGTTTCTAAGATATAACATATTAAGTAAAAAGCACATAATCAGATAAACGGAAAACTAAGCGTTTTATGACATACCTTCATAGGAACTTTTTTCTTTCTTTTTGTATGACGATCCCAAAGTCCTGAAAGGTTTTTTTTTACAACCTGTATAAGACTTAAAAAAATCAAACAGACGTCCATTATTCCAGATATAACTACAAAATGTAATATTGCGATTTGGTGAAAAACACGTTAACCCTTGGTATATATGAAATAAAAAGTCATATTCGTAATTACCTAATAGTTTATGGTGCGGACATTTGTCATTAATGAATAGATTGAAAGGGTTATTTCTAATCAGTTTTGGTAAATGTTCGCACTGATTTATTTTAAACAATTCATCTCTGGTGATTTGTTATTACAGCTCTAAAACATATTTTGAAAATGAGATGTTTAGAAATATATATTTTACAACAAATCCTCTACTTGTAATTGTATTACATTTTTAATTCAAATTCTCTAAAGAGGAATAACCAGCCACCTTTAAAGTTGTTATGAAATTAAATTATTTATTTAGTTTTTTTTATTTTAGAAATAAACCTGATTAAACACATATATGTAGTACAGTAGCCTACTCACTACCTTTTATGGTAACATATTTATAAAAAGCCTTAACACCACTATATTCTGTTATTTCCTAGGTTGAAGAATAAACATGAACAACTGTAATGGTTAAGGAAATCTAGGACATTGTAAGCACTGAGGAATATTTCAAACCGTGATAGGATGAATGTAAAACAAGGCATCTTGTCAAATAGACATTTAAATGCAACAGTCATAATATTTTACGACCAGGGCTGGGGAGCTTATTACGGAGGGGAAAACTCGCATTGATTAGGTCGAACTTTTGCTCCTCTTGAGATGAAACACAAACGCAACGTGTCTTTTAGGTAAAGTGTAGTTTTAATTTTAAGGTGGGATGTTTAAGAAAATATCTGGAATTGTGAACGTTGATTACAAAAAGCAACAATAATTGGATGACATATAAAATAAATGTATCTTGATTTTACTGTACAAATATTTATGAAAAATTCATTTTCGACACATTTTCTGTGTAAAGTAAAAAGTTAAGTTTTTACTTAGAATTTCTGTTCATTGTTTACAGACAAGTTAAAGTAATTTTCTACCTCAATGGCTATTGCATTTCTATTTCAGTGGATATTACATTTTATAATTCAATCCGTAAAAAAATACACAGATGAAGTTTTAATACAAAGAGTATGATGTTCTGATTCTTCTTAATTATATTTCTTATAGTACTACAATAATTTTGTTGAGTACAATATGCAAAATTTGTACAGGGTGAACTAATAAGTATTTGTGATCAATCTTTATTCAACGCTATTGTTATATTTCTCATGTTCTGTTCCTTTTGTTTATCTTACACCCACTGTAAAATTCGATTGAAGTTGATATTTAAATGCAAAAGTTGTCCTTTTCATAAAGGGGTGAGTGCTCGTTTCACTTTGTGCATATTAAATGGAATCTTACAAGGCATTAATGCACCGAGAGGTAACTTGTGATTTTAGCAAAGGCAATGTCGAGTATATTTTTTTATTGTAATTATAAAGTATAATTTATTAAACATTATTTATGTAATTAGTAGTTGTTTATGTGCTACACCAATATGTAATAGTCGTAAAAACGCATGATATAAAAATTGAGTTACTATTTTTTTTTTATTTTATTATTTTTGGTTAGAAAATCCCCACCAACAATTAAACAACCCCTTTTTTATAGTGATGTTAAGCATCCAACACGAGACGCCAATGTGAAAGTGCCAGTAGAAAAAATTTTAAAAACTACTAAGTTTAGCAAAAATATATACGGTATTGTTTTTGTGTAAACAATTTATCTTAAAACACAAGTGTGAACACCCATATTTGAAAATATAGTATGTACACCTGATATTATACATAAAACTAATTCTGATTAGTAATTTGTACTCAAAACTGCATGTAATCATACGTTAAGCAATGAAAACACATAATAAAATTTGATAAAACACCTAAAACCCTTACAGAAAATTAAGTATGAATGGAAAAACAAAAATCAATGGAACCTGGTATACATTGAAGGGCAAGGCCAATTAGTCTACATGTTATTTCATACAACATTTAATAAAACTGTATTATACATAGATAAAATAAAATCACACACAATAATTCATAAATTAGAGATTGTAACTGTGCTCCAACACATTTTTAAAGGTTTTAATGACAAGCTCATAACAACGCAATATAAAGCTATATTAATTTATGTATTAAAAATTTCAAAGCATTAAAAAAATTATGAAACTGTTTTAGATATTGATGTTATATTTTAAGTAACAATCTATGTTTAATTGTTAAGATTATAAATATCTTGTTGATATTGGTAGTTTAAAAACAAATAAAAAAATACACTTATAACAACAAAAATCCGGAGAGTTCTCGTCATTATTTGTTTAACTACTCCTGAGGAGTGTTTTATTTGAGTCAATTGAAATTGCAAAAACTATTAAATCCAGCGGAGAGGTAATGTAAACTGAATCTCGTTCCATATATGCCATTATTTATCTTACCTACTTCCTGTGTCTGGATCTACAATTAGAAAACTTATATCCCAAAATTATGGTAGAGAATTGTGCTATTTTATGGAGGAAAAATAAAATAAAATGTGGATGTTCCAGACTTGTTTAATGAACTTTTAATTAGAGACCCTGGCTGGAGAATCAGTCGGCCTCTGCCAGTAACGAGGCTGCACATGACACTTCACTCATTCTACACTCGTGGGTAATTAATATTCCCCCTAAAATATGTCTTCATGTGTAAACTTATTAAACAAAGATTTATCGATTTAAATAATATCATCTTGCAGCTCCGTTCCTGTCAAGGGAACCCAAAACCACTAAGTTGTGCTTGCACATGCATGTATCTAGTGTGCAGTGTTTTAATCGTTCTCCAGATGGGGTTTGGCAGTTGGGATCCAGCTAATACTCCTTATTTAACTGCTATGTAGGTTCTGGAACAGTCTGTTGCCAGAATTGTCTTCTTCGGACCATAGTTTTGATACGCAAAGGTCACGTATAGCTTAGGAAACTCATCCGTGGCTTGAGCCTTGTTGGCTGTCTTACATAGTCGTACAGCGTGTGTCGTGGATAATGTTCCTGCTTCCTACTCTCCTATTCTGCAAAGATAGATATTTGGAATTGAGGAGGAACAATTCTGAAGATGGGGTAGGTCTGTTTTAGACGATCTGCTATTGATAATTTTAACCACTCCATACGGGATTTATTTATTTATTTATTCATATATGGCAAACACCGTTTTATAATTTGCATCATTTTACACATAAGCACTATAGTCCAGACATATTAGACAAGCCTTAAAAACCCCTTATAAGAATGAGACTTAGTGTGTGTGTTGAATTTTACTTCGACAAAAACTTGTGCTACGGCCACCATCTTGGAAAAAAGTGGCCAGTTAAAAAAAGTTTTGGAAACAAGATACATTTATTGGTTTATAAAATATAGAGTATTCTGTAAATGTCAATAATTTTCACAAAAATAGTTGCCATATTTAAACGGAAAAAGATAAGTGGATTCTGTTTTCGCCGAAATGTTTTTTTACGAGAACTTCAAAATTATGTATAATTGTTTTATGTTCATATAAGAAAATGTCCAGATTATAACTCATGACTTTCGTTTTTGAGTACCCTTTTTTAGATTTCGATAGGAATATTTTTAATAGATTTCCCATATGCAATTTAGTACTGATAATTGTGTTGGATGTCATTATACTGAACCGTTCATCCCTTATAGATGCTAGGAGTGTAGTCTGACCTACCCTGTATATATTTATATCTTGAAATAATTGATAATTAAAAAACCGTTAGGTTTAGAGAAAAAGTGATAATAGTTGGAATTATGCATTTATTAATCTCAAACATCTTGCATTTGAAAATTTTTGCTCTATCATCAATAATAACCGAGTTATAAGCAATAAAGTGAAAATTGGCCGCCATTTTCCAAGATGGCGGCCGTAGCACAATTTTGTTCGAGGACTTTTAGTATATTTTTCCGGAGGTGAAATTCAACACACACTCCAAGTCTTATGCTTATAAGGGTTTTTTAAGGTATTGGAGACATTATGATTTAAAATGATTGCACTACTAGTAAAAGTGAAAATTACAAGGCATTCAAAAACTGGTACTGAAGAATTAGAGATGACATTTTACTTAATATTATAATGTTCTGCACAGCTGCTGATTTCTGAGAAACTTGTGATACTTCATTTATGTGCATTGAATTTACATGTATAAATGTTTGAAACTAACAATTTAACTGCTTAAGACGAGAATACCCAACAATACAATATAATAATAATTCTAAACATGCTACAATGGAATCAATACAAATTAATAATAACAGTGAGGCACAATAAATATCTGAATAATTCTCCGAAGCCCATTGCATTCGCAACATAGCTAGGGTGCAAAAAAGGTTGTTTAACTTAACTTAACTCACGGCAAAAAATGTTCATTTGCCGTGAATCAAAGCAAGACCTGGTTACGAAATCGTGCCACATTGGATGAGAAAATATCCACAGATTTGTCCACCTCGTTGTCGAGTCAAAGCAGGCAGGGAATAGTGCTTTGCTGTTGGTACGTAGTGGTGTAGGAAAGACTCACGAACGGATCTTGGGATCTTGCACGGCCTGGTATGTGAAGAGAAATCTCTAGTAAGAGCTCGGGCAGCTCACAGCACCGTTCAACATCTTCACGATTAAGACCAACTCCTGGATTCTTCTATGAGTCTCTAAGCCATAAAGACAGAACTCTTGAGCAATGGTATTGGGACATCCAGGTAGTTGTATCCTATTCTGAAGCCGGCGACTCTTAAGAAGTGGATCTGCACTTTCTCGATATCAAAGACGAGCCCAGGTTGATAGGGAGCCCTGACAGAAGAGTTGTACTCCAGGAGTGGAACACCTGTGCTTTATACAATGTCACAAAGGAGGCAATATACAGGGCTCTGTTAAACCAGAAAATAAATCCGAGTGTTGAGTTGGACCTCTTGCAAATACACTTCACGTGCTCTCCTGGATGGAAGGATGACGTAATTACAACTCCAAGGTCCTTCATCTTCCAAACTCTGCGGAGGAACTCATTGCCGAGGTATTATATGTGCAAAAGAGCACTCTGAGACCTAGAAAAGGTCATGACTAAACATTTAGATATGTTAAGGTCTATTGATTTCACCAAGCACCATATTCCTCTATCTAAGAGACAGCCGACGTCATGGCCCGAGGAAACTTCTAGAAAAAGGAAGATTGATTTGTAGATTTTTGCTTATCGAAAAAAGTATTATTTATTAAAGTTTAAGTTTATTTTGCGTATAAAAATCCTTCTTTGAAATTTTTCCTATTACCAAAATTTACTATATTTTCATCAGTCTAATCATGTTGAACAATCTAAATTTGTAGTGAATTAACAATTGGAAAGTATTTCTATAAAATGTTTAGCATATTTTAGCAAAGCAATTTACCTCTGCATTTTCTAAGTGTTTGGTTTGTTTTTAAAGTTTGTAAAACTATTATTGATAGTTGTAAATGGTCATGCATACATTATACTCAGTACCTAGCTAATACTCTTCCGCAGTAACAATGCAATTACATAATTATGTTCTACAACATTCTAGTGTTATGCTCGGCTATGGTGAAATGTTTGTGGTGGTACAAAACTTAAACAACAATTTCAGGCCTATCAATAACATTCTGAGCATATTAGTTTGGCTTAATTTTCACCGTAAAGATAATTTAAAAAAATTTATTTATTGAAATATTCTTGCATCTCTGAACTTAGTAAAAATGTGTTTTATAATATTCTAAAAGATTCATATTAAGAGAAAAATATTTAATCCTAGAGAGGGATAAGTGGGACAAATATAATGAGGGGTGTCAATTTAAATATGTTTTATTTTTATGAACAATTAACTCATACTCTAAGACTGTTAAATCATAATTGTTCAATATACAGGTCCTAATACGTTTTCACACACCTTTTAACATCGTCTCTATTAGATTTAGATATCTCATTACTTGAACGATTTGGGATTTATTTACCTTCATTAACATTTTCCTATTAACAAAACTGGTTGCGTTAACGTAATTGTATTTTGTTATATAATTTTTTATGAGGTTGGATTTCTATAATTTGGTAGTTAAAAAAATTAAATTAAATAATAAAACATTAAAGGTAATATAAGCCTACAACATACAGGACCCCATCCAAAATCAGTTACCCTCCTTTTCCCTTGGCATATCACGTAGTAGATTAGTTCTCAAGTTAATTAAACTGTGCCAAATGAAACTGTTGCGCCATAACTTGGGCGGCTCTTGTGAATTATAAGTTGGGAAACTGCAATTTTACTCTGGCTCCCAAGTTACTGGAGTATGTTTTCTCGTTCAAAACAACAAACTAATACGAATCAAGAGAACTTTAAATTTCAACTTTAAATTATAATGAGCGGATGATGTTTCGCAGACACCCCGTAGGAAAGTGTTCTGATAAATAACGTTACTATCTATATCCGGGCAATGTAATACATCTAGTATTTTGTTTAATTTATCGTATTTTGGATTTTATTTGGCCTTGCTATTCTATAATATGTTTTATTCCTCGTTTGTACGTATTTCCTTGAAAACAATGTCTCATTGGACACCTCCGTTGACTCACCTTCTGCTTTAAAATACTTTTTTAATAAAGTTTCTCCCCTAAAATAATTTAAAGACGTTATATTTAAATATTTTCATAAGGTTACATTTTTTATTTTATTATTTTTTATTGCTTTATGGACGAAATATAATTGTGATATTCCCGTTGGACACTGTTCGGGTTTAACTAAAATAAAAGCGTGTAATATTATGAGCTTATAGTGGCTTACAGTACAACATATAATAATATTGTGACATTATTTCCAAAGGAGCATTTAAAACCCCCTGTTTTTAATATAGATACCAGTATTTTCTTAAGCGAACCTAAAATATTTGGCTATTTGAAGGGCTACTAAGATTTATGAGGCATTATGTTGCAATGCAGAGTAAGAAAACATTCATCAAGTTTGAATATGTTAAAGAGGCTGCACTGTGATCCATCTCCGTTCTGCAGTATCTGACAGGGTGAGCCGGAACTGTCCAGGGAGCCAACAGGAAGACATCTTTATCTGTCTCTGGAGATAGGGGAACATTCTGTAAAGTACCGCATCACAACATATTCATCCCTCCTTGCATGGACTGAATGAAGTATTCTACTATGTGGCAAATAAATCATTTACAGTGCCACTTTTGACAAGGAAGTTTGAATTTTATAGACTTAGATCCTTAGTCAAAGAATCAGACGGGGGATTAAGATGGTTGACTGATAGAGTTTTCTTTAATAGATGCCAGTCAACTTAAGGTCTGCAACAAATATTTTTGTCACAATTCTAAATCGTTGTGATTTAACTATTAGGTTAGGACGTGTAAGGAAATTTACTTGAAGTAGATTAATATACTACTACACATTTTTATTCATGCACCGTTGATGTGGTTGGAAAAGAATTGTACATCGTTTCATCATCTTATTAAGTTTTTTTTACCTTATTAGCCTTTTATTTTCTGCTGGCCCACTGGGATTTGTGCTATTGAGTACACTTTGTTTTTAAAATATCTACGCATTTACGCTAAGAATTTAAAAAATTAAAATTCAGATTCATTCATTTTTAAATTCAAGAACGTACGAAAGAAATCAACTGAAATTCACTAAATATGTTTAAATAGTGTTAAACCATTTTTTAAATATACAAACATTCGCAAAACATAAGTACAGAAACACACTATATGAGTAAACAAAATGATGATAGAGGAATTGAATTTCAATAGTACTCAGTTGAACAAAGTTGGCTCCAGTAAGACTGGCATTACGAGGACCCGGTAAACGGGTCATTAGTGGATGCAAATTTCCAACATTTTCATTGTTGAGCCCTTACGTACTTAGTCGTTCTTGAATAGCGCTAAATGTTTCTGATGCTATCTAAACTTTATCTTCAGTAATACTGTCAAATTATCCCAAATAAAAGCATAAAAATACCTGAATATATCTTCATAATATATTCATAATGATTATGTTGGCCACAATAATATTTATCATAAATAAAATTCTTAAAATAAATGCATAAAAATAGGATTTGTGGAAAGGCGTCTTGATCTGACGTGGTAGCCTCCAAAACAGAAAAATCATATATCCTTTACATTGTATTTACGTCACTCGGATTTACATATACTCACATAATAATATTAGCATGGTATAAATACGAGCGCCTAGAGGGGGTGTGGTGTCGGCAACGCACTTCGGCGTAGCAGGACATCCCCGTCTCTGGTAGTAGCCAACTAATTGAGGTGTAGGTCGTCCCTGTCTCTGGGAGTAGCCAACTGATTGAGATGTAGGTCGTCCCTGTCTCTGGGAGTAGCCAACTAATTGAGGTGTAGGTCGTCCCTGTCTCTGGGAGTAGCCAACTGATTGAAATGTAGGTCGTACCTGTCTCTGGGAGTAGCCAACTGATTGAGATGTAGGTCGTACCTGTCTCTGGGAGTAGCCAACTGAATGCGGTGTAGGACGTCCCTGTCTCTGGGAGTAGCCATCTGACTGAGGTGTAGATCGTCCCTGTATCTGGGAGTAGCCAACTATTTGCGGTGTAGGTCGTCCCTGTCTCTGGGAGTAGCCAACTGAATGAGGTGTAGGACGTCCCTGTCTCTGGAAGTAGCCAACTGTTTGTGGTGTAGGTCGTCCCTGTCTCTGGGAGTAGCCAACTGATTGAGGTGTAGATCGTCCCTGTCTCTGGGAGTAGCCAACTGTTTGCGGTGTAGGTCGTGCCTGTCTCTGGGAGTAGCCAACTGATTGAGGTGTAGATTGTCCCTGTCTCTGGGAGTAGCCAACTGTTTGCGGTGTAGGTCGTGCTTGTCTCTGGGAGTAGCCAACTGATTGAAGTGTAGGACGTCCCTGTCTCTGGAAGTAGCCAACTGTTTGTGGTGTAGGTCGTCCCTGTCTCTGGAAGTAGCCAACTGAATGAGGTGTAGATCGTCCCTGTCTCTGGGAGTAGCCATCTGTTTGCGGTGTAGGTCGTGCCTGTCTCTGGGAGTAGCCAACTGATTGAGGTGTAGATCGTCCCTGTCTCTGGGAGTAGCCAACTGATTGAGGTGTAGATCGTCCCTGTCTCTGGGAGTAGCCAACTGATTGAGGTGTAGATCGTTCCTGTCTCTGAAAGTAGCCAACTGATTAAGATGTAGGTCGTACCTGTCTCTGGGAGTAGCCAACTGATTGAGATGTAGGTCGTACCTGTCTCTGGGAGTAGCCAACTGATTGAGATGTAGGTCGTCCCTGTCTCTGGGAGTAGCCAACTGAATGAGGTGTAGGACGTCCCTGTCTCTGGAAGTAGCCAAGTGATTGCGGTGTAGGTCGTCCCTGTCTCTGGGAGTAGCCAACTAATTGAGGTGTAGGTCGTCCCCGTCTCTGGGAGTAGCCAACTGATTGAGATGTAGGTCGTACCTGTCTCTGGGAGTAGCCAACTGATTGAGATGTAGGTCGTACCTGTCTCTGGGAGTAGCCAACTGAATGCGGTGTAGGACGTCTCTGTCTCTGGGAGTAGCCATCTGATTGAGGTGTAGATCGTCCCTGTATCTGGGAGTAGCCAACTATTTGCGGTGTAGGTCGTCCCTGTCTCTGGGAGTAGCCAACTGAATGAGGTGTAGGACGTCCCTGTCTCTGGAAGTAGCCAACTATTTGCGGTGTAGGTCGTGCCTGTCTCTGGGAGTAGCCAACTGATTGAGGTGTAGATCGTCCCTGTCTCTGGAAGTAGCCAACTGTTTGTGGTGTAGGTCGTCCCTGTCTCTGGGAGTAGCCAACTGATTGAGGTGTAGATTATCCCTGTCTCTGGGAGTAGCCAACTGATTGAGGTGTAGGACGTCCCTGTCTCTGGAAGTAGCCAACTGTTTGTGGTGTAGGTCGTCCCTGTCTCTGGAAGTAGCCAACTGATTGAGGTGTCGATCGCCCCTGTCTCTGGGAGTAGCCAACTGTTTGCGGTGTAGGTCGTGCCTGTCTCTGGGAGTAGCCAACTGATTGAGGTGTAGATCGTCCCTGTCTCTGGGAGTAGCCAACTGTTTGCGGTGTAGGTCGTGCCTATCTCTGGGAGTAACCAACTGATTGAGGTGTAGATCGTACCTGTCTCTGGGAGTAGCCAACTGATTGAGGTGTAGAACGTCCCTGTCTCTGAAAGTAGCCAACTGATTGAGATGTAGGTCGTACCTGTCTCTAGGAGTAGCCAACTGATTGAGATGTAGGTCGTACCTGTCTCTGGGAGTAGCCAACTGATTGAGATGTAGGTCGTCCCTGTCTCTGGGAGTAGCCAACTAATTGAGGTGTAGGTCGTCCCTGTCTCTGGGAGTAGCCAACTGATTGAGATGTAGGTTGTACCTGTCTTTGGGAGTAGCCAACTGATTAAGATGTAGGTCGTACCTGTCTCTGGGAGTAGCCATCTGATTGAGGTGTAGATCGTCCCTGTATCTGGGAGTAGCTAACTGAATGAGGTGTAGGACGTCCCTGTCTCTGGAAGTAGCCAAGTGATTGCGGTGTAGGTCGTCCCTGTCTCTGGGAGTAGCCAACCAATTGAGGTGTTGGTCGTCCCTGTCTCTGGGAGTAGCCAACTGATTGAGATGTAGGTCGTACCTGTCTCTGGGAGTAGCCAACTGATTGAGATGTAGGTCGTACCTGTCTCTGGGAGTAGCCATCTGATTGAGGTGTAGATCGTCCCTGTATCTGGGAGTAGCCAACTATTTGCGGTGTAGGTCGTCCCTGTCTCTGGGAGTAGCCAACTGAATGAGGTGTAGGACGTCCCTGTCTCTGGAAGTAGCCAACTGTTTGCGGTGTAGGTCAACCCTGTCTCTGGGAGTAGCCAACTAATTGAGGTGTAGGTCGTCCCTGTCTCTGGGAGTAGCCAACTGATTGAGATGTAGGTCGTACCTGTCTCTGGGAGTAGCCAACTGATTGAGATGTAGGTCGTACCTGTCTCTGGGAGTAGCCTACTGAATGCGGTGTAGGACGTCCCTGTCTCTGGGAGTAGCCATCTGATTGAGGTGTAGATCGTCCCTGTATCTGGGAGTAGCCAACTATTTGCGGTGTAGGTCGTCCCTGTCTCTGGGAGTAGCCAACTGAATGAGGTGTAGGACGTCCCTGTCTCTGGAAGTAGCCAACTGTTTGCGGTGTAGGTCGTGCCTGTCTCTGGGAGTAGCCAACTGATTGAGGTGTAGATCGTCCCTGTCTCTGGAAGTAGCCAACTGTTTGTCGTGTAGGTCGTCCCTGTCTCTGGGAGTAGCCAACTGATTGAGGTGTAGATTGTCCCTGTCTCTGGGAGTAGCCAACTGATTGAGGTGTAGGACGACCCTGTCTCTGGAAGTAGCCAACTGTTTGTGGTGTAGGTCGTCCCTGTCTCTGGAAGTAGCCAACTGATTGAGGTGTAGATCGCCCCTGTCTCTGGGAGTAGCCAACTGTTTGCGGTGTAGGTCGTGCCTGTCTCTGGGAGTAGCCAACTGATTGAGGTGTAGATCGTCCCTGTCTCTGGGAGTAGCCAACTGTTTGCGGTGTAGGTCGTGCCTATCTCTGGGAGTAGCAAACTGATTGAGGTGTAGATCGTCCCTGTATCTGGGAGTAGCCAACTGAATGAGGTGTAGGACGTCCCTGTCTCTGGAAGTAGCCAAGTGATTGCGGTGTAGGTCGTCCCTGTCTCTGGGAGTAGCCAACTAATTGAGGTGTTGGTCGTCCCTGTCTCTGGGAGTAGCCAACTGATTGAGATGTAGGTCGTACCTGTCTCTGGGAGTAGCCAACTGATTGAGATGTAGGTCGTACCTGTCTCTGGGAGTAGCCATCTGATTGAGGTGTAGATCGTCCCTGTATCTGGGAGTAGCCAACTATTTGCGGTGTAGGTCGTCCCTGTCTCTGGGAGTAGCCAACTGAATGAGGTGTAGGACGTCCCTGTCTCTGGAAGTAGCCAACTATTTGCGGTGTAGGTCGTGCCTGTCTCTGGGAGTAGCCAACTGATTGAGGTGTAGATCGTCCCTGTCTCTGGAAGTAGCCAACTGTTTGTGGTGTAGGTCGTCCCTGTCTCTGGGAGTAGCCAACTGATTGAGGTGTAGATTATCCCTGTCTCTGGGAGTAGCCAACTGATTGAGGTGTAGGACGTCCCTGTCTCTGGAAGTAGCCAACTGTTTGTGGTGTAGGTCGTCCCTGTCTCTGGAAGTAGCCAACTGATTGAGGTGTCGATCGCCCCTGTCTCTGGGAGTAGCCAACTGTTTGCGGTGTAGGTCGTGCCTGTCTCTGGGAGTAGCCAACTGATTGAGGTGTAGATCGTCCCTGTCTCTGGGAGTAGCCAACTGTTTGCGGTGTAGGTCGTGCCTATCTCTGGGAGTAACCAACTGATTGAGGTGTAGATCGTACCTGTCTCTGGGAGTAGCCAACTGATTGAGGTGTAGAACGTCCCTGTCTCTGAAAGTAGCCAACTGATTGAGATGTAGGTCGTACCTGTCTCTAGGAGTAGCCAACTGATTGAGATGTAGGTCGTACCTGTCTCTGGGAGTAGCCAACTGATTGAGATGTAGGTCGTCCCTGTCTCTGGGAGTAGCCAACTAATTGAGGTGTAGGTCGTCCCTGTCTCTGGGAGTAGCCAACTGATTGAGATGTAGGTTGTACCTGTCTTTGGGAGTAGCCAACTGATTAAGATGTAGGTCGTACCTGTCTCTGGGAGTAGCCATCTGATTGAGGTGTAGATCGTCCCTGTATCTGGGAGTAGCTAACTGAATGAGGTGTAGGACGTCCCTGTCTCTGGAAGTAGCCAAGTGATTGCGGTGTAGGTCGTCCCTGTCTCTGGGAGTAGCCAACTAATTGAGGTGTTGGTCGTCCCTGTCTCTGGGAGTAGCCAACTGATTGAGATGTAGGTCGTACCTGTCTCTGGGAGTAGCCAACTGATTGAGATGTAGGTCGTACCTGTCTCTGGGAGTAGCCATCTGATTGAGGTGTAGATCGTCCCTGTATCTGGGAGTAGCCAACTATTTGCGGTGTAGGTCGTCCCTGTCTCTGGGAGTAGCCAACTGAATGAGGTGTAGGACGTCCCTGTCTCTGGAAGTAGCCAACTGTTTGCGGTGTAGGTCAACCCTGTCTCTGGGAGTAGCCAACTAATTGAGGTGTAGGTCGTCCCTGTCTCTGGGAGTAGCCAACTGATTGAGATGTAGGTCGTACCTGTCTCTGGGAGTAGCCAACTGATTGAGATGTAGGTCGTACCTGTCTCTGGGAGTAGCCTACTGAATGCGGTGTAGGACGTCCCTGTCTCTGGGAGTAGCCATCTGATTGAGGTGTAGATCGTCCCTGTATCTGGGAGTAGCCAACTATTTGCGGTGTAGGTCGTCCCTGTCTCTGGGAGTAGCCAACTGAATGAGGTGTAGGACGTCCCTGTCTCTGGAAGTAGCCAACTGTTTGCGGTGTAGGTCGTGCCTGTCTCTGGGAGTAGCCAACTGATTGAGGTGTAGATCGTCCCTGTCTCTGGAAGTAGCCAACTGTTTGTCGTGTAGGTCGTCCCTGTCTCTGGGAGTAGCCAACTGATTGAGGTGTAGATTGTCCCTGTCTCTGGGAGTAGCCAACTGATTGAGGTGTAGGACGACCCTGTCTCTGGAAGTAGCCAACTGTTTGTGGTGTAGGTCGTCCCTGTCTCTGGAAGTAGCCAACTGATTGAGGTGTAGATCGCCCCTGTCTCTGGGAGTAGCCAACTGTTTGCGGTGTAGGTCGTGCCTGTCTCTGGGAGTAGCCAACTGATTGAGGTGTAGATCGTCCCTGTCTCTGGGAGTAGCCAACTGTTTGCGGTGTAGGTCGTGCCTATCTCTGGGAGTAGCAAACTGATTGAGGTGTAGATCGTCCCTGTATCTGGGAGTAGCCAACTGAATGAGGTGTAGGACGTCCCTGTCTCTGGAAGTAGCCAAGTGATTGCGGTGTAGGACGTACCTGTCTCTGGGAGTAGCCAACTGATTGAGATGTAGGACGTCCCTGTCTCTAGGAGTAGCCATCTGATTGAGGTGTAGATCGTCCCTGTATCTGGGAGTAGCCAACTATTTGCGGTGTAGGTCGTCCCTGTCTCTGGGAGTAGCCAACTGAATGAGGTGTAGGACGTCCCTGTCTCTGGGAGTAGCCAACTAATTGAGGTGTTGGTCGTCCCTGTCTCTGGGAGTAGCCAACTGATTGAGATGTAGGTCGTACCTGTCTCTGGGAGTAGCCAACTGATTGAGATGTAGGTCGTACCTGTCTCTGGGAGTAGCCATCTGATTGAGGTGTAGATCGTCCCTGTATCTGGGAGTAGCCAACTATTTGCGGTGTAGGTCGTCCCTGTCTCTGGGAGTAGCCAACTGAATGAGGTGTAGGACGTCCCTGTCTCTGGAAGTAGCCAACTGTTTGCGGTGTAGGTCGTGCCTGTCTCTGGGAGTAGCCAACTGATTGAGGTGTAGGTCGTCCCTGTCTCTGGGAGTAGCCAACTGATTGAGATGTAGGTCGTACCTGTCTTTGGGAGTAGCCAACTGATTAAGATGTAGATCGTACCTGTCTCTTGGAGTAGCCAACTGAATGCGGTGTAGGACGTCCCTGTCTCTTGGAGTAGCCATCTGATTGAGGTGTAGATCGTCCCTGTATCTGGGAGTAGCCAACTATTTGCGGTGTAGGTAGTCCCTGTCTCTGGGAGTAGCCAACTGAATGAGGTGTAGGACGTCCCTGTCTCTGGAAGTAGCCAACTGTTTGCGGTGTAGGTCAACCCTGTCTCTGGGAGTAGCCAACTAATTGAGGTGTAGGTCGTCCCTGTCTCTGGGAGTAGCCAACTGATTGAGATGTAGGTCGTACCTGTCTCTGGGAGTAGCCAACTGATTGAGATGTAGGTCGTACCTGTCTCTGGGAGTAGCCTACTGAATGCGGTGTAGGACGTCCCTGTCTCTGGGAGTAGCCATCTGATTGAGGTGTAGATCGTCCCTGTACCTGGGAGTAGCCAACTATTTGCGGTGTAGGTCGTCCCTGTCTCTGGGAGTAGCCAACTGAATGAGGTGTAGGACGTCCCTGTCTCTGGAAGTAGCCAACTGTTTGCGGTGTAAGTCGTGCCTGTCTCTGGGAGTAGCCAACTGATTGAGGTGTAGATCGTCCCTGTCTCTGGAAGTAGCCAACTGTTTGTCGTGTAGGTCGTCCCTGTCTCTGGGAGTAGCCAACTGATTGAGGTGTAGATTGTCCCTGTCTCTGGGAGTAGCCAACTGATTGAGGTGTAGGACGACCCTGTCTCTGGAAGTAGCCAACTGTTTGTGGTGTAGGTCGTCCCTGTCTCTGGAAGTAGCCAACTGATTGAGGTGTAGATCGCCCCTGTCTCTGGGAGTAGCCAACTGTTTGCGGTGTAGGTCGTGCCTGTCTCTGGGAGTAGCCAACTGATTGAGGTGTAGATCGTCCCTGTCTCTGGGAGTAGCCAACTGTTTGCGGTGTAGGTCGTGCCCATCTCTGGGAGTAGCCAACTGATTGAGGTGTAGATCGTACCTGTCTCTGGGAGTAGCCAACTGATTGAGGTGTAGAACGTCCCTGTCTCTGAAAGTAGCCAACTGATTGAGATGTAGGTCGTACCTGTCTCTGGGAGTAGCCAACTAATTGAGATGTAGGTCGTACCTGTCTCTGGGAGTAGCCAACTGATTGAGATGTAGGTCGTCCCTGTCTCTGGGAGTAGCCAACTAATTGAGGTGTAGGTCGTCCCTGTCTCTGGGAGTAGCCAACTGATTGAGATGTAGGTCGTACCTGTCTTTGGGAGTAGCCAACTGATTAAGATGTAGGTCGTACCTGTCTCTGGGAGTAGCCATCTGATTGAGGTGTAGATCGTCCCTGTATCTGGGAGTAGCCAACTGAATGAGGTGTAGGACGTCCCTGTCTCTGGAAGTAGCCAAGTGATTGCGGTGTAGGTCGTCCCTGTCTCTGGGAGTAGCCAACTAATTGAGGTGTAGGTCGTCCCTGTCTCTGGGAGTAGCCAACTGATTGAGATGTAGGTCGTACCTGTCTCTGGGAGTAGCCATGTGATTGAGGTGTAGACCGTCCCTGTATCTGGGAGTAGCCAACTATTTGCGGTGTAGGTCGTCCCTGTCTCTGGGAGTAGCCAACTGAATGAGGTGTAGGACGTCCCTGTCTCTGGAAGTAGCCAACTGTTTGCGGTGTAGGTCGTGCCTGTCTCTGGGAGTAGCAAACTGATTGAGGTGTAGGTCGTCCCTGTCTCTGGGAGTAGCCAACTGATTGAGATGTAGGTCGTACCTGTCTTTGGGAGTAGCCAACTGATTAAGATGTAGGTCGTACCTGTCTCTGGGAGTAGCCAACTGAATGCGGTGTAGGACGTCCCTGTCTCTTGGAGTAGCCATCTGATTGAGGTGTAGATCGTCCCTGTATCTGGGAGTAGCCAACTATTTGCGGTGTAGGTCGTCCCTGTCTCTGGGAGTAGCCAACTGAATGAGGTGTAGGACGTCCCTGTCTCTGGAAGTAGCCAAGTGATTGAGATGTAGGTCGTACCTGTCACTGGGAGTAGCCAACTGAATGAGGTGTAGGACATCCCTGTCTCTGGAAGTAGCCAACTGTTTGCGGTGTAGGTCGTGCCTGTCTCTGGGAGTAGCCAACTGATTGAGGTGTAGGTCGTACCTGTCTCTGGGAGTAGCCAACTGATTGAGATGTAGGTCGTACCTGTCTTTGGGAGGAGCCAACTGATTAAGATGTAGGGCGTACCTGTCTCTGGGAGTAGCCAACTGAATGCGGTGTAGGACGTCCCTGTCTCTTGGAGTAGCCATCTGATTGAGGTGTAGATCGTCCCTGTATCTGGGAGTAGCCAACTATTTGCGGTGTAGGTCGTCCCTGTCTCTGGGAGTAGCCAACTGAATGAGGTGTAGGACGTCCCTGTCTCTGGAAGTAGCCAACTGTTTGCGGTGTAGGTCGTGCCTGTCTCTGGGAGTAGCCAACTGATTGAGGTGTAGATCGTCCCTGTCTCTGGAAGTAGCCAACTGTTTGTGGTGTAGGTCGTCCCTGTCTCTGGGAGTAGCCAACTGATTGAGGTGTAGATCGTCCCTGTCTCTGGGAGTAGCCAACTGATTGAGGTGTAGGACGTCCCTGTCTCTGGAAGTAGCCAACTGTTTGTGGTGTAGGTCGTCCCTGTCTCTGGAAGTCGCCAACTGATTGAGGTGTAGATCGCCCCTGTCTCTGGGAGTAGCCAACTGTTTGCGGTGTAGGTCGTGCCTGTCTCTGGGAGTAGCCAACTGATTGAGGTGTAGATCGTCCCTGTCTCTGGGAGTAGCCAACTGTTTGCGGTGTAGGTCGTGCCTATCTCTGGGAGTAGCCAACTGATTGAGGTGTAGATCGTACCTGTCTCTGGGAGTAGCCAACTGATTGAGATGTAGAACGTCCCTGTCTCTGAAAGTAGCCAACTGATTGAGATGTAGGTCGTACCTGTCTCTGGGAGTAGCCAACTGATTGAGATGTAGGTCGTACCTGTCTCTGGGAGTAGCCAACTGATTGAGATGTAGGTCGTCCCTGTCTCTGGGAGTAGCCAACTAATTGAGGTGTAGGTCGTCCCTGTCTCTGGGAGTAGCTAACTGATTGAGATGTAGGTCGTACCTGTCTTTGGGAGTAGCAAACTGATTAAGATGTAGGTCGTACCTGTCTCTGGGAGTAGCCATCTGATTGAGGTGTAGATCGTCCTTGTATCTGGGAGTAGCCAACTGAATGAGGTGTAGGACGTCCCTGTCTCTGGAAGTAGCCAAGTGATTGCGGTGTAGGTCGTCCCTGTCTCTGGGAGTAGCCAACTAATTGAGGTGTAGGTCGTCCCTGTCTCTGGGAGTAGCCAACTGATTCAGATGTAGGTCGTACCTGTCTCTGGGAGTAGCCAACTGATTGAGATGTAGGTCGTACCTGTCTCTGGGAGTAGCCATCTGATTGAGGTGTAGATCGTCCCTGTATCCGGGACTAGCCAACTATTTGCGGTGTAGGTCGTCCCTGTCTCTGGGAGTAGCCAACTGAATGAGGTGTAGGACGTCCCTGTCTCTGGAAGTAGCCAACTGTTTGCGGTGTAGGTCGTGCCTGTCTCTGGGAGTAGCCAACTGATTGAGGTGTAGGTCGTCCCTGTCTCTGGGAGTAGCCAACTGATTGAGATGTAGGTCGTACCTGTCTTTGGGAGTAGCCAACTGATTAAGATGTAGGTCGTACCTGTCTCTGGGAGTAGCCAACTGAATGCGGTGTAGGACGTCCCTGTCTCTTGGAGTAGCCATCTGATTGAGGTGTAGATCGTCCCTGTATCTGGGAGTAGCCAACTATTTGCGGTGTAGGTCGTCCCTGTCTCTGGGAGTAGCCAACTGAATGAGGTGTAGGACGTCCCTGTCTCTGGAAGTAGCCAAGTGATTGCGGTGGAGGTCGTCCCTGTCTCTGGGAGTAGCCAACTAATTGAGGTGTAGGTCGTCCCTGTCTCTGGGAGTAGCCAACTGATTGAGATGTAGGTCGTACCTGTCTCTGGGAGTAGCCAACTGATTGAGATGTAGGTCGTACCTGTCTCTGGGAGTAGCCAACTGAATGTGGTGTAGGACGTCCCTGTCTCTGGGAGTAGCCATCTGATTGAGGTGTAGGACGTCCCTGTCTCTGGAAGTAGCCAAGTGATTGCGGTGTAGGTCGTACCTGTCTCTGGGAGTAGCCAACTAATTGAGGTGTAGGTCGTCCCTGTCTCTGGGAGTAGCCAATTGATTGAGATGTAGGTCGTACCTGTCTCTGGGAGTAGCCAACTGATTGAGATGTAGGACGTCCCTGTCTCTAGGAGTAGCCATCTGATTGAGGTGTAGATCGTCCCTGTATCTGGGAGTAGCCAACTATTTGCGGTGTAGGTCGTCCCTGTCTCTGGGAGTAGCCAACTGAATGAGGTGTAGGACGTCCCTGTCTCTGGAAGTAGCCAAATGATTGCGGTGTAGGTCGTCCCTGTCTCTGGGAGTAGCCAACTGATTGAGGTGTAGGACGTCCCTGTCTCTGGGAGTAGCTAACTGTTTGCTGTGTAGGTCGTCCCTGTCTCTGGGAGTAGCCAACTGATTGAGGTGTAGATCGTCCCTGTCTCTGGGAGTAGCCAACTCTTTGCGGTGTAGGACGTCCCTGTCTCTGGGAGTAGCCTTCTGATTGAGGTGTAGGACGTCCCTGTCTCTGGAAGTAGCCAAGTGATTGCGGTGTAGGTCGTCCCTGTCTCTGGGAGTAGCCAACTAATTGAGGTGTAGGTCGTCCCTGTCTCTGGGAGTAGCCAATTGATTGAGATGTAGGTCGTACCTGTCTCTGGGAGTAGCCAACTGATTGAGATGTAGGACGTCCCTGTCTCTAGGAGTAGCCATCTGATTGAGGTGTAGATCGTCCCTGTATCTGGGAGTAGCCAACTATTTGCGGTGTAGGTCGTCCCTGTCTCTGGGAGTAGCCAACTGAATGAGGTGTAGGACGTCCCTGTCTCTGGAAGTAGCCAAATGATTGCGGTGTAGGTCGTCCCTGTCTCTGGGAGTAGCCAACTGATTGAGGTGTAGGACGTCCCTGTCTCTGGGAGTAGCTAACTGTTTGCTGTGTAGGTCGTCCCTGTCTCTGGGAGTAGCCAACTGATTGAGGTGTAGATCGTCCCTGTCTCTGGGAGTAGCCAACTCTTTGCGGTGTAGGACGTCCCTGTCTCTGGGAGTAGCCAACTGATTGAGGTGTAGATCGTCCCTTTCTCTGGGAGTAGCCAACTGATTGAGGTGTAGATCGTCCCTGTCTCTGGGAGTAATCAACTGATTGAGGTGTAGATCGCCCCTGTCTCTGGGAGTAGCCAACTGATTGAGGTGTAGATCGTCCCTGTCTCTGGGAGTAGCCAACTGATTGAGGTGTAGATCGTCCCTGTCTCTGGGAGTAGCCAACTGATTGAGGTGTAGGACGTCCCTGTCTCTGGGAGTAGCCAACTGATTGAGGTGTCTGTCGTCCCTGTCTCTGGGAGTAGCCAACTAATTGAGGTGTAGATCGTCCCTGTCTCTGGGAGTAGCCAACTGATTGAGGTGTAGATCGTCCCTGTCTTTGGGAGTAGCCAAATGATTGCGGTTGGTAAAAACGGAACAAGATTATGTGTTACATCCCCACTTTCAAAAAAGTGAAAAGTAAAATTGTATCATACTATAACTGGTTTTTTATCGACGGTATACATTATATACGTCATCTTACTGTATATATCATAAAAATCGTCTGTGCTATTTGTTAATGAATTATTGTTTGGTAATATTTTTTACTAGTCCTACATATTAGTATTCTAATCAATTTATTTTTCTCCCTTACGTCATTATGCCTTAGTCAATTTTAACGAATATGGGTATTTGAAGTCGTTTCCACTGAAAATTCACAATACTAGTTGTATAACCAACACATTACCAATGTTGTAATAATAAAGTATTTTAGTTGTTTAATATATTTATGTAATTGAGTACATCATATTATACTAAGAATTACTTTATATTTGGATTTGGAACCTGTTCCATATTGTATTCTAGTTTAAAGCTAATTTAGAACAGATTTCGGCGTTTTTAGCACTTACCGTTTGAAAATATAAATAATATTAAATATTTAAATCGAAATTTTTATAAAAATATGGCAATCTATATATTAATACGCTAGGGACATAACTTGATAACGACTGAACAGAATTTTACATTAGAGGTGTCAGATTAAAGGTATTTTTACGTAGATTTGCCAATACATCTCAGAATTTTAAAAAACTGCATCACTTAAATACAGTAAAGGGCTGAATTTTCGGAACAGTGGCGCTATCCGATGCCGGAACTCTAAACTACGTGTTGATTGAAAGTAAGTTATCTGCATTTATTCTCAGATGTTATCATCCGTTTTAATATCAGTATGTTAATATCACGTTTTAATGTAACGATATGTTTGTTTAAAACTGAAGTAACCTTTCTTTGGGTAAAAACTTGCTCGGATTTGAGCAACTGGACAACTAGTTTATTTAAATATCTGTTTACACATAAAAATGTAAATTTGTATGCCGCAAAATACGATATACGATTTACCGTATTTACTCAACCCGTTATGGGCCATTGCAATTTCAGGGTTAATAACTTGATTATTTGTGTACATAACAACTAGCATGATTTAATATGAAAACCCTTCATTTCCTAAGCTACAGATTAGATGAAGTTTTTGTATTTTGATCCCATCTTTTGCAGGTGGCTAGCCAGTTTCCTCAGAAGACTTAATACAAAAATATAATAGTAACGGACTATTTTGTAACGCTATTAATTCTACAATTAGTGCGTATTATTTTGTTTCGTCAAAATGGCTAAATTAACTTTGTTTAAATGTTTTAAAGTCTTTACAACATCAAATCTCAATCGTTTACGCTATTACGTGTAAATTCATAAAAGATTATATGTTTTAATTTATTAATATGGCTAAATATATTACAATAAAGGCTCTCCTCTTTTTTTAGTATTCTTGTTCTACAGTTTGTACGATACTAAGCTTGGTATCAGGGTTTCCAAATAACAGTGTAAAACACAATCACGGATTTCGAACGTTTGGTTGTCCAGCCAAAAAGAACTATAAATTGGCTATATTATGTAGAAAATAAAAACCATTAGTGAAATAGTAAACAAAACAATGACGGTCTTTAGTTATATACAGGGTGATTACAAATGAAATAGACAACTTCAATAGCCTCTACAAAATTAAACTGGTGTATTTCAACATAGTAAGTGATATAGGTTTGTAGGGAATTTCTTAAAGTTTATGTTGGTACAACTGTTGCTGGCTATTTTTGTTGGCTGCTTCCTGTTACAACAACCAGTTTAGCAATGTGGCCGCTACTCAAGTGGAGAAAGCTTATTGTGTTCTTGAATTAGCCAAAACAAACTCTGTTAGGCCTACTGTTGTGCAGCGTCATTTCAGAACAAAATACGGTAAACCACCACCAACAAGGCAATCAATTTATGACTGGTATAAACATTTTGAAAGCAGTGGATGTGTGTGTAAGAAGAAGAGTACTGGAAGACCTTCTGTTACAGAAGAAAAAATTGATAGTGTTCGTGATGTTTTTGTACGAAGTCCAGGAAAATCGACTAGATCAGCAAGTTTAGAATTGCAAATTCCTCAACCTACTGTGTGGAAAATTCTGCGGAAACGTTTGAAAATGACACCTTATAAATTACAGTTAGTACAAAGTTTAAATGTAAAGTTTAAACGTACAAAGTTGTACGTAACATTTTTGTCAGGAGATGCACCATTGTCTTGAAAATGACGACACATTGTTTAATCGCCTAATCTTCAGTGATGAATGCACTTTTCACATTAGTGGAAAAGTTAACAGAAAACCCAAGAGAAACTGTACAGCATATACGCGATTCTCCTAAAGTGAACGTATTTTGCACTTTATCTTGTGAAAAGGTTTACGGGCCGTTCTTCTTCCAAGAACCATCAGTAACCGGAATAATTTATCTGGACATGTTAACCGAATGGTTAATGCCTCAACTCCATGAAGATAGTTGGAACTTCATTTTTGTACAAGATGGACCTCCACCTCACTGGCACTCAGACGTCTGAGGGTATCTGGATGAACATCTTCCTAGACGATGGATCGGCCGTGCAAGTGAGGAAAACTTTGTGTTTCAGCCGTAGCCACCTCGTAGTCCGGACCTAACGCCCTGCGACTATTTCTTGTGGGGCTATGTAAAAAACAGAGTTTTCTTACCACCGCTTCCTATTGATATCGATGATCTTAAACAACGAATCACAAATGCTCTTGCTACAGTTGACCGTGAGATGCTTAGTCGTGTGTGGTCAGAATTCGACTACCGTGTTGATATCTGTCGTGTTGCAAATGGTGCACACATTGAACATCTGTAAATATTTTCAATAAAAACTTAAAGAATTCTTCCATATAATCATGTAATTAATCATCTAAACTTTTAAATAATTAATTTTCTACAAGCTATCCAAACTGTCTATTTCATTTGTAATAGCCCTGTATAATCCTTATAACAGCTAAGGATTGAATTGAATTAAGAAAGGTGCATGTGACAAAAACCAAATAAAACTCTCCTCCGTATGAATAACATGGGGACTTGAAAGTCCCGTGGGCAGAGCCCTGAGGCCTAAATCGAAAATCTAACGCCAGTTTGCACATCTGCACAACTAGACGCACATTTTAATGTATAATATACGGGAGTAAATTTTAAAACAAAAATAGCCTTATTGTTTACAAATTTTGCTTGTAGCGTATTATTAATATAGAAGATTATTTGGCATTTGAATATTAGTTATTCATATGCTAACATATTTATTTAAATAAGTTCCTTGAAATAAAATGGCAACTTTGAAGGCTAATGGGATAAAACCCTAAAAATATTGCCAGTTTGCATGCGTGATGGCACATCTGGGCATTAATAAATATCATTTAAAATATAACTATGAAGCACTACTGAATAGAACCCCGGCCGGTTGGAGGGACCTACAAATGTCATTAAATTTTAAATACATAATATTATCTTTGCCTTTCTCATAGGAAATCCCTTCAAACCTTGGTTAAAAAATAGTTCAAGAAAACAACCTGCAAAAGAATGTTGTTTGCTCCATGTAAAAGCTGTAAAATTCCTTCTATACAACTGTTACAAAGAGATACAAAAAATACAGAAAAACATTTATTTAAATAGGAGAATTAGTGTTTCATAAAAGACAGATGTTATTGCACAAACTTAATAAATGTTCATTATATTAAACCAAAAGTAAGATCACTATTTATATATTGTGTAAAACGTTAGTAAATGCGGTAGAATTATTTAAGAATCGCCATAGTTCACAATCTGTATCAGGGAAATAGGAGTAATTAGCTTGCTGAATATTAATAAGGTGGGGTAAAAACAAATACTATTCATTATATGCTTCAAACAACAGACCGAGTTTGTCGTTTGCCTTACCCTTGTAAATTTCAATTGTGCTTTTCTACAACAAAAGTAGAATTTAATTTGCATTCAATTGGATTTGTTCCTTTCTATAATTAATTCCATTTATTAAATATGGTGCTTTATTACTCAATTAAAACAATATAATATGATTATGCAATTTGTCAAACAATTGTAAATTGCAAAATTGCTAACTTGTGAAAAATAGTATACAACCCCGTTTACTATTCGCATTCAGTCTCAGAGACAATCTGTTGATCAGATAATACGTGCATTGAAAGGAGTATTGAAAATCGTCTATCGTAATGTTTTGGAATGAAGAAGTCTAAGGGTGTTCCTAGGAGAACGTCACGGCGAAGTTCTAAATTGTTTTGGAAAGGCGAATAAGACTCAGTAATATGATGTATTATAATGATGTACTACCATTGTGAAATGTCGCACAACAATCGGTTTAGCGGTTTTTGTATAGTCTCGGATTGCTAAATATTCAGACAATCAAAATCCTTTATAAAAACTATAATCATCATCCCTCAAATGTATTCTTATATAAATTCATATTTAAAAACTAAATTGAATGTTATGCCACATATGTAGCCTAGTTTTAGTGATTATGAAAAATAACACTTCTTAATAATGTACTACAATTCATTGTATGTAATTATATATGCTTCTAGTATATAACTACGTAAGGAAACATCAATCATCTTTGCACAAGTTTCTACAGCTATTGTAAGACCTATGGAATTTGGAACAGTCAAAAAAAAAAGTAAGAAATAACCTGACAGAGCCCGATTTATTGCCCTTATTTTCCATTTAAAATGTGCAAAAAACAATGTCAAAACTTTAAATAAACAAATTTTTATTTGTAATCATGTGCAACATATTGGGATGTTTGTTAGTTAATCAGGCGTGAAATTTAAACACTAGTATTGATTTATTTTCCAGTAATCATTAAATGAAATACAACTTAATCCCAAGGTTAAGCCTATAGATTCTACAAGTCACTAGTATATGAATAAACTCAGATAAATATTTATAATGACCCTTGGTCCCTAAACCATTTCTCTAGCATGTTATATAGTAACGTGTGATTCATTCAACGTCTGTTTTAATCACTCCTAAACGTAGAACAAAAAGATTCATATTTATTTCATAACATAAGTACACAGCACTAAGACTTTGAATGAGTTCTGTGAGATCGTAATGAATTGAACCAGATGTCATTTGCATGTTTTAATGAGAGTAAACTTTCTCGAGGCTTCCTCCCTTACCTCTTAACCAGTGTGATGTTTAAAAGCAGTCCCATTAACCACTACTTTATGTCAACACTTGTAACTTCTTTATTTTTATACTATTCATAACTTTTAAACAATGTTAAAAGTTCTATGACATATTTACTAATAATTATTTAAGAATATAATTGTTTGAGGTTGTATATGAAGGCAGGTTATTAAAAATATCCATTGCATGATTTCAAACAAATAGTTAATTGAAAATGCTTTAAAATTGTATCTATTTATATGCGGGTCGTTATATTGTGTACATGAAAGTAATCTTGACAGTCGATTTATTTACTATGTGAAAATTTACCTTTCAAAACAGTAGTATGTTACGCCACATTAATTTACTAAATTACTCACAAGAAATGCCAACGTCCCTTCATGATTTGGTTATTGGTCAGAGTGCAAGGTTTCTATGTAACATAATCTACGTTCCACATTTCGTTATAGTGGTGTCTCCATTAATATATTATAACAACAATTAACGATCATAAATATTAATTGTGTTACGTGATTGGATTACTTAATTAAGTTCATGAGGATATATACAGGGTGAGTCAGACCACCCGTCCAGCATGTATAGCGGGAGAACGGTTTGGTCTAAAGTCATCAAGCAAAATTCTTCCCCACTAAAACGCATATCTATTAAAAATATTTTCATCAAAATCTATGTACAGAATGTTCCAAAACGCGGGTTCGGGTTCGAATCTCAAAATGTTCTTATGTAAACATAGGAAATATTATACATCATTTTAAAAGTCTCGTTAAAAGAGATATTTTGGCGGAAACAGAATTCACTTATCTTTATCCGTTTTAAAATGGCGGCCATTTTTGTGTAAAATATTGACATTTACGGAATACCCTGTATTTTCTAAACCACTACTCATATAATTTTTCCGACTTAAATTTTTTAACTCGTAATAAAGCCAGCTTTACTCTGATATGCTACAAGACAGGTTTTTTTTGAGAAAATCTATATTTTAAAAAAATATTTATTTTCAAAATGCCTATATGCCCAAAATTTAAAAAAACAAATGGTAGCGTATGTCAAAAAGCGTACCATTGAAAAGGTCTTGTAAATCCTAGCAACTTTCTAATTTACACCAACCTTGTATCTCTTTTTGTTATTCTGCAATCAGCAAAAAACATTGTTTTCCCATATGAAATGCATGTTAATAATTGTACGTAACACATAAAACGAATGTGACCACAGAATACATGCAAATTAACATGCATTTCATATAGGAAACAATGTTTTTGTTGATTGTAGAAAAACGAAAAGTGATACAAGGTCGGTGTAAATTAGAAAGATGCTAGGATTTGCAAGATCTTTTCAATGGTACGCTTTTTGATATACGCTACCATTTGACTTTTTTGAATTTTGGGCATATAAGCATTTTGAAAAATAATTTTTTTTGAAATATAGATTTTCTAAAAAAAAAGCCTATCTTGTAGCATATCAGAGTAAAGCTGACTTTATCACGAGTAAGAAATTTAAGTCGGAAAAGTGACATGAGTAGTGGTTTAGAAAATACAGGGTATTCCGTAAATGTCAATATTTTACACATAAACGACTGCCATTTTGAAACGGATAAAGATAAGTGAATTATGTTTTCGCCAAAATGTCTCTTTTAACGATACCTTTAAAATGATGTATAATATGCCCTATGTTTATATAAGAATATTTTGAGATTCGAACTCGTGACCTTCAGTTTTGGAACATCCTGTTCATAGGTTTTGATGAAAATATTTTTAATAGATAGCCCATATGCGTTTTAGTGGAGAAGAATTTTGTTTGATGACTTTAGACCAAACCGTTCTCCCGTTATACATGCTGGACTGGTGGTCTGACTCACGCTGTATATATGTGTGTATACATTGCGTAGAAATAATAGACACACCGTATATTATTATTGTAAATGTACAAATACGTACTCTTAAACCTTTGTAAAAATATCAATGTCCATGTAAGTATTTGTTTCGATAATTTATAAGACGGAAATTAAGTTGCGTTATAGATAGACATAGTTATAGTTACACATTTATTGCGTAATATTGTGGCAAGACATCAGCATGAACAATGCAAACTCTACGTACTACAACAAAATACACAAGTATTCTTATTTAATTAATGATGGAGTTCACCTCGATTACTTTAATCTTCCATTAAGAACCGAATACTAATGATGCTATTAACTTGTTTTACATATTTCGGTTATTTTTATAATGTAAATCCAAGAGAATAATTCGTTATAGTTAAAAGACATTCTAGCTCAACGAATGAAATATTACCTTTTCATATTTAACGGATAGTTTTACATTCCAGAGTACGTAGCTAAAAAAAGTCAATTAACACTCAAAAGTGATGTCATAGATTGCAAGCAAGTTATGTTTAGTAGGGCTGGCGCGACGCCCGTTATTCAAAGAAAGCAACATATCAGCTGGATGAAATTAAGAATACGTATCTAAAACTCCAAGGAATAGTTATTAATTCGTGTTAGACATCTGATTATTGCACCGAGTGATTTGAATTATTCCAGACTCCACGATTGCCGTACAATAAAATAACCTTCCATTTGATATGAACAACTGAGGATTCGATATAGAGTACTTAAATATTTAAGTACATCAATTTCATTTATGACTACTATTACTGTGGTTTGTATAAAACATGTAAAATGATGGACATAATCGTCACCAATTAACTGTAACAGTAAATACTTAGTTACATTTAAATATATAAACAGTTTGTTTTTCTTCATGAGCATAATAAACAAATATTACAATTTACAAAGTGAAGGAAAATAAGCCTTACAATCCCATAAATATATGTAATTTGTTTTTACTGTTCTTGTATATAAGACGGTAAATACACATGAAGGCTTTAGCCATTAAGGTCCACATACACAAATTTTTAACAGTAACAGAAAATCTGAAATTTACTCACTGCTGAGCAAATGGTTTAGTAAAAAATTTAATATTGTCAGTTAAAATAATAACTAATATAAATGATCAATATAGTAAACAATACAACTCTGACAAAGAATGTAGGAAGCCTGGTGCGTTCATTGTTAACAAATTGCACCAAATTTATATCTTGCGGTTACTCTGAGCAGTAGTGGTTCCACGAAAACAGTTTCACCGTAAGTACATCATCGCAATGAAACCACAATACTCACTTTAAACTTAGCTGCTACAATGACTGCAATTAGAGAAACTTATTACGGAACAAGTTAACTCTAGAAACTTGTAAAGCTCTTGTTAGTCTTAGGGCGCAGACTTCGAAACTTGGGAATTCTGTCAATGAATACGACACATATACGATTGTACTACGTCTAAACTGCAAGTCATGAAGCACTACGTCTGCATAGACTATTCGTCTACGTCTGCATAGACCAATCGTCTACGTCTGCATAGACTATTCGTCTACGTCTGCATAGACTATTCGTCTACGTCTGCATAGACTATTCGTCTACGTCTGCATAGACTATTCGTCTACGTCTGCATAGCCTATTCGTCTACGTCTGCATAGACTATTCGTCTACGTCTGCATAGACTATTCGTCTACGTCTGCATAGACCAATCGTCTACGTCTGCATAGACTATTCGTCTACGTCTAAATAGACTATTCGTCTACGTCTGCATAGACTATTCGTCTACGTCTAAATAGACTATTCGTCTACGTCTATGTAGACTATTCGTGTAAATATACATCTATGTAAGAGTCTTTATACCTATGTATAAAATATTTAAACGGATTATACTCTTTACGAATTTTGTAATGTACAATTATCGTGAGTACTACTTCCTTTTCTTGAAATCGTCTTCTTGAAACGTTATTAAATATATTTCTTAAAGTTACTTCTTTACTACAATATCCTAGTGAAAATCAGATTATGTATGCCAATCAAATACCTTTAGAAGAATTAAAAAATAACTAATGAGTGCCGACATTTGACGGCTAGAATAATGAGGTTGAGTAATCTAACGGTGCGCAATGACCAACAATGAAATAGCTACAGTTTATAATATATTCATACTGAAAATATTACAAATTATGAAAATGCACCTTTATATGTGGCACGGCACTGTTAAAAAGTCACAACATCACGAAAATAAAAATTAACTCTTATAAAATAAGTTGCTTTTCAAAGGTAACATTTTATGTTTACGTTAATGATAACTACAGACGAAAATAAATCAAAAATTTGAATTTAGTGAAAAACCAGTTTTTACATTGAATAAAAGCGTACCTATGAATGAATGAATGAATGATGTTTATTTCAAGAAAATAAATACATAATACACGGTATGATTAAATACAAACTAAAATTGATCCCCAAATGGGCAAAACTGCAAGTGGTTTGGAAACGAATCGATCAGTACACCAGAGTGTCTACATAGCAACAAATTAAAACATTAAACGTAATCGATAAGAAGCAAATGTGTTATAAATTTTAAATTATAAAAAATAAAATTATACTAAGTAATAAATTATTAAATATACTAAAGGGGAATATTTGTTACTAAATTAAAGTGTTTCAATTGCACCCCAAAAGTTGTAAATATATAGGTTGTATCATATAGCTAAGGCTGCTGGAGTAAGATAGCAGCACATGTCAAGATTATTAACACGGGATGTTTACTTATATCCTTATGTGTACACAGCATCCTCTATTTAATACTCGTACACACAATTCCATGAATCATATTTGTCGCAGCTGATTGTTGACACGTATGCCTGCAAAGCTATTAAAAAAAAAACACAAAATGTTTGTGTCGGCTGCTAGGCTTTTTGAAAATTGAAATAAAGTTTATAATAATTAAAACCCTAATTTAAATGAAGGCTTTGACATTTCATGAAATTCAAAATTGCAATTCCTTCTAAAAAGTAATAATTAAAATCCATCAAGTGGTTAACTTTGAATATTTCGTTAAAAACCCCAGTTTCTTTTAATATATAGGATGAATTTATTTATAAATTTGTAGTAGCGATCTATACTTTTAAGAAGTATTATATGTACTTTATATTGTATTACAATTGTTTTTATTTATAAGTATACAATATGAACGTGTTTAAAATCAAGTAGTATGTGCTGCTATCTTACATCAATATTTTTAACTTCGTTATAAATCAAATTAACTTACTCAACTTCGGCACCCCGTGTCCTCTAAGGGCGTGTGGTCTGTCATACGTTCCAATTTTCTGGGCACGTCTTCTACCACTCTCATAACTAGAAAGGAAGGGTTCAAAAAATGGGTTTACAAAATTCCAAATATTCCTCTATAGTAGAGAAACTATAACTTATTTAAAAGATTTTAATACTTCTAAGAATTTATGAATTTTGTTAATAGAATTTGGCAAAGCCTGGTACAGTTTTATGCCTAGACATTCAGGTTTATTTTTAAAAAGTAGTGAGCTTTAGTGTTTTGCGCGAAAACTTTATTTCTGATATTATAATTTTGCTTGTTATACTATTTCCTATTTTAAATAATTTGTTCAGTCTTATACATATAACTGATTCTAAAATAAAAAGTTTTCGCGCAATTATCATGTTCAATTGTTTAAAAGCATCCATCAGTTTGCTTGAGGAGCAAGTATCGCCAGTGATTGTATACTCTTTTTTACCAGAGAACTACTGTTTACTAAATTCTCTATACCTGCTCCAAAAAACACAACAGAGAAAGTGATGTGGGTCCCAACGAGGCTGTAATTTACCATTCTAGTAAAGTTAATATTATTAAACCTGTTTGAATGTCTAATGATAAATAGGCTTTTGGAGAGTTTATTTTATAAAGTTTTAATTTGCTCGTCCCCACCTCAACTCATCATCCAATACCACTCCCAAAAAAGTTGATTGATAGTTTTGGCGAATTTCCCCTATAGGGAAGAAGCTATTACCGTAGGTGGCATGGTAAGACTTAAGCCCGAGACCATGACAACTTTTTGTTTTGAGGTCCCCAGATGCCAAAAATACTATTTGTTCAAATATATATATATATATATATATATATATATATATATATATATATATATATATATGTGTGTGTGTGTGTGTGTGTGTGTGTGTGTTTCCGTTACCGCGATAACTTTTGAAAGAAGCGCCCGATTTTGATGAAATTTTGCACACATGTGGAGAGTAACATTTATGACTTAAAAATCGAAAACCAGATCGATCGGTCTATGGAAAGGGGGTTTTATGGTGGTTTAAAGTTTTCTAAAAATCTGTTTTTGAACTTTTTCCCTAAAATGTTAAAAACACTAGATTTTGGTTACAGCCATTTTATAGAGCTTAAAAAAACAAATAGTTTAGTATTTTGAATCATTAAGCTAAGTTTAGTGGTTGTGGAGAAAAGTCGAAAAATGTGTCCATAAAATTTCCCATGTTAATCTTATAGGAATACGGTTTTAGGTTTTCCTCAGATAATTTCACTAAAAACTCCACATTTCTTTCCACCAATCAGCTTAGCTCTACAAAACAATCATTTTGGTGTTTTAATTGTTGTTTTACGTCCAACCGTTGCAGTGATATTCAAAATGCTAAACACAGTACGTTGTGGAGAATAAATAAAATGTTATTTTTCGATTATTTATGTATGTATACTGATGCAACTTGGTATGTGGCTTCAACTAGTTGTGGTATATTGATATTAGCACAACAAAAGTTTTTTCTCGATTTTTCCGGTAGCTGCAAACCTGCATACTTGGGCCCCATGTTATTCATATGGATAGTAAGTAAAGTTTTATATCTCCCTTAGTTATGAACCCAAATTAACAAAACTTGGTATGTAGCTTCACCTGGTTGAGTTATATTGATAATTGCAAAAAAACACATTTCTTCTCTTCCTTGTTGCAGCAAACCTGCGTAATCAATTCTAATGTTATTCTTATAGATAATAAATAAAATGCTATATATCATAAATAAAATGCTATATATCACTTATTAATGAATGTATTTCTGTGAAACTTGGTAAGTGGCTCTAGGTAGTAGTGATACCCATATATATATATGCATTGGAAGTTCGCTGAGTACTCAGGTTTGCTGCGACGGGGGTATTGTTTTTTCTTCCTGATTTTATCATGTACAGTTCATGAACAGTATATATTTTACTTTGCTCTGACCAGTTTGTATACCCATAAAGTTGGTTTTATTCGGATTAAAAAAGTTGTTTTTAAAAATAGTTTGAAAGTGTTTTTGACTGTTTCTGTTTTGACTGTGTGAAAGTGAATTAGTTTCCAAGTTTTAAATATTTGTTTAGTTAAAATTGTTGTGTTAACAACGAACTTAACCACTGATATTGTTTCATTAATGTAATTGATATAAATTTAAAAAAGTATTGGCCCCAAAACCGAACCTTGAAGGATACCGCTGATGTAAATTTCCTCCATTGATCTGAAAAATATTTGCTTTAAAAAATAATTATGTTTCATTTCAGTTACTTGTGTTCCATTGGTTTGATAATTTACCATCCAACTTAATTATAGGCACTTTACACCTATGTTTTCGAGTTTAATTAGAAGGGTATGTATATTGACACAGTGGAAGGCTTTGGTTAGGTCAGCGAAGCAGCCGAAGACTGCCTCTCCACCCTCCAACGCGTCAAGACATCCATTTAAAAAGTCTATCAGAGCTAGTTTAGTTCATTTTCTCCTCCTGGAACGGTATTTCTTAGAGTATAAAATATTGTTATTTACTAAAAATGAAGATAAACGTTCACTGACTGAATTTCTAAAAAGTATGCTTCAGTATATACGCCTTTTTGTTCACTGGTCTGACTCTGGGGCCTTGCATTAACTTGGGAGTATGCCATTATTGATGATGAAAGTCAATGGTATTATGATTTCAGCCTGACAAGTTTGTGTCCTGTGTTGTATCCATGGTATGGTTGCTAAGGCTTAATTCGTTGCAATTTGATGTACATTAAAAGCTCTAAAATGTCTAATCAAGGATCTGTTAACAGACACACTGTTAACAAATAGTAAAAACATATTTCATTAACTATAATTAGGGGGAAGGTTTAGAGTGTTTCTGTCTGCCATCCCGAAACATTTTTCAAATCACCCCTATTGGCTCCCCATAAAACTATGGAGTACCTGATGTGTCGTTAGAAAATACCGTGGTACACCGTTTCGGAAAGAGTGCAGAAGGTACATATCGGTTACATTATATCATAAGTTGTCTTGCCTCCCATGACCGTCTGAGAACTTTAGGCTTCTAGATTGATTTTGCTAATTATGGAGTCATTTAAACTATTATAAGTTCATATCACCAGGTCCTGACGTTGAAGTTCAGCAATTTCATTGGATGTGTGTCCCTATCACTAGAGGCCCGTTCCTCTGGTCAGGACACATGACAAGTGTTTTGCCGGGGGTGACTACCTCCACCACCACAACGCCCCTACACCAGAGCTCCACCAGACAAACCTCTGCCTACCTCCCGCTCGTGGTAACTTCTGTAACATTTACACAATATACTGTGTAAACTATTTATACACTGACACGTTTGGTTCAAGTCAATATTAACTTTCCACAATGTACAGATAGAACTGACAACTGTTAACGGCTTGTCATTTTTTCTAGTAAAGTCAAACCAGTTTCGTTAGTTTAAAAATTATCCATCCAAATATATACAAGTGTAAAGAAAAAATGTAGGAATCCGTGTCAGGATTCTGAAGTTATCGTACGACCTAAAAGGTTCAAATCTGAATATTCGTAGATTGTTAGATTTAGAAGAAACAAACGGAGCTCTAGTTTAGTTTTTCCGCCTTAGTTCCCCTTTAAAATGTCCTTAGAGTACAACAAATCAAAACTTTAAAATTTACTAATTATTAGTTCTAATTATTCATAACACAATTTGTGCTTTTGTTTTGTTTACGTTAACTCATGTTCACTCTTTCTTACTAATTTTTCCTCAGTATTTAAACAGTAAATAGGATGTCAAAATGCTCAAAACCAAGTGTTAGGGGCTAAAGCTACAACAACCCCACTACATATAACTCCAAGCTATCCCAGGAACATTTGAGTAAAACCACAAGCCTGACACCCGTAAACCGTGTATTCGAATGAAAGATCTTGGAGATGAAATCGGTGTAAAAAGATTAGTTTTTATACAACCTCTACTTAGGCCATAATTTTAATTAAAGTGTTGAGTTAAAACACGGTTTCAATTAAATATATTCTTTCGTCAGCTATGTTATTTGATTTCACAATAAATCTGGATTCATGTGAACAAGCTATCGGGCTAAGCTTGTAACATAGTAGAAATAGAATAGATGAAACATACAAGTATCCACAACTTTAATTACCACAACATTGTCAAATGCTCTTGGAGAAACTGAAACAAAATAATACAGTTAGTGTGATGTGCCTAAATTAAAGGAGAGTATATATATGACCACACACATATATATATATATATATATATATATATATATATATATATATGTGTGGTCACTTACAAAAGACTCCGCCAGTCCAACTTAGATGAATAACAATAAGTTGGGGTCAACGTGGTCCAAGAGGATAAGTAAGTAAGTAAGTCAGTAAGAAAGTATATAATTTGCAGTGTTGTGAGACGTAGTTTATTTATCCTATTTAGTTGTAACAACACGCATCATGCCAAAAAACAAATTGTTATTACCATTATGATATAACGGTTTAATTCTTATAAATCGTTCAATCATGAACAGAGGTAATTTTTTTAGGAAAAATAAGAAATATATATACGAAATTATATTTGTTCTTATGAAGGTTCAATATTTATGTTTTCTTGTTATTTATTTGAAACCCCTAACCTCGTTGTTTCAAACGGATTCAACTAAACAAATTTAATTTTCGAAAGTTTTACTTAAATTTCTGCGCAGATATTTAATATGCCAAATACAGATAAGAAATACAAATATGGGTGATCAATCAAATGTTATACCCCGCGTATTTGAATCATTCAATAAGTCTAAAGTTTATCATGTGGTTTCACTCCAATAGTTACATAGAATACCCATTTTCTTGGTCCTCGTTGCAGCAAACCTACGAACCCCATATAATGTTATTCTTATGGAGAATAATAACCTAATAATATCGTCTTTATTCATGGACATTTCTTGATCAAATTATGTAATTTACTTTGTCTGGGTATTATCTAATCTATTAGTAATTTCGTAAGATAAATCTTCAAGTAAAATTGTTGACATTTGGTACAAATTTTAGGAATTTTTTTGTTTTTACCAAACTGTGAACTAATTATTTGATGCCAGTGATATTAACCTTTGATTAGTTCATTCATAAAAAGTTCTAATGCCGATACTTAAATTCTAAAATATTGGGAATCTAAGGAGCATTTTAATTAAATTGTTAGGTAACTAAGTTAGAATTAAGGTTAATAAAATGCACCAACTACAATTTTCTGCACGATGTATCAGGATGTACCAGATCCCAAATAAATTGTATCCCGATATTACTAAATTGTTAAACACGAACATATGTTTCTCGGTATCCTTCTCAGTACACGTCATTACCTAAAGCAATTAACTACAGGCCATGAGCTCCCCAGGAAACACAATACATCTCATATTGCTTTAATTAATATGACATTAATAAGTTGAGAACACTCAAAACTATTGTTTACCACATGGCAATACAACACTAATATGTATATTTCGGATAGCCTTCAGTTCACAACAGATGGGTAGGTCATTCGATTAAACATCGACTATCTTATTATAGACTATCGGTAATAGCTCTTTGTTAGTAACATAATGGAAATGGATTTACGTGTAAAAATAACAACTTTTGCTGCAGTTCACGACAAATTTATAGTAACCTAACCCAACCTAACTCCACAGAATGCTTTTTGATGGCTCTTTGTTGTGCAACATATTACAAATTAATTAATTTTGATCTAAAAATATTAAGTAAATTTAAACAAAAATCTAGACCTTAAAAGGTAAACAACAAAAATACGTTAACAAAATAACGTAAAATAAAATATAAAATAAACGGTATCAGGAAACTGACACATACTTTCTCCCTTTTAGCCCAACTTTAATGAATAAATTACTTTTTATTTACTAAATATAGAATACAAAGCACGGTCGAATGTACAGAAAATCTTGTAAACAAGTTGTTTTAAAAAACATCCACCCAAATCCCTGCTTTGGAGGCACTAAAGAATCCATTGCTGTACTCGTGGTTTTAAGAGGGGAAATGCCCCCTATTCCCCCCAGGGTTATTAAGGGGCAACATATTTCAAATTTCCTCTGTTGGTCAATACTAACTTGACAAGCATATCAAGTTTCAATGAAATTGATCAGTAAATAAGAGATAAATAGTATTTTTTTATTCCCCATAACAATAACATGGGTACAACGTACTGCGTTTACAGCAAAATGAAAATTTCAATTTTCTCCACAACCAGCAACCGTAGAATAGTAATTCAAAATACTAAATTATTTAGTTATTGAGCTCTTTTTAATGGTGAATAGTAATATTTTTTTATTTTTATGTCTTTTTATGAAAAATCCAAAAAACTTAATTTTTGGTGTTTTAAGTCCTGTAATTTCTTAACCCGAACTTTTACAGGAATGCGGGTGGTGCCATTTTGTTGTAAAACTAAAGTTCTACAAACGACTAAAGTTTAATCAAAATTGTTAGAGCCGTTTTTGAGAAATTTGGATTTTTCATGTTTTTTGGCGGTTTTGGGGGGATAATTACCCTTAAAATCCAAAATTCAAAAAATGAAAAAAAACACCTGGAGATATCGTGGATTAGTACCTACATGCGAAATTTCATAAAAATCAGCCCATTGGTTAAGGCTCTAACTCTGTACACATACACACACACACACACACACACACACACACACACACACACACACACACAAACACACACACACACACACACACACACACACACACACACACACACACACACACACGGACACGAACACGGACACGGACACAAACAAACACAGACAGACATGACGTAAAAACCACTTTTTTGGGTTCATGGAGCACCAAAACGAATATTTCCACTAACAACTCAAATTCGAAAATTTTTACGAAAACAATACTTTCTCCATATACTATGTATAAGGGGAGAAAGTAAATGTAATCAGTAGTAAAGTAGGATTTGAACCCGGGACCGCATGATCGTTAGTCCGATATCGTATCCATTGGTCCAGCATAAAATATCGAATATTGGGAAAGTCACAATAATATAACAAGCTGTGATCCTCTAGATGCGAGTTGAGTAGTCGACCACGATAATCGATAGTATAAAATGCAATAGTCGATGTTTAATCGAATGACCTATCCATCTGTTGTGAACTGAAGGCTACCCATATATTACTACTGAAGTACGTTTTATAAACACTAAACAAGTATACACTTTGAATTTGATATTGGATGCGTTATATTTCTTTGCCAATAATTTTCTTAGCCTTGTAAATAAAACAAAAAAACGATTCGATATATTTCTTAACCTTAGAACTGCTGACCATTTTTGCCCAAAATTCCAAGCTACTTTTGCTAATTTTGGTAAAATCTTTTAGTAATTTTATTCAGCAAATTAAGGAGAATCTACTTAAATTATAATTTACTGTAGGCATTTTGATAGGTGGATAGGACTCCGCATTTTAGTAGGTGGATGATTTTTTGCACGAGCAATTTAATCATTTAAAAACGACAGCATGAACTGCAAATTAAGTTTAATTTACAACTGCGAGTTAGTAAAGAAAACTTTTGCGTGTATTTTTCTTAGACATCAAGCTCGTTTACATCCACTATGAATAATTCACAAGTTACAATGTTGTTGTTTTATTATGTTTTATCTCGGGGCTTAAACAACCTCTTAACCAACTTGTTTAAAAAGTTAAATTTTGTTTCGCTGAAGCGAAATTCTTTGCTTTATCTAGGCAAAATCATTAGCAAATAACATAAATTATATTTATCTTTAAGCTGTTGTATTCTTGAGTAGAATTTGGATTACATCTAGAGACACGAGATAGGTGCGTACGGCTTATTTATCTATCATGTGTTTACATTATGGAATATTTTCCAAAGAATAATACAATATGATAGTTATTTTACTGTTTTAACTCGAAATATACACATTTCAGTTTTCTTTGTTTATGCATTTGTAAATTTAAAATATAAAAAAAACCTATTAATTAAAATATAAGTATGAAAATTATTAAATGAACGATGGTAATTCTATTACTTAAGATGCTACTTAAGTATGCTATTGAGTCAGTTGGTGGGTATATAAGGTTACGTTTTATATAAAGTCACTGTATAGCGTGCACTAAACAGGTGGGTTTGTTGATAAATAATAACATTTGCTATTTTATGTTTGAAATATTTTGCTTTAAGTACAGATCGCTATTTAACTTCAAATATTCTGCATTGTAAAAAAATACCTTGTAGCATTTTTATTGATTTGTAATATTTATTGTCAATGTTCCTTATCCTGGGTCGATGAACGAACGCGAAGTATGAAGACGTTGATGTAGTAAGCTAAGTAAGATACTATAGACATTTTGCGTACGGATTAATCATATACACATTTATAAATTGTATTTATATTTCCCAAAGAAATAAAAATCTATTTCTTTGAATGCAATAATGAGATACAAACATTATCTCAAAAGACCGAAATGAACAATGTCAGAAGTAAATGAAAAAATAACAACGTAAATTTACTGCAAATTAAATAATCAAAAAAATACTTTAACACACACATGCGCCTAAATTGGTCATAACAATTTAATAACTTGTTAGTAGTATGTCTCAGTACATTATCTGTAGGTTTCATGAAATTGCGTATTGTTTGCTCAGCTGTATAGTATCAATATGTAATAATGTGGAGGGAAGAGTTAACAGTGGACAAAAATACGCGATTAAAATGTATGCTAGTTATCAAATATAATTGTTTTTATATATTATTACTATTATTTTTAATAGTTTTAAGGCGATGTGCATATTCTCATTTACACTATTTCGTTAGCCAATTAACAGGCCAATGACAGCTGGATCCTATTTCATAACTCCCAAAGTTTTCTTGTTTTTTGTTTCTCAAGTTTGATCTAGCGAGATCAACCTCCTATTATAAGATCATCAGACTAACTGTTACGCTTCCCCGACTTGTAAATAGATCTTAATTCAGTACACCTTTTAACAGCCATAATGAACTATGATGCGATTTATGTAACACCGTATTATTGAAAATTTAGTTTAATACCTGTGAATCCCATACAAGTAATATTTTTTTAAGTTTGTGCGTTATCGATATTTTGTGATCTCTGGTGCTCCGTTATATAATCCTAATTCTAATCAAGTTCGCAAAAGGTTGACAATAAACTGAATTTATGTAAATATTCCAAACTTAATAAGTTGATGTATTTAGACCACAACTTTTGTTTCGGTACTTCCATACATTACTCCGTTGTAATTAAAATTGCACGAACAATATATTTAAGGATATTATTTATACAAATGTATAATGACATTGTCTAACACAAGTCCATCTTTCATGTGACATTGCTTGGTATGTATAACCTTACTTGCGTCTCTTTGAGCGCCCGACTCTTTACCAATGCAACCGCTCGAGCGGAACTGTACTGCCAGTCACATCCTGAATGTTGCAGGGGAGATTATATATTAGTTGACACTTTATAAGAGAACTATAATGGAGAAATTTAACAGTTTGACAATGGGTGGTATTGAATAATGATTTTAACGACATGATTTGGATATAAGTTTACCCTTAGTTTATCTTTCATTCCGTTAAAAGGCTAAAAGACTGGAATACGTCAAGGTAGATGGATGTATATTTCCTAACCAATGTTTTTGGACTCCATCAAACTACAGTACCTTATTTAAAAATACTCTATCTCCAGACCTCCGATATTACGCATTTCCTATCTGCTGAGAAGCAATAGTGGTTAAGAACTAGAAATGGAAATATATTGCCTCATTGAAAAACATGTTTTCCAAAACACTTTCTGTTAAAACCTATTATTATGAAATAAATAGGTGTTTTATCTTTCATACTTGGTTATTATAAACCAACCAAGAACCAAGGTGGTTGTTTATTGATTATTTGCCTTTAGAATGTGGCATAACAGTTTGCACTTGACGATAAATAACCACGTAATCTTGGTTTACACGAACTTTTTGTTTTGACACTTGTTCTCCAGGGTTGAATGCAGTTGGTCGAAGTTTCTTGTTCTCTTGTTTTTATGTAAATAAATGATTATTTATAACAGAACAATGTAAAATTGGGTATGAATATGAGCGAGAATTGATTATGTATTGTAATTTTTATCAGAGTTGGTTTATATTAGATTGATTTGCAAGATATGTTACACTTATAAATAACTGTATTACATAATGTTGTGAGAATCAAGCACTCATAAATGCTAAAAATAAAATATAGTTTATTAATCTACCATTTCCGACGATGGCACATTTTTTTCGCAAATATTACCCACATCTCCTTCGAAGCGTGCTCAAGAGATGGGAATAATGTGAGTTCTATGTTCTTTCTTTTACACTTTCAAACAGCAATTTATTTCACTTACTCTGTCACTGCCATAAACTGTTTTCTCCCCGTTTTGAAGTTCTCTCATCCCTGAAATCTTGAATGTATCACAAGTACAAGTACAAAAGGTTTAGCTTCAATTTTAAGACACCTTCAACATGTTTACCTCCAATGTATGCGGCTTTTAGTGATTTAAATAAAACCTAGGTAATTTGGTGGTGGTATAAATATGATACTTTGTTAGTAACATTAACTGTTTTTATTTTATAACTTCAAAATTATTAACCTTAGTAGTTTTTAATTAATGTTCTTCCGTCAAGTAATAATTACTTTATTAAACACAAAAGTACTTTTTATAAAGGAACACCCTGATTTTGTAGAGGGATGTCCTATTCAAATTGTACACGCGGTAATGAACTTTTTAATATTAACATCATTATTAATTACCACGTCAAATACCACACTACCGTGGTAATATTATTATAAAAGCCGGGATCCTCATACAATGAGTGTGATGTAGCCTCATAAAGTGATCATTGAGTCATAGAAAGATCTGTTACTTTCAAATTAAAATCTTGGTATAACAATTTAATAACTTTTTTGAAATATGTCTCAGTACATTTTCTGTAGGGTATTTTATTATTTTGTGGAAACATATTACTTAAATAAAGTTCTCATATCGTTTTTACTTTTTAACAAATTTCAAAATTATTCTTCATCCTCAGGTGGAAATTATTTGTTTACAATTCCTGTCTTTCTTTCAGATGAAACGTTATATATATTTCAGTAAGTATTACATCATTTAAAGTGAAAGATGCCGGAATGTTTTAGTTTTTCAATAGTATAATAAAGCCAGAATGAGATATGTAACAGGTTCGATAAAATTGTGCTAAGCTATGAAATACATATTGTTCCAATGTTAACCCAAAGTAGACAGCGGATGTCTGTCTTTTGTGATTGGTTTAGATCTCTATGTCCTCTATGTTTTGGGTATTTAGTTTTTTCAGCTTTGTCAGAATTATTCCATTAATTTTTTTATGTTCTAGATACTCTCTGCCCCCAAAAACGGAATAAAATTCAAGATTCCGAAACATTGTGAAACTTGTTTTCCTCGACAAGGGCACATGTTTGCTATACTTTCTCAAATGTAAACTCACCATCACCAGCAATAATCGCCAAGCAAAGAAATGTCCGTGATGGTTTTAAATTCAAAAGCTTTAGTCAGATAATAAGCAAGTGAAGCGAAGCATAAGCCGAAGTTCAAATCTTGGGCAGAAATTTCTAATGTTTATCACTTTTGATGTATAAATGATATTGTATGACAGTTGTCTCGTTTCCAGGAAGATAGTTTCTTAAAATGCTTAAATAACTAACTGACATAAAAGGTAGTTCCCCTGCGCAAATGTGTACCAGTTGATACATAACTCATTGCGATGCAAGATAAGCCATAGGGTTGCGGGGGATAACGGCGAATGTGAAGTCGTCAAAGCGTTGCCGCAGAATCCCAGGTAATCAACTGCGGTTCACGTCACTGCTTTTAAACTTTCAAAGTGCTATTTATTTTACTATATACTTTTACGAGCTTGAAAGGAGTGAAGATAAATGTGGTCTTATAAACATTGCTTACTCCGCAAAAGTATGCTTTAAAGATTTGTTATGTCAATACGTTTTAATTATGGGAGTATAATACGAGAGGTCCAGTCCAACGACGAATGTATGTTATTGCTAAACACTTGTAACTTACATGGAACATTAAAATGTTTTTCGTAAGCTGAATTTCCAGCTTCAGTAAAATTGAAGGTTAAATCAGACACTGCAATACTCAAAGATGATCGCACATAAAATGATTCCCTTTCTTTCATCAAACACCGGAACTGGTTTATGTCTAGCTTTGACACATCAAACTGCGTTTTTACCACCCCAGTTGTAAGTTGTGCAGAAGGTTTTATCATACATATTATTGTATTGAATTTTTCCACATTCGGAAAAAGTTGTAAGATAATACCTGGTGTAATTTGAATAATATAAAGTGATTTAATAAATGGGCAGACAAAGAAATGTACTTTACTTTTAAGAGCTGTAGATGTTCATAAACAATTATAAGTATTCAGGTTTTATAGCTTGTTATTTAGCAGTTGTTAATTTGTTTAGCTTCGTAGTTACATAGTGTAAGAATCCTACAGGACTTAACAGGTAATGTTTGGTAAGTAGTTAGTATCTCACTTGTACGAATTTAGTGGGGGTTTTGATATCTCGTTTTTATTATTATCAGAGTTCGGTTTCAGGACAAATCGATGGCATTACTTTCAGAAGTGGATGACCTTTAGTGACGTTGTCAACTGCTTACTAATAGACTACGTGTTTTACCAGTCAATATTTGTTCAAATGGCTATCGAGGTGACTAGTGTATTTTAACTTGACATTTTACCTCATTTAAGTTTAGTATTCTCTTTTAAGATATTGCCGTACAGAAATTTGTTATACTCATATTTAAAACGGTATTGAAAATAATACTTTCTTCTTATAAGCTTGTACTGAGGGCTTCACGTTGTATTAACCGCTATGTTAGTTTAACGTAACAAAAATTCACTTAACTCTCAAGCTTGCAATTTGTATTCAAGGGGTACTTTATGCTGAAGTTGCAGCTTGTATAAAACAATCTTTATAATGGTTAACGATAATGGTTAATGATAATGGTTAATGATAATGGTTATAATGGTATAATGATTAATATATTAATTCCAATGAGCTAACACACCGAATTCATAAGAAGTAGGCAATACTCGTCAGTCCGATTATAATTTAAGATGAAAGTTTATAAAGATTTGAACACAACTACATCGGAAATGTGGGCAAATTTACTTCTCAAGTAAGCCAATGATTTTTAATAAAGGTTAATGAGAGACACTGCAGAGTGAAGGTCACTAATGAGCTGTGAAATTATCGCAATGAAAAGGGTCATTTTTTACAGTGCCACTAAAAGGTCAAATCAAGATGTATCCATAGTGCATCCTTAATCGATATCATAATTTGTTATTTTAGAAGTATAATTAATCTCATAAACCTATTTTTATTTTATTAATATTGTGCGAATTATTAGTTGCCTACTATGTTTTATTTTGTGTGTATTATGTTTTGTTGTGTGAGTAACTGTATGAGGCTACCGATGAAAACGTATGATTCTATAATAAGGTTATTTTTATTTTTTCATAGAGATATTTTATAAAACTTTCATTTATGAAGTACACATATGATAATGCAATGCAAAATCTCTCTCACCAGTCTAGGGTAACGAATTAAACAAATCCGAGTGATAGCTGAAGTTGTTCACTGTTTTTTATGCGTTTCTGCCACAGATAAAATTTTTTATCAAAGAAACGAATTGTTTATGCAATTAATTGGTCATATCATTAACCAAAGCTATAATAGTGTTCATTAAAATACAAGTGAAATATGTTTAGTTAGACACTTTCTGTTCTTCGTAGTCACTCAGTAACTATTTGGTTGTTGTGTGTAAATTTACGTGAATACATAAATAATTAAGGAAAGGTCTTCAGGTCTTATTCAGGTCTTCTTTTTTCTCCTTATTTAGTGTTTTCCTGTTGACTTGAACATCTTTGGTGATCTCCTGTCGTACTGCGCAGTGGTCAACTTCTTTAAACCTCCTGACGTTCGCTTCAATGTCCGTCGCCATCAGATCATTCATTTCCTTATTGCTGACGACAAAATTATGTTTTAGGCCGTATTCTAGGACTTCGACTTCTTCTTTCTCGAACTGCACATCTGTCATGTTGATAACTCGTTGTTGGAATTCATGTTGATTTCTCGCCTGTCCAATTTTATCAATAGTACTATCTCGATGTATCAGGTTGTCCAGTTTATTGTTAACTCTTTCATATTTCCTCTTCATTATGTCTTCAACTTCTTCTGAAACAATCTCATACAACAAATTCCAAGCGACAGGCCCATATTTATCTTCAAATTTAAGATTACATGACATGATTGCATGGTAAGTTAATCTTTTTCGCAATACAGTTGTTTAATCATACTCTCTACAAAAATAACTTCAGCTTGATGTTTTGTTTTCCTGGCAGCAATAGAATTACAATTCACCCTGGCTCTAACGTACACTGGTGTTACTTTATTTCTAAGATATTGGTTTTTAAAATTTACATCAGCAATCTTCGTATGAATCTTGATTCTAACATCCCTGTAAGACAATGCTAAATTTGCCTGACTGGCATCCGTAAATAATTATTATTAGCATTATACATGCTGTTACAACTAAACAGGATAAATAAAATAGTCTTAAAACACTATAAAGTATATTTTCACCACACTACGCTCGAATCACCTGTTTTCGGAACATCATTTGAATACTGAAAGTAGAGATTTTCCGCCGAAGGGGCTAAAGGCCAGCTGATCTATTTAGCCAGTGTTGCCAACTTGTTTTTAAGCGTACACGACGTTACCTGGTTAATACGTGCATACTATTTTGTGTTTTTTGGTTGAAACACTGGAAAAATAACAACAAAATTCAAATAATTGTACTATCGATGTTTTGCTTATTGGTTAACTGTTTTTAGTCCGAGATTACATGAGGACACTCGTGTTTTATGACCGATCACATCTAACCCGTTAATAATTGTACTATGGTGAAAAATAGCGTTCGCACCTCTACTGAAATGGTTTTGCATAGCCCTCGAACGATTTATGCAAAACCCCACTTTCGGCCCTTGGTGCGAAATATACTATTACACTTATACTGTACTTACATACAAGACGGTAAAATATACACAAAAAATGGTACAAGGCCACCTTTGCCTTGTACCATATTTTGTGTATATTTTACTGTCTTGTATGTAAGTACAGTATAAGTGTAAATATACTTTATAGTGTTGTAAGACGTATTTTATTTATCCTGTTTAAGAATAACATTGGAGCTGAGTACGCAAGTTTACCGCAACAAGGTACACAACAAATGGGTTTTAAGCTAATATCAATATAACTAAACTAGGTGAAGTCATATACCAGTTTGTATTCATTTATGTTCATAATTAAGGGGGACATAGCGATTAATTATTCCCCATAAGAATAACATAGGGGCTGGGTACGCAGGTTTGCTGCTACGGGAGGCTTTTGCAAACATTTTTTTTTAGCAAATATCAATAAACCACAATCAGATGAAGCCGTATACCAAGTTTTGACAGTATACGTTCATAAATAAGCAAGATATAAAATTGTTCTTATCCTCCATAAGAATAACATTAGACAACGTACTGTGTTCAGCACTTTCAATATCTCGGTAACCAGTTGACGCAGAGAAATAATCAAAATACCAAATTGTGTGTTTTCTTTAAGCTGAATCCAATGGTTCAAACTACAATTTGACTATTTCAAAAATTATATGTAGAAAATTCAAAAAATCCATTTTTGGGGTACAAAATCCCCCCAAAATACCTCTTCCGATGCTGGCTGGTTTTCGAACTTAAAGTCATCTGCTCGTTTATACCAAATTTCATCAAAATCAGATCATTTTTACGAGAGTTATCGTGCTCACGGACACACACGCATATATATATATATATATATATATATATATATATATATATATATATATATATATATATATATATATATACAGTTTCGAACGAATGGTGTTTTTGGGGTCTGGGGACCTCAAAACGAAAAGTTATCATGGTCCCGGGCCTAGGTCTTACCATGTTGACGACGGTAATAGCTTCTTCCCTATAGGGGGAAATTCGCTAAAAACATATGTCCTCAGCTCTTAAAAAAATCATCTTGAACGATTATTCCTAAATATGTTGACGAGTAAAACGCAAACGCTAATGTAACTAAGCCGTTTAACACGAAAACTAGTTATTAGTACACTTTTAACTGTTTTGTAGTATTTATTTTACTCTACACTTCCTAAGTTGCTGAACCAAATATTTATTACCTTACGTGGCCGAAAGGTTTGATCTCATATACGTACCCTGGTATAGGATTCCGTTTAACAGGGAAGTATATTATAGTATTTAGATTAATTTTGTTCGCTTACATAATTTCAATGAAAGTGGTGGAACAGATTTTTTTCATTCCATATTAAAATAAATCAGGAGAGAAAATAATAATGACTTTAATGCCATGCCTGTTTAGAGGAACAGGCATTGCCTTAAAGACGTTATTATTGTCTCTCTTGACTTATTTTAATTTTAAGTCAGCCTGAAAAGTGAAATGCACATTTATATATGTTTTATTGATAACTAGCTGCATAAGATCGTATTGAATTAAAATAAAAGTTTATAGCTTAAATTTTTAATTATTTATTGTAGATGTGTTTTTAAGTTGATAAAGTTCTATTCTATGTTCTAAATTGACTCTAAACAACTAGCCTTTAGTTACTAAGCGATTCCTTCACCTCGATCGAGCGTACAGTGCGTCCCATGACATCGACACGACAATAACCACTCGCTGGAACACTCGATTCCAATTAACTCGATTCAGTTGATTACCATACTCGGCCACACTGAGGCGAGAGATGTTTAATCACGCTGCAGCCGTATGAGGGGTCCATTGTTGGCTTTCTCCTCGGTAGCCTGGGGTGCAGGGCTGCGGCCGGGAGGTGACGGCATCACATGCCCCCGCCTTTGCTTTCTTTCATTCAACACGGTGAAATCGGCCATCGAGCTATTGTTTGTTCACTGACCTCCTCCCTGTTTACTGCTGATCATTACCGTTGTACCAGTCCTGGATCGTAAAACTCATTCCCTTTTATGGCGGATTAACGACAGATATAAATTAGAAATTGATTAATTTATGAAGATTAATTTAATTGAACTATAATTTCCACTGCGCAGGTCGCACAATGAAGCACCTGTTTTGAGTTAGTTGAACACGTGTCAGATGGGGCCAACTTAAAGTTTACAAATAAATAAGGGGGAATCACACATCCAGTACTCTTCATGGTTTTGGATTTTTTTGTTTATTTTACGCATTTGGCGGTGAAGATAATCTTGAAAATAGTGTTTTTATGTAGCAAGAGGTATAACCTACTAAGAAAATCTCGTAAAATTGCATACTTTACCCTTGCTTACACTAGAACGAGATTTAATTTTCTAAACAAAAGACGATAACGATACAGCAGATTTTATTATATTACTAAAACAAAACAAATTACCTACAATTTATAACTATAACATTTAGGAATCCGCTTCGAAAAGAGATATAATTGTTTAGTGAAATATCAAAATTTAGCCTGCATTATTTTACACATGAATAATTTTTTCTGTAAATTAATTCCTGATTTAGAAAGTATCCAGCTAAATATTTCTTCTTTCCTAAATGTATTCCAACATAAGCGTTTTATTATAAACCAGGCCAACTAAAGACAAAAATCCTTCTACATCTTCTTCATTCGCATTTCATATATATTCAGTTGCAGTAGTTTCACTGCAAAACAGGTTGTTTTCCAATAAACACTTCAGTACAATCAATGTATCGCTGCGGCGCCGGTGGCAGGTGTGTTGTAACCGAGTGTTGATGGATGTATGAGTAAGAGTATTAAACTACAAAATATAGTTATATACAATGCTGTTATATGAGAGCATGAGGCTAACAACAGCTATTCAACATCAAAACAGGTTGTTTTCCAATAAACACTTCAGTACAATCAATGTATCGCCGCGGCGCCGGTGGCAGGTGTGTTGTAACCGAGTGTTGATGGATGTATGAGTAAGAGTATTAAACTACAAAATATAGTTATATACAATGCTGTTATATGAGAGCATGAGGCTAACAACAGCTATTCAACATCAAAACAGGTTGTTTTCCAATAAACACTTCAGTACAATCAATGTATCGCCGCGGCGCCGGTGGCAGGTGTGTTGTAACCGAGTGTTGGTGGATGTATGAGTAAGAGTATTAAACTACAAAGTATAGTTATATACAATGCTGTTATATGAGAGCATGAGGCTAACAACAGCTATTCAACATCAAAACAGGTTGTTTTCCAATAAACACCTCAGTACAATCAATGTATCGCTGCGGCGCCGGTGGCAGGTGTGTTGTAACCGAGTGTTGGTGGATGTATGAGTAAGAGTATTAAACTACAAAGTATAGTTATATACAATGCTGTTATATGAGAGCATGAGGCTAACAACAGCTATTCAACATCAAAACAGGTTGTTTTCCAATAAACACTTCAGTACAATCAATGTATCACCGCGGCGCCGGTGGCAGGTGTGTTGTAACCGAGTGTTGATGGATGTATGAGTAAGAGTATTAAACTACAAAGTATAGTTATATACAATGCTGTTATATGAGAGCATGAGGCTAACAACAGGTATTCAACATCAAAACAGGTTGTTTTCCAATAAACACTTCAGTACAATCAATGTATCGCCGCGGCGCCGGTGTCAGGTGTGTTGTAACCGAGTGTTGATGGATGTATGAGTAAGAGTATTAAACTACAAAGTATAGTTATATACAATGCTGTTATATGAGAGCATGAGGCTAACAACAGCTATTCAACATCAAAACAGGTTGTTTTCCAATAAACACTTCAGTACAATCAATGTATCGCCGCGGCGCCGGTGGCAGGTGTGTTGTAACCGAGTGTTGATGGATGTATGAGTAAGAGTATTAAACTACAAAGTATAGTTATATACAATGCTGTTATATGAGAGCATGAGGCTAACAACAGCTATTCAACATCAAAACAGGTTGTTTTCCAATAAACACTTCAGTACAATCAATGTATCGCCGCGGCGCCGGTGGCAGGTGTGTTGTAACCGAGTGTTGATGGATGTATGAGTAAGAGTATTAAACTACAAAGTATAGTTATATACAATGCTGTTATATGAGAGCATGAGGCTAACAACAGCTATTCAACATCAAAACTATTCTAAAAACCTAGACAAATACAGTAAAACCTGGTATTATTGAGAATATGTTGTTTTTGTGTTTTATTTTTGATACCAGTTATGATGAATATTTTTAGATGTACATTTTAGTCCAAAATATTTTGGTGAAATAACAATTTCAGACCGTTCTTAAAAAATACTCTCAAGCCACTGACTGAGTTGTTGAATGGAAATTAACAAAAATGAAAGTATTTTGTAGTTTCAATCGGTCTTTAAAATGTTATGAACTAATATTAGTCCATTGAACATAATTATTTCTTATGAACTCGATTGTATATTTTTTATTTATAAACTTGATTAACGAACCCGAATAAAAACTCGATTGCAATTTAACAAAAACAATTTGGATCAGTTTCATACCCCAATACTAACACTGCCTCCCTATTTTCGAAAAGTAAAAAACACTTTTTCTTTTGCTATCCAATTTATTTTTATTAACTTGGTATTTGTATTTATACCTCTAGGATAAAACATGTTCTTAATATAATTAAACTTTGAATTATGGTTATTCGATCAATAAAATAGTAGTAAAAACGCCGACAACAGCAATAATGAGATAAACGATAAACTATTTTTAGTATAAATTTTAAAAACCAGATCATTGATAACATTTTACTCAATATTTTACCTGCAAGTAAATTTCTCACTTACACTCGGTTATGAGATGTATTACAGAAGTACCTACGCAAAAACACGTGTCATCAGTGTCGTGTTATCAGTTACATGTAGATCATGTAATTAATAAATACATAAGCTTTAAAAAGTAAATAAATAGTAGTTTTTTATAACTGCATTAATTATCTGCAGTTTAATAAATCGTTAAAATAATAATGTTATTACTTGAGGGTTTCGTTGACATGGAACAAGAAAATAAAATATAAAATCCACTGATTTTCACGTAAGAATAACATGGGGTCCAGTTGTGAGCCAACTCCCGATCCGAGCCTATACCAGTTTCCTTTTTAGACTGCACTTCAGCCCATCCCTAGACTATGTTAAACAAATATTTTCAAACCCAAATCGTCACTTAAATTTCCAAATTAATTTTAATATACGTAATTAAGACGAATAAATAAATGTACATAATTGTTTGCTAATTGGTTTCTAGGTTGTATATTTTTGTTTGATCATACTTGTTTCACTTAAGAGTGGTTTTAAAATAAATTATTTACAAGAATGATTTAAATACAAGGAATGATAAAACTATGACCTCTTGGTTATAGTGTTGTTGCAAAGTGCATTAGGAATTGAAGTAAAGAACAAAATAAACATTTTAGCTATGAGTATGTAAAATGAAAATCTACCAAAATATCCCACATTTTCCCACAGCCCCATTTTATCCCTCGGGATATTAAAATATCCCTGATATGGGATAATAATCAAGTGGAAGCACTGGACCAATACAGGTGGTGACTAAACGGCGAGAGTGCGTGAGAGCGTGTGTGTAGCCGCAGGTCCTCTGTCCCACTAATAGAGAAACTCCATGTTAACCAGCTATTGGCTTTCTTTACCCACCTCGCGCCGGCTCCCGCAGCACCGGTCCATCCGTCACTGGGTCAAGGTCTGGTGGTCCGGGAATGCGACAGGATGTGCGGCCGGGAACCCGGGTAATCGCCACGCCCCGCGCCCCGCCCCTGGCACCTCCGTCACCGTCATCTTCGCGCCGCTCTGGCTATACTGATATATATATTTAATATTAACTACATGTTTATTAGTAATGAGGGACATTACGTAAAAGTGACCATTCTGATTTAAAAGTTTTATCTTTTAGGATAAGAAAAGCTTACATAACCTCGTTGTAATAATATAATAATCCTAAACATTTTGCATGGGTAGCATATCTTTCAAAAAGGTTTTAAGGTATCTTATTAATTTTACTTTAACTTTAATTAAAGTTACAACAAAATTATGATTCCAATCCTAAACGAAGCTAAACCTGACTTTTTCGTTTAATTTGGCCTACAGACATCCTGAGGCAACTCGGGAGTGAATAAGAGAGGGAAAGAATAAACCACCTATACGGTAAAATGAAGGTATTAATGAAGGTTTGTTCAAGTAAATTTTTAAATGCTTATTGATGTTCCCATAGCACGCTCATCGATTACACGGGGAGAAACAAATACTAGTACTGTATTCGCTTGAAACTAGTGGTTTAGGTTAAGTTCAACTGACAACTCAGTTATAAAAAGTATTATTAATTTTTGCATAGGTAAGTGTTTCTACAAACGAATTGAATAATTTAAATCGTAAAGTACCGATAGCATCTGTTCAATAGAAATATGTGTTTTATATTTATTTTCTATGTAACAAACATTAAGTTTTATAAATTAAAACAAGTGAATTACATTTTATAGATTGTTGCATGGTGTAAGATCGATCAAGTTAAACTGATAAAGTAAATACAAATATATAAAATTATATCTCTACTTTAATTAAAAGTTAATTAAGCAACTCATTCATAATAAATGAACAAAACAACTTACAACAAAGTTGGAACGTAAAACCTAGCCTATAGGCATATTTATTTATACCTTTAACTTCATTGTTTTTATTTTCGTATATGTTTCAATATAGATAATTAGGTATAATATGTTTGAAAATGTTTACAGAGAGGAAAAGAAATTCTGGAAATGAGATTTATTTATTTATTCATTTTTTGCCGAACCAAGCAACCGTCCGTGAAATAGGATCATGTTTGTTTTTCTTTAGGCCCTTAAAACAACTATGTGTGGTTATCTGTTTTGAGGACCCTCCAAGATTACGGAATGTTTTATCAGTGAATAAATGCCATCCTACCGTTAATAACCTAGAATACGGTATAATAAAACATAGTGACGATTAACATCATCTCCCAGATATATATATGTACATATTTATTGCATACGCTTTAAAGTAAAAAGATGTCATAAATCGTGTTTCTTCATTGCCTACTCAATATTAAAATACCAGTTGTTTTTTTAGACACCATTGGCTGTATGATAAAAAAACAAAAACACTGTAGTTAGAGACAATTTCAACAATATTGTTAGGTTACTTTGTTTTAACTGCATGTTCTCAGGATTTTATAGCTTACTTCCTGTTTGGCAAACCGGTCACATTTTATTTTATTAGAAGATTGGTTTTACTTCTTTTTTACATCTGAATTTCACCAAAACCAAGAGATAAGGGCTTTCTAATCAACGTTAAAAAGCTGGATTTATGTCGTTTAAATCGTAAAGGATTAATGTCCCTACCTCATTTACAAACAGCTTTCACAGAACTTAAAGATAAAGCAATATAATTTTGTTTTTCTACTATACAAATATTTATAGATGGTGCGCTACACATGATTGGAAAAGCGTGATGCTTCAATCTACAAACCGTATATTTGTTTAGAGTAAAGTGAAAAATTAATTTGGCATGAATATTTAAAATGTAGTTACCACCATGTGTGGCCGGCCTACCTACAAAACCGGTTTCCTATTTTACGATCTAAACTGACACCTTTCCGAGAGAAAGATCTTAACTTTCGCAGGGTTGGGAATAGTCATTAACACCTGTCAACTCCTTGATAATAATACATAAAAATATCATACGATACAGTTAAAATGGGAAAACAAAATATAAGGGTTGAACTTGATAAAACATATTTTAATATTTTTTTGGGATCTGCTTTACACATATAAGTATATTTATTATTGATTAGTCAACCCGTGTTATTGTAGAAGGCCAGGTGTGTCAAAATATCCAAACATATAAAGAGACACTTAACGTCTCAAATTTAACAATATCCGGATTGTTCTGCATACATGTAAAATAGTGTATCGGATAAATTATATACTAATGTAATTGTTAATAGGTTTAAGGAAAATTTCAAGGAAATATTACATGATATATTCTTGATTATTCTTCAACATATAGATTAATTTAATTTAGCAAACAGTAAAAGCTAAATGTCAGGCAATCAATTACAATATAATATATTAGATTACATATATTGAGTTATTAATACATTATCAATTGTATTGATTCCTTTCATAAATAATTGTTTTTGCCAAAAGATAAATAGTGCCCTTAGCTCTGTTTAGGCAACCATAATGTTTGGCAACGTTTATAGAAACATGTTCGTTTTAAACATTATTTTTTATCTGAATTCACTTTCCTGGATATTCAAAGCTGGATATTGATATTTAAATCAGTAATAAAATAAACTTGTTACCTTTCAATATCCTGTTGTGTTGCAACTACGCTACATGTTTCGTGGCAACAACCACATCTTCAGGCAGCATCTTCAAGATTTGCCATATAAATTTAAAATTGAAACACGGACATATATAGTACAATGACACACAAGACACAATTAAAAACAAGACCGGTCATTTTTGGTAACTATAGTATGCTCCCGTCGCACCGGTACGACCTAGCGTGCACGCACTGCGACGGGAGCATACTATAGTTACCAAAAATGACCGGTCTTGTTTTTAATTGTATCTTGTTTGTCATTGTACTATATGTGTTCGTGTTTAAATTTTAAATTTATATGACAAATCTTGAAGATGCTGTCTCAAGATGTGGTTGTTGTCACGAGACATGTAGTATAGTTGCAACACAACAGGATATTTAAAGGTAACTGTTTATTTTACGTATTTTACGTAACAAGTTTATTTTATTATTTTTTAATCAGGAAATTGTGTGGACTTTTTCTAGGTCAGAGCTGTTAACGAAACCACACCAACATTTCTCAGTTTTAAAATAATAATTTAAATTAAAGAAAAGTGACAAACGCAGTAAATGTGTGATTTTTAAAATTTGGGTTTCAAAAGATATAGAAAAGCCCTCAAATCTACGGCTAAACAAATTATGTTTTGGTACATCTTCCTTCACCTTTGCAAAAAGCTAAAGGATAATATTTTTTTGTAATTATTGATTATTTCAAACAGGTACTGAGAAACGATTTTAGTAAAGAAGAAATGTTTTCAATACACTTTTGGATACAAGCAAGTTTTCCTTAGCCCCTTAACGTAATATGTGAATCAAAATAGGGTGAATAAAATAAGGGTGAATAAAACAAGGGTAGGCTGATAACAAGGGTGAATATTTTTAATGTATATATTACTGGCTTCTTGCATCATCGGCAATTTCGTAAAACCCGTTAAATCATATAATCTGTATTCCTATAGATTAACTAGATCTCAGTGGTCAGAATAAAACGTTGTTATTATGTATACTATATATATACTGTGTACGTTAATTGGATACTATGTTATTCTTAAAAATTAAAAACATATTCAATAGCCATAAACATATTCATAAGTCGTTGAATTCACCTGTTTAATTGAGAATTTGTAATAATAAAGGGAAGTCTTCTTATTTCGTCTGTTTTCTTTTTACCAATTATATTTTAAGTAATAAAATAAACTAGCATTTATATTCTTACTAAGAAAAAATAAGAACAACTACATGTCGCAATAATTTTACTTTGTCTAATAAAATACGTGATTTCCGCTTATTTCTATGGTGATAACATAGCTTAGCTTCTTTCCATCTGCTTCCATCGGATAGTGAAACTGAAACCAATAACGTAAGGGAAAATCTCTTTAAATCTGCCTAAAGCGATCAGTTTAAAGCGGATTTGGTCAATGTATTCATTTTTTAAACAAAACACTTAACCTCGTCTAATCATAATTATTGAGGAAACTTAGCTGTAAGGGAACAAAGCAAAAACACATTATACATTTCTTTACATATTTTATATACAAATATTATTTAGTCCACAATATTTACAATGTCCATAGCACGAGAATAGTACATGGTAAAAGACATAAATGAGTATTTATTAGCATTGTAAAAATAAATTATTGGCACATATAGTTTTTAGTATATTCCATTCAAAATGTCATGACACATTATAAATAAATAACAACATAACAACGGAGTATTTATATTACTACTAAAACTTTTCACTTGTAGCCACTGTATGAATTTAAAACTTGTAGCCACTGTTTTACGTTGTTTGAAAACATATTATATTTAATTACAGGACAATTTATTGTGAATTTTATTTTTTTTAATACGACATATATGGGAATTCATGGCAAACTCAATAATGACAAGTGTCCCCTTTTTGCTGATTACAGAGCTAATGCAGTTCAGTTACTTATAAATATTCATAATTAAACTTTATTAGTACACCGGTAATTATTTGAACTGAAATTAAATTTTTACATCTAATATACTTAATTGAATTCAATGTATACTATTTATGTCACAAATGATGTAAACTGCAATCGTTGAAATCGATTCAGTGTAAGTAACGTTGCCAAGAATCACTGCAACAGAAAATTGGCGGAAAATTATCACTCTACAACTGTCTGACCACAAATAAGTCAGAGTGAGAGGACAATTATACCTGCAGCTAAATGATTAGTTCAAGTCGTGATATAAACGCTCAGAAAGCTGTTCACGATCATGGCCGCACTTTCACTGGCGGGACGGCATCGGCATCTCGAGGGTCAGGGACAGCGAGAACCGAGAACTTGAATCCCGTCGCGGCCGCTGCTAACACACATACCTACATTCCCTGGCTGCAGCTTCACCATTCCTTCTTTGGAGTCGATCCCATCCCTGTAAACGCCCACCTATTTTATTAATTTAATACTTTTGACGAATGGCGAAGTTGCGAGCAAGAGCACTGCAGTTTTTAAAGCGATATTTTATTTTAGTCTTTTAATCGGTTAACTCACTCACGTCACTTCTTTGGACTCTGTTGACGATTGCGTCGCATTTGCAGTCAATCTATGATTACTTAACGAAACGTCGTTTGAGGCTGCTCCGAAATTGTATTGCACATCTGGTGATTTAAAAATAACGTAAGATCCCTCCTCTTGGGGTTGGTTCGAGTCGAGAAGATTAACTTCGGGGCTTTCGGCTTGGGTGGTTTCTTGGATAGTTTTATTTTTATGTTTCCCGTGTTCACTGTTGTAATATAAGGCAACCCCGTTTCTCGCTAGATACGTAGTAAAACTTTCTTGGTCGCTAATGTTTCCTTCGTAATTTAATTGTTTCGCGTTACTTTCAGATGTAATATTCGAGTTCGAATTATACTGTGTTACATTTTCATTGGTCGTGTTAATCACTTGTTCGCTAACGAAAGAACTTTGAGTGTCGCTGTCGGCTACGTTTTGAGGTGCGTTCTGATACTGGTAATAGGCGTTAGAAGCGGCATGTTGGAATGGATCGATGTTACCTTGGGTATACACTTGCTGAAAGCTTTGTTGTTGGTGATTTGGTTGTTGTTGTTCAATCGCGGCTAAAATATCTTGTAACAGTCCATTAGAGAGTACTTGGTCGTGAGCTATGGACTGTTCACCTGTACTTCCTACACCACCAGCCGGTTGAATTTGGAGTGTATAACTTCCTTGATTGCCTTGTACCGGTATATTTTGAACTCCATTTCCAGTAGTCTGAGTGATGAAATGACCTCCTTGGTAGTTGGAAAACTGAGGCCCCAAATCAATCATTTGTGACTGTGCTATTGAGTTTCCCTCAAGACCAAGAGACTTTATCAACTGGTTGACCTCTGGCACACCTTCACCGCCGGTCGGGCCACCTGGAGAAAGTAAATTATTGTTTTGATAACTTAAGGCTCCTTGACCGTGGTTTCCTAAGCCGATGGATCCTTGTTGGACAAAATCTGACTGGAGAAACTGGTTATTAGAATCGATCGCTTGTGCTATATTTCCGCCTGCAACAGATTGTGAACCATAGTTGTCGAAGCTATTGTGCCCACCGTTAGGTGGTGGAGATAGGTCTACAGATAATGATTGGGCAATCTGAAAATCATCCCCACCACCTCCACCACTTCCTCCTCCATGGTGACCTTGGTCGTTTATATAGTTTTCGTGAGTATCTTCATTTACTGGTTTTCCAAGATCTTGCGGAGATGGAGGAATGTAAGTGCCTCCTTGGTACGGACGGCCCATTCCTGAATTCTTATACTCTGCAGATTGAGCTATTGCCTCTAAAAGTCCTGCTGGAACAGGTTGCACAAATTTTACTGGTTCTTTTGGCTGTATGTGGTGTGGTCCTTCTACAGTTTTCCCCGAAGGCAATCCATAGTTTAACCCTGAAAGATGGATATCAACACCCTTACCTGGCTGAGGTACACCGTATGATTGGCTGGGTTGGTCTGAAGGAGGTGCTATATTAGGAGGAGGTGTTCCACAACAGCCACTTATAGGAACGCCAAATGTCCCAGGTGGTGTATCTCCGGGAACGCCATAAGCTGTCGATAATCCTCCTCCAAAAGTACCACCTGGTTCTGCAAATGGACCACTTGATCCACCAAAGTTATTAGACACTGGGACACCATACGATGAGCTAGGTGTTTTGGGAGGGCCGTACGATGAGCTCAGTGGTGGGGGAGGACCTACATATCCACCTCCATGTCCACCTCCATGTCCATCTCCAGATGGTGGTGGTCCATATGAATCACTTGGTGGTCCATAACTGCCACTGGGGATTTTTTGAGGTTTCGGTCGGTCATATAATGAAACAGGAGACTTGGGTGGTCTGTAAGATCCAGAAGGAGTTTTCGGTGGGCCATAAGATGAGCTAGGTGGTTTAGGTGGACCATATGCACTACTTGGTGGCTTTGGTGGACCATAGGTATTAATAGGTTTTGGTGGACCGTATGCTCCACTTGGTGGCTTAGGGGGGCCGTACGAGCTACTTGGTGGTTTTGGTGGGCCATATGAACTATTAGGCGGTTTTGGTGGGCCGTATGATCCACTTGGCTTCTTTGGAGGCCCGTACGAAGAACTTGGTTTAGGGGGCCCATACGAGCTGCTCGGCCTAGGTGGTCCATATGAGGAAGATGGACGAGGTAGAGGTGGTGGTGGTGGTGGTGGTGGACCATCATACGATCCACTTGGTCCTGGTGAGGGTCCAGAAGGTGGCGGCCCATATGAGTCCGAGGGAGGTGGTCCATATGAGTTTGAAGGGGGTGGTCCGTAAGATCCAGAAGGTGGGGGAGCAAATGATCCTGATGGTGGTGGCCCGTATGAATCAGATGGTGGTGGTCCGTAGGAGTCAGAAGGTGGTCCGCTATGACCTCCAAAAGCCCCTCCTCCAGATCCACCCCCTGAAATGGCTGGGACTGGTAACGGAACTCCATATGTTGTTGAAGGGTTCTTTGGGGGTGCTCCGTAAGAACCACTTATGGACCCTAGATTATCTATTCCAGTCAAAACTCCACCTCCTCCATCTCCTCCTCCTCCTATATTACCAGAGCCCCCGTGTCCACTAGGTCCTCCAAAGTTAGGTGCGGAACTGCAACATCCTCCACCCCCACCTCCAATGTCAGCCGTGTCAGTGTGGCCGGATATACTAATCAAAACTCCACCATCACCATGTGCTGACCCATCAAATCCACCTCCTAATCCTCCAAAGTCGTCTCCACTTCCAGTTGGAGCACCATAAGATCCTGATGGAGGAGGCGGTGGTGGCCCACCGTATGACGAATCACCTCCACCACTATGACTACCTCCACCATCGTTTCCACCTCCACCACCATGGCCACCTCCATCTCCACCACCATGGCCACCAAAGTCACCGTGGCCACCAAAGTCACTGTGGCCACCAAAGTCACCGTGGCCACCAAAGTTACCGTGGCCACCAAAGTCACCGTGGCCACCAAAGTCACCGTGGCCACCATGGCCACCATGGCCACCATCATCAGGAGGTCCGTAACTTCCACTAGGAGAGTGTGGCTGCGGAGGGTGAGAGGTCAATCCTGGTATCGGTTGCCAGCCATCGTATCTTATATCAGGTGGAGTTGGTGGAGCTGGAACTCCAGGAGGTCCTTTCGGATTTACTATAACAGGGGTTCCATAACCGCTACTTGGTCTCGGAGGTCCAGCAGGTGGGGGGCCATAAGATGAACTAGGAGGCCCATATGATGTGCTTGGAGGAGGTCCCGGCGGTGGACCATAAACAGGCTTCGGAGGGGGTCCATAAACTGGCTTGGGTGGTTTCGGTGGTGGGCCGTATGATGGCTTTTGAGGTGGCCCATATGATGGTTTTGGAGGCTTAGGAGGTGGTCCATAAACTTGTTTTGGTGGTCCATAAGCCGGCTTTGGGGGCGGTGGTGGGGGAGGAGGTCCATACGAATCAGATGGAGGACCATAAGATCCAAACGGTTTTGGTGGTGGACCATAAGAGCTTGGTGGTGGGCCATATGACGGTTTTGGTGGGCCGTAACTAGGTTTCGGTTTGGGGGGTGGACCATACTGAGGCTTTGGTTTAGGTGGAGGACCATACTGAGGCTTTGGTGGTGATGGGGGCGGGCCATAAGCACTCTCTGGGGCAGCCGAAGGGTACGAGTCCGATGGTCCTGATGGTCCGAAAGAGCTTCCGGAGCCGGAAGACTGTGGGGGCCCGTAGACTGGTTTTGGTCCGAACGCCGATGAGTCCGGAGGAGGAAGGTAGGAATCACCGGCGAAGGCGTCTGGTGGACCGTACGATCCACTAGGCCCTGATGAAGGAGGGGCGAGATCTAAGGGTGCCTCTCGCCGGTTCACAGTGTCAGAGGATGCCGTTCCGGAGTCTGCTGGCTTGTCGTTGACCACCGCGGGTATCGGGCTCGCCAGCAGTAGCAGCAGCGCCGCTACGGCGGACACCTGCAACAACAGGTTCACCGTTACTCGATATAACTGTGGCAACAACTTTATATTATAAAAAATATACACATGAGTGAAATTATAACAAACGTCAATGGTAATTATAGTAGCTTTGGTATTCTAAAATACACAGCAAAAACGAATAGGTCACAAATTAGTTGTTAGAATTTGAATTATAGCTAAGATGAAAGAGTTACCCTTCCTTTATGAAATAAGTTGCATATGTAACATGCGGATATAATCACAGATATTACTTAATGTATTCAATAAATTACAACAATATATATCAAACATAGGGTTCACAAAATAGACTCTTCAAGTTAGTGAACACAGGAAACATTATACATTTTTTGAACATTTCAAATGACTTCGTAATTTTTTTAACATCCAAACTATTCTGAACTACATTTAGCTACCAAATAGTCTACATTGAAAAATTTCAATACTATACATTGTTTTAGGTAACTACTTCCAGCAATCACTGAGACTGTCATGCATTAAATGGTACTCAATAATGAGATCCAAATTTTCGTACTCATCGGTGCTAAAATATGTAATTTTCTTTTACACCTTAGGTAATACTATGAGAAATTACGGAAGTACTATTGGACCAAAGAATGTTTCATGACGAATTTTATTGTAATATGTGTGAACAAAGTGAATAAAATCTTGTCCTTATGGTAACAACAATTTAACGGCACATGTTTATTTCATCGCAGTCATCGGGGAATGAGTATTGGTACCAATAAATTGAAATAATATAATTTAAGATGTATTTATCAGAGAAATATAAATAATTCACTCATTACGCCTTTTAACAAGATGGCTAGGTTTGATGTGTACTGCAAAGTTATAATTCTCCACAATATACTGGACCACACACTCATTAAAAAGAGTTTAAAACCATTATCCTTATGTCCATGTCAAATGGACTTTATAGAACTGAGTAAAATAACTCAACTTCGTTTTAAATGTAAACACTACTCAATTGCAGAAGCTTCGCGAGTCACCATTGAGGCGGTGGCGTACCCCGGGGTGAAATTTCACTCATCTCATGAACAATGGAGATGTCACTATTTTTAATGGCGCTTTCCCACGGGGCATATGGCAGGGCAGGAGATGTCTCACAAATGGTATGCTATGCCTCGCCATTCCACCACTTTCTTCCTTTCCCTTTCCGAGTACGGCACCTCTGCTTTACAGTGATGATCCGGTCGCCGGGAAAGCCGGGGACGCCGGCCAACGTGTTTTACATACTTTCGCCGCTGGGAGCCGCGTGGGGACGTGTGAATGCGAGGTTTACAGTAGGCCCAGTCCTCACCCACTTTCCCACTGTCTGTGGTTAATGCTCCTAACTGTCTTCAATTAGCGACTCTGTCAACCGATGCCGGATCTCCGAACTGGCTCTAACCGGGACTGACTCGATTAAATATTGATGAGCTGTCTGTGAGTGAAGCATGGGAGAGTTTTGACTGAGTGTCCGCATCGTAACTTTGTCATCTGAGAAGATTTACATAGATATGTAGAGTAGTTGATTTTCCTGATGTGTAAATATTAGTAGGATAAATGGGGTCTTGTTTGTGAGCAGTACAACCTTTTTCGTGAAAATAGGGTACAAATTATTATTCCTGTTATTAGGGTAAACCTCAACAATATTTAAATACCAATTTTTGGAAAATTCATTTAAATAAATGATAGATTTTTTTGTTACCTACAAATTCCAATTCTGACAAGCAACTACAAACGCTACCAAACCATGTTCGTTTCAAGATTCGATTACTCATTTTAGCGAATTTCCCCTATAGGGAAAAAGCTATTACCGTAGTCGGCATGGTAAGACCTAGGCCCGGGACCATGATAACTTTTCGATTTTAGGTCCCCAGACCCCAAAAACACCATTCGTTCGAAACTGTAGATACATATGTATATATATGTGTGTGTGTGTGTGTGTGTGTGTGTGTGTGTGTGTGTCCGTGAGCACGATAACTCTCGTAAAAATTATCCGATTTTGATGAAATTTGGTATAAACGTGTAAATCAACATTTACGACTTTAAGTTCAAAAACCAGCCGGATCGCTTTATCCAAAAGAGTATTTTGGAGGGGTTTTGTACCACAAAAACTTTTTTTGAATTTGTTACATACAATTTGGAAATGGTAAAACTTTAGTTTTTACCATTGTATTCAGCTTTAAAAAACACAAAATTTGGTATTTTGATCATTCCTCTACGTCAATTGGTTACCGAGATATTGAAAGTGCTAAACACAGTACGTTGTCTAATGTTATTCTTATGGAGGAAAAGAAAAATTGTGTATCTCGCTTATTTATGAAAGTACACTGATGAAACTTGGTATACGGCTTCATCTAGTTGTGGTGCATTGGTATTTGCTCAAAAAATTTTTGTCAAAGGCTCTTGTAGCAGCAAACCTGCGTAATCAGCCCCATGTTATTCTTATGGATAATAATTAAATGCTATGTCTCCCTTAATTGTGAACATAAATGAATAAAAACTGGTGTATGACTTCACCTAGTTGAATTATATTGATATTAGCATAAAAACCCATTTTTTGTGTTCCTTGATGCAGCAAACCTGCATACTCAGCCCCAATGTTATTCTTATGGGGAATAATTAAAATTGTACAAATTCATTATTTGTGAATATATTTTTATGAAACTTGGTAAGTGACTTTATGTAGTAATAATACATTTATATATCCATTGTAAATTCGCTCAGTATGCAGGTTTGCTGTGACGGGGGTATTATTTTGTAGGTTGGCTTCAATACTACCCAACAAGATTCAATATCCGTTATTTATTCTGTGTTAAGAACTTAAACTCGACACTATAATTCCTGAGCACATAGATTATCTCATAGTTTTAAGTGTAACCAACGTTTTATGTACTTCCAATCGAAACACTAATATTTTAATGACAGTAGTGCTATTAGTATTTATTTACAATAAGCACAACCAACTGCAAGACAGCACGAGTAGGCAGACCTCTGCAGCAAGGAAAGTAAGTGTCTCTAACCAAGGGTCATTACTCAGCCATTACTGCTTTCCTATCATTATCTTATTCATTGCCACACCACTCACAGAACAACACTCGGATGTTGCAATAGTAAGAGCTAATGAAACAATTAGTAATTTTAAACGTTTTGTACAGTGAACAATTGCATTTTCCCTATATGAATCTGCATCTGCCCAATATGAATACGTCCCTGATCAAAATACATTGTAGTAACATAATTAATGTGTTGAATAAATGTCGTACTATTCAATAGTACTAATTTCAATAGTATTTATAGTAGTAATATCAATAATATCAATAGTAATATAGTAGTATCAATAGTAGTAATTTTCAATATTATTTATATATAAATTTAAGGGTACATTTAAAAAAATTTTGCATGCCATTTTGGATAGGACCAACACACGCAGGTAGATGAACGTTAAATGGCAAAACTGCTTCAAAAAAAGCTTAAAACAGTTCACCTAAGTAAGTCATGTTTTGTTCTCAGATATAGTTCTATTATAGGTTTTTAACGTATTTTTCTATTATTTTTTTACTGTTCGACTCAAAAGCCTTGATTAGATGAGGAGTGGTCATATAATTGCGGGTTATACTCTACAATAATGGTTATCATGCCGAAGGTGCTCTTATATGATTTATACAGTAAAAGTCGATTTTTACTTTCTCCTCTTATACATAGTATATGGAGAAAGTATTGTTTTCGTCAAAATTTTCGAATTTGAGTTGTCAGTGGAAATATTCGTATTGGTGCTCCCTGAACCCAAAAAAGTGGTTTTTACGTGATGTCTGTCTGTGTGTGTGTGTGTGTGTGTGTGTGTGTGTGTGTGTGTGTGTGTGTGTGTGTGTGTGTGTGTGTGTACAGAGCTAGAGCCTTAACCAATGGGCCGATTTTTATAATATTTGGCATGTAGGTACTAATCCACGACATCTCCAGGTGTTTTTTTCATTTTTTTGAATTTTTTATTTTTAAGGGTAATTATCCCCCAAAAACCGCAAAAAAACATGAAATATCCAAATTTCTCAAAAACTGCTCTAACGATTTTGATTAAACGTTAGTTGTTTGTAGAACTTCAGTTTTCCAACAAAATGGCACCACCCGCATTCCTGTAAACATTCGGGTTCAGAAATTACAGGACTTAAAACATCAAAAATTCAGTTTTTTGGATTTTTCAAAAAAAGACATAAACATAAAAAAATATTACTATTCACCATTAAAAAGAGCTCAAAAAACTAAATAATTTAGTATTTTGAATTACTATTCTACGATTGCTGGTTTAGATGAAAATTGAAATTTTCATTTTGCAGTAAACGCAGTACGTTGCACCCATGTTATTCTTATGGGGAATACAAAAATACTATTTCTCTCTTATTTATTGATAAATTTTGTTCAGACTTGATATGCTTGTCAAGTTAGCATTGACCAACAGAGGAAATTCGAAATATGTTGCCCCTTAATAACCCTGAGGGTGGGGAATAGGGGGCATTTCCCCTCTTAAAGCTACGTGTGTAGCGATGTATTCTGTAGTGCCTCCTAAACAGGGATTTGGTTGGATATTTTTCTAAACAACTTGTTTACAAGATTTTCTATTCATTCGACCGTGCTTTGTATTCTGTATTTAGTAAATAAAAATTAATTTATTCATTAAAGTTGGACTGAAAGGGAGAAAGTATGTGTCAGTTTCCTGATACCGTTTATTATCAGAAGTAATTGTTTAAAGATAGCACTATAGTAATTAGACTTTTGTGACTTTGTGATTGGGGTGTGCCAATGACCAAAGTCTATGCCGCTTCCAGTCACTTTTATTTTGAACACACCTCTCCCAATTTTTCGGGGATAATACTATTGTAATAAGTGAAAGGTAATCACGGCCACGATCATTTTTGCCCCCCCCCCCCCAATTGATATACTGATATTACACGTAGGACACATTTTAAACTTATAAAGAAAACGAAAATAATAAATCTCTGCAGCGATTTAACGTCTCTGTATTATATATCTCCCTTACTATATTTTGTTTTAGGTAATTTGACATATCTCTCATTCAGTCACAGCTGGTTTTTGGACTCACAGTATGTACTCGTAGTTTTATATTTTACTGTATCTACATTTTATTTATTTAATACATCAGTAATTAGTCTTGTGGCAGGCGTAGTGGTTGACTATCGCACTTGTATTATATAAACTAACCACAGCCTTGACCCAAAAGACTTGTAGCTATCATCCTAGAATCCCAAGTAGTTGCTACCTTCTGGGATTCCACGAAACCAAACATGGTCATGTAAGTGGAACAGGTTCTAGCTCTCCTATTGTACTCTCACAATTATGGCCAAAACCTTGAGACCTTCAGCATCCATGCATATGCGAGGCACAGCGGCTCTAGTTTTAAAATTCTTGCGACACTTGCCCCTGTCTGGGTTGCATTTTGAAATTGTAGAACAATACTGTCTAATAGAGGGCGGAGACAACTTTCTCCAGCCTCAGCTCCTGAAATTGTTTCCGCTCATGCGCTTTGTACCTATTCAAGGGCACTCACCGTGTAAACGCTTTCTTATTGGTCTCGCTCTATGGAGGTAAATGCTGACCCATTACACCTGTGTAGGCTGCAGGATGTAGCTAAAATTAGATCACACTTTAGTGTAACTTCATTCAATGTATGCTATTTATTTGCAAATTACTTGGTTTTTTTAAGTAAAACCTATTTTATATCATTGCCTAGTTTTACCAAAACATAATATGTCTTTTTTTAATTACTTTTTGAAGATGGTAAGTTTATGTTATTTAACAAATGATTGCGGAGAATAGTTTATTCTAAAAAATAATAACACATATTACATACAAAATGTGTATCTGGTTAACACGTATAGATAAAGAATCTCTTAAGAAGAAAAAAGTTTTAAAAGAACATAGTACACATTTGAAAATGTTACTTTAAAATCCAGTAGAAATTAAAATCCAGTATAAATGTCGGGCATATGAATAATATTCGAATTATGCACTTATAAAAATCAACAAATACATATCTTCAAATATCAAGTAAATATTGTTAAACTGCTACCGAATGGAAGCAAAATCTGTAAGATTCATGAATACCCCCGTCCAGCAAACCTGCGTACCCAGAGAATTTCCAATGCATAATATATGTCTTAATACCACATAAAGCCGCGTTTCATAAAAATATATTCACATATAAGTGATATATACAACTTTAATTATTCTACATAAGAATAACATTGGTGATGAGTACGTAGGTTTGCTGAAACAAGGAGCACAAACATTGGTTGTTATGCAAATTTAAATAGAATTTAACTAGACGAAGCCACATACCAAGTTTCATCAATATTCAATCATAAATAAGCGCTATATCGCATTTTAGTTATTCTCCATAAGAATAACATGGGGGTGAGTAAACAGGTTTGCTGCAACAAGGAATAAAAAATTGGGTTTTTATGGAAATATCAATATAACTCAACAAGGTGAAGCCACATACCAAGTTTTATTAATTTATGTTCAAAATAAGGGAGACATTACATTTTACTTATTTCTTATAAGAGTAACATGGGGGCTGAGTACGCAGGTTTGCTGCTACAGGAATAAACAACAACAAATCAAATTTTTGTGCAAATATCAATATACAATTACTACGTGAAGCCACATACCGAGCGGTTTCATCAGTATGCATTCATAAATAATCGAGATATCAAATTTTATTTATTCTCCGTAAGAATAACATCGGGCAACGTACTATGTTTAGCACTTTAAATATATCTGCACTGGTTGGGTGAAGAATCATAATTTAAACACCAAAATGATTGTTTTGTGGAGCTAAACTGATTGGTAAAAGCAAATGTAAAGTTTACATAAAAAATGAACCGAGGAAAAGCCAAAAACCTTTTTCCCGTAATATTAACATGGGAGATTTTATGAGTAGGTTTTTAGGATCTTATCCTCAACCAATCAACCAATGTTAGTAACTCAAAATACAGTATTGTTTTTTAAAGCTCTATAACATGGTCAAAACCAAAATTAAGTTTTTTTTTATTTTAGGGTGAAAAATGCAAAAAAACTGATTTTTGGAAAATTTAATACCCCCATAAACCCCCCTTCCCATGGTCCGATTTTTCTGGTTTTCGAAATTAAAGTCATGAATGTCACTTTACACATTTGAGCCAAATTTCATCGAAATCGGACGTTTTTTACTCAAGTTGTAGCATTCACGGACACATATTAATATATATATATATATATATATATATATATATATATATATATATATATATATATATATATATATATATTCATATACATGTATATGAATTTGAACGAATATTGTTTTTGGCATCTGGGGACCTCAAAACAAAAAGTTATCATGGTCTCGGGCTTAAGTCTTACCATGAGACCAACGGTAATAGCTTCTTCCCTATATGGAAAATTCGCTAAAACTAAAGAATATGTTTCCATGTGTATGTTTTTTGACAAATTTCGATGTAACGTTTAACGAAATAAACTTTAAAATTATTTATTTTAATTACCACTTCAGACGCAGGCACATAATCTTGTAGTTTTTTTGTGTGACAATTATGAATGAATGTACGTGAATAGGACGAAAGAGATGACTGACGTAGTGGTGATACTGACCGAGATCGCCTGTTTTAGCCAGGATAATTCAGTAGAAATTCAGTGACCAGCTGTAGATCAGGAACCTACAGTTTAATGAAAACCCTTTGAGAAAACCTTATACAACCATCACACTTTAGTTAAGTTCACGTAGAAACTTGGGACGAGAGTGCAGTAGAGACAGTTGCATTCAGAGCGTCATTTCGACAGGTTATGGTGTTGACTACAGAGCACAGAGTACAGAGTAAGCGGTCACAGCCGGAGCGGAACGGATGGGCTGTCCGTCAGGGGGTAGATGCGCTATTGTTGTGACCAGTGGGCAGTCAGGCTGACCAGTGTCCGAGATGGGCAGCAGGAATGTTTTGAGAGTAAATAGGCATTAATGAAATCCCAGTCAAAATCCTATCAATTAAATATACAGAATATAATAAATCTAAATAGTTAGTTTAAGACATAGGTATGGAGGTGGAGACGTTTTTTTTAAGTTGTAAAATATTTGTTGAAAGATTTAAAATATATAGGGGTAATATGGGGTAGAATGGTGGATCAGATTGATTAAAATCCCATTTTGAATTCGTTAGACACCATTCGGTTATTTTACCTTATTAAAGTAGTCATACTGTTATATATATTACAATTGAAATCCGTAAACTATTTATTGTATTGCTCTAACACCCAAGCCACTGTAGTAAGTCATATCGTATGTTCCGTTTCATTTCGTTTAAAAGTCAGAAGTGGCTATGGTGTTATTATTTAATGGATCTTATAAGGGAACTTAGGTAATCAGGTCTGTATATTCGCCATGGTTTGATCGGCCTTTGAATTAAAAGATGTTTCAACCACCTTAAAAATGTTTGTCTATAACCCAAACTTACTATTATTAGTTAATTATACAACTTGCCACTTACAGAATTAAATTTGGCATAATCATTCAAAAATACCTAAACTCCATTATTAATTCACATTAAAACACCAGCATAGTAATATTATTTTACTATGGGGAAAAGGTAATACAATAATAATGTTTCTCAATATATTAAAAACAAAACTGGTTCCTTAATTTAATTTATTACCATTAAAACAATATAGTTTTTCACACTGCATGAATACATAGTACCTAAGCTTTCTTTTTTAAAACTAATATTTATTTTCTGTTCTCTCGTTCTCATTTTTTAATACTAACAGGTGGGGGTCCAAAGGGGGGAGGTAGAGGCAGTCGCCCTCCCCGCAAACCTTAAAATGATAGTTTTTTATTTGATTATTTTGGCCTACGACGAAAGTTTCTTGAGTACAAGGTTATTGATATATTATATTAACTTTACTTTCATTCTCATATAATTTCATATAGTTTTAAAATAACCAATTAGGGAGGCTAGTGACCACCAGTGAGGAGGGGGAGGGGAACGTTCGGTGACCTCCAAACCTGACCTCTGGATCCGCCACTGAAAACTACTTCGTACGTGATTTGACTTTATTATTTAAGTATATTATTATATTGTGTCATTTTTGGGCCAAAAGTTCCAAGATTTGTCAGTATTTAACTTTTTAGTGAACAAATTTACATTATTAGATTTATTAATTAAGAAACTATTTTCTTCACTTGACATTTTATAGTAATATTTAATATGAATAAATAAAACTATAAACTTTTACCAGGCATATATACTATAAAGTATAACAAAATATGAATAAATAAAGAAGGTCTAAAAATGTATATTAAATACATTTGTACAGTTTTTTTTAGCTAAATTTCACAAAACATATGTTTATATACTTTGATTTCTTCAGAAACTTCACATCATTATTTAGATTTTTTTACTAAATTTGTTTTTCATAACAACCAAAGTAAGAATTTTAAAATATAGTTTTACTCAAGATGTAGACTACACAAAGTATATATTAAACAAAAACATAAAGGAGGTAAGGACTCTTCCTGCTTTTAAAGGAGGTAAGGACTCTTCCTGTTCGTAAAGGAGGTAAGGACTCTACCTGCTTGTAAAGGAGGTAAGGACTCTTCTTGCTCGTAAAGGAGGTAAGGACTCTTTTTGCTCGTAAAGGAGGTAAGGACTCTTCCTGCTCGTAAAGGAGGTAAGGACTCTTCCTGCTCGTAAAGGAGGTAAGGACTCTTCCTGCTCGTAAAGGAGGTAAGGACTCTTCCTGCTCGTAAAGGAGGTAAGGACTCTTCCTGATCGTAAAGGAGGTAAGGGCTCTTCCTGCTCGTAAAGGAGGTAAGGACTATTCCTGCTCGTAAAGGAGGGAAGGACTCTTCCTGCTCGTTTTCGAGTCCTAAAAGGTAATTTTGGTGTATTTAATGATTTTAAATGCTTTACATCGTTTTATATGAGTTTGCAACATAAATTTAACTTACCGATTTTCCCGAGGATTTACATTTTTAATCCCATGCCAGATTGTAATAATTCACAAACATGAGTTCAAGAAGAGTACTATCCCTTTCATTCTTATTCAAATTTGTTTGTATTATAATGAATGATTCAACTCATTACAGGAAACATAAATTAAAGTTTCACTCACCACCAGTTCTTTCTCTGCCAAATTGAAATGTTAGCAAAATGCTTGCTTCTGTTCCCAAGGAGAAAGCGCCACTGGTTTTGCAATGTGACAGACTCGATTGTTAGAACGCCCACAGACATACAGGCAGACTGTGGCATGTAAGTAAAACCATTTTACATTCTTATTTTTATTTTCCGGCTTAAACATCCAATGCAACTAATCTTACGTTTAGATTTTAATAATAAGTCTCAAATATAAATACCGTAAATTGTGTAAAAATTATTTTTTAGCAAATTAAAGATATGTAAACTAAATATGTTTACCATGACTTAATTTTTTCTAATGAAATCGTACGTTGTTTTATCAAAGGACAGTTTGAACATCTCAGATGTGATTGACTTTTACCATGCTTTTGCTAATCAGGTTTGTACTTCAGGTTTGCACTTCCTCGCAATCAGGTTGTTTATCACCAATAGATTTATAGGGTAGAAGGATGATTTTAAAAATATGTGCAAAATGTATAATGTTCGTTTATTCAAACCTTTTGATTGTACTTTCCAAATAAATTAACACCCATTTCATCGGATGTGGAATTATTTGCATAATAAAAAGATTTCTAAACTAGCGATTAATTTTGTGTTTCTGATTTTGTTTGTCACCTACACTATAAATACCGTATAGGGCTCCTCTTGATAACAAATCTCATCTAAACATCTTACACTCGCTTTGTTGGTATCAAACCAAACACGAGATGATATAGCCAAATAACTACCAAAGTAATGACCACAAGTCAAGATAAGAAATTTAAACCAATAATTTAAAATTAAGTTAAAACTGAACAATAAAGTTAATTTAGGTAGGACGAATTTTGCATAAAAGCAACTACAATAAAGGTGCTCTCTCAGCCTAACCCACGCGTTGAGGTCAATATGAATGAGTTTGTATAGCGACAAGGTGATCAGCGTATCAGCGACACATTCTGCGGTCAATGAAAGGCCTAATGACCGCGTGCTGACTCAATCAGCTGAGCTCCATTCAGCACACGATTAATGACCGGTGTAAATGAGCCGTCTGACATCTGTCTTCATCGCCGGCCCTTGCCACCACCACCGCCACCGCCACCGACGGCAGCAGCTAATGCGACTGTCATGGTCCTTCCTCGTGGTCGGATGTCAGGCGAGGCATGTCACTTTGATGAGGTCATTACAAAGATAGACAAGAAAGGAATTTGTACCAAGAAACAATTTAAAATAATTTGTTGTAGGAAAAACGTTGATAAATGTTTTGTTGAGGAAACAACACATTGTTTTTAAATATTTGATACGTTCATTGTTCAATTAAATTTAGATTTCACTATCTCGTTGGAAAATTTTTCCCGCAATTTATTGAGATAAGAGTATGGATTTTTCGTATAACATAAGTTTAAAATTATCAAGTTAAAATAAAACAAAATAAATCAAAATCACTCCTATTTCTTTTAGCTGATGTAAAAACCCAGAGGCACTTGGTATAAAATATTGATTAAAATTGAAAGTTTTCGAGTGATAGTGAAATACCTAACATCAAAACGTTATGAAGAATAAAAATTCTGTAAACACCGAATGTTGCTATAAGTAAATCCGATGATTTTCACCGCTATTGGGAATATTCAGTGTTTTGATAAGGCCCAAACCATAGTCCTGTTATTTTTGCTGCATCGACCTATAAAACATTCATCAGTATTACGTGAAACCCCCGCGACAGCTGAGATCATAAAAGTCAGCTGGGAAGAGCTCGGCCGCCACACACGCCCTTCAGATGTCCGCCCCATTGAGTTTATGACCACCATTTGAAACTGGCCTGAGTTACAGGGTACTTACCGCTCACTAACAAATAGTTATGGCAACGGATGGCTAGCAGCATTAGGATTAGTCGAAACGATCCCTATACGTCAGTATGTCTTTGTAAAAGCACATCAGGGCTATCTCGATCGAAGGGTTACAAATCGCAGAAAGATAAATTTATCTAGCGTTTTACCTTCACTGAAAGTCATCATCATTAAGCAAATTAATAAATGTAATACACATGATAATAACGTGATACACATGTCTACTTCAGGTGAGTTTACAGATCAATTTGTTACTGTGCTTAAGAAGAAAGGGTTCTTCAAAAAATTTTATATTTTATAAACAACAAATTATTATTGTTATTATTTCTTCTAGACCATAGCGATTTTGATAAGTATACATACATTCGGTTAGTTACGTTACCTTGATAGTTTATTGTATTAAATGCTTCTGAATAATTTGTTTCTTAACTGTCAAAAGACTATAGCGGTTTTTTCTGATGTGTTTATTTATCTTATAATAATAACAATTTATATGTTAATACAAAAAATGACAAATAAAAAAGCACAAAATGGTTTGGTTTCTATATATATATATATGAATGATGATGATGTTGATGGTTATAATTAATGGCTAAGCCGTTGGAAGACAAATAATAAACAATTTATAAATTAACATAGGTATAATGAGACTTAAAACTTGCAACAGTCCCTTGTTCTTAGTCAGTAATCAATAACAAAGACCTTCAATATAAACAAATTTAGTTATATATTTCAACATTAAAGGTTCAGTGATATATTTATCCAAAAGGCATAAATACGTCCCAATTTTAATTTATGAAAAGTTGAAATAACGTTATTATTTTAATTGTTGTGTATTTCAGTTTGGTTGTGAAGTAAACGCTGCTTTATCAGTGTATACAATTTAAAATTATATTAAATAGGAAAAAATGGACAGCCCGATGCTTTACGTGTGAGTCTCCAAGAACACTTCTACAAAAGAACAAGTAACTTTTTTAAGAGTATTTTTTATACAACACGATCGTCTAATTCCATCCTTGAAAAAGTTTAATCAAACCCTAAGTGTCTCGGGACTGTGTTGTTTATTTGCTGTTTTTGCAGTCCCCAATTCTCTTAAGTGAGGGCTGGAATACGCCCTTGGGTGCGACCTTTTTCCTCGCTCCGCTAAAAGCTAATAGAAAGCTTATATTCCCGTAATGCTACAGCTTCACTTGGGACGCTACTCAATTTCCGTAATTTTTTATGAAAGAAATTCTAAAACGCTGGCATTCAGTCTTGAGATTGCTTATATTTTATGACTTAGTTGGGTGAATAACAGATGATTTATTTCATACTTTAAAACGGTTAATATTTTCGAAGTTTGGTAACGCAATTACAGTAGGCTGTGCGGGTAGAAACCCAGGCCGTCCATAAGACTAGTGTTAATTAACATTGGGCTAAATAAACGGCCTGGCTTTTCACTGGTTCAATGCACTGTTAAATATATTACACTGTAACAAACTTAATTTGTTTAATTAACTATCATTTCCAAAGTAATTTATTTTTGTATATGGAGGCAGCAATAACATAGTATTCTCCAACTTTAAGTGAGATTTTAACTTGATACGCGTTAAAAATCAATATAGCTTGTTTCATAAAATAACTCATTCATATTCTACGAGATCTTCAGCAAACCCTGTAATTATTGTGCCTCGGTTAACTAAAACAATGAATACAGCGTCATCGCAATATAAAGCCAACGTTTTATCTCCTCAGCTCTGAAATTAAATAGAAAAACTTCAACCAAGTAGTATGAATTTTATTAAAAAGATAATAAAAAATGGCTGGTAAACATCGGGTGTGAAGGAATAGGGTTGTTATAAAAAACATAGTTCACAGTACACCTAAGAGGAAACTCCGTCTGTGTGTGAGTGCGCGCATGGATTCAGTTGAATATCTTTCTCTAGAATGTTTGAATGCATGTGTATTCATCAGGGTAGAATATATGGTGAGTGAATGGCCAGACTTGTAATGTTTATGTGTATTTTTCAAATTTTACTGTTTTATTATATAGTAAATTTACCGATAATATGTTTAATTCTTACGATTAATTTAGTTATGCGCTTGCAATAATTATTTATTTATTTTATTTATTGATTTCACACTATATTTTGCAGTCACGTTATTATTATTTTTTCACAGGTGATTTATAAGTATAGTTTTATAGTTGTTTTTGTTGTGTGTGCCTGGAACATATTTCATTTAAACAAGTGAAGACTAATGGGTTATTTCCCCTCATACAGACATCTGCCCATTTAGTGAAATAATTCAGTGTTTTCAGTAAGATTTTATTACTTTGTATACCATCACCTATTAACATTTTGAAATGCAACTATTTATAATTTACAATTAACAATTTGATTTTGAAATGCAATATTTATTCACAATTTAAATCCAAAATACAGTACTTATATAGTTAGAATTTTTCGGTATAAACCCCTTTAATGATTAACTATGACGGTAGTATAAGTTTTTAAAGGACTCTTCTTAATTAAATCGAAACTTTTGGACGTCATATGATGAAAGTGAAAGAATAATTAAGTTGCTAAATAGCAAGCGCGGCGGCGATCGGAACAGTTTGTGACGTGTTTACAGCGATCAGTCTCTGGTTCGGACGGAGCCAATCATCGCCCTGCTTCCAACTACCCCTGCCCCACCCAGCTCAGGACAAACTCCCTAGTTATATACACTCTTGACACTACTAACTGCAGTACTTTATACGCAATAGACTATCTCGTGGTTTTACATGCTGCAATTATCAAGAAAATGAATGCTGTTCATCTTTTAAAATTGTAAGAAATTACCTTCCAAACTGAATTTAACATTTCCTTAAGCATTTATTTCGCTAAGAACACTTAGGTTTATTCTGAGCTTTATACTTTGAGTGTAATTAACAACCTTTAACGGAAAAGTGCTATTGTTTTTCTTGAATACCTTTTAAATGCCGGAATATGATCCACTGTCATTCATTTATTTTGTAGCAGCAACGAGGATGAAAACAAAATTTTTTGTGGAGGTTTTGCGTATTTTGAATACATGCACAGACAAACAAGGAAACAATGTAATATTTTTGACTTAATTGAGCACAAATTATTCAGTCCTGAAGAAAACTAGCTTTGTCCATATAACATTTATTGTCAAAGAGATATTACCGATGTTTCCAGCAAGAATTAGTAGAATCTATGAGACGGCAGAGAAGTGGTTATAATTCAAGATCGAATGACACTGGTGGTAGAAACTTTCGCCGGAGAAACTCAAGAGACATGTGTTTCAGTGGTTTTGTGTGTGTGTGTGTGTGTGTGTGTGTGTGTGTGTGTGTGTGTGTGTGTGTGTGTGTGTGCGCGCGATTCCGCGAGTGCGTGTGTCCAGGTGTGTGATTGTACCCAGACAGGCTGTTGTTAAGGGAAAGGCAGTCATTGGCGGTCAACTTCGCTCACGACCAGTTTTAGGCTCGTCTCCCGCACGCGAACTTCTTCCGCGAGATTCGCAATCTAGTTTCGACGGGTTTAGAAATCGCAGCCTCCAGGCATATTTATCAGTGCTCCAAAACTCCACGTTGTTCGACAAATTCCGGGTTAAATCAATTTAGATTTGGCTTAGCAGCTGAAGCCAGAATAAATAAACAATTTGTTATACCGTGTGTTTGAAAAAGAACTCCCTATTTTCGAGAACAATTTTAATGGTGGTGCATTCAAATTTTTACATTTATGAATACATAGTGTGAAAGAGAATATCCTCAAGTTTTGGTTTTGGCCCAGTAAACTTCAACGTGCGCATCATCAGTTGATCTACGTAGATCAAGAACATTTTAAAACTTCTCGCCAAATATTTGCCAACATTGCAGGTGTAACAGGCGAACTGCTCTGATGATCCTTTATCGTAAATGGTCAATGCACGGATATGATCAGCATATACCCTATTCTTTAAAAGAAAAAGTCCAGTGCTTTGAGGTGGCCAGGACAAAGGATCATCGGAGCAGTTGTCTCAGTCACACTGCAATTTTGGCGAATATCTGTCGAGAAGTGGAAAATCGTATTGATCTGTGTAGAGCATCTAACGATGTGCTCGTCGAAGTTTACTAGGACAAAACCAAAACTTGAGGATATTCTCTTTCACACTATGTATTCACAAATGTAAGATTTTGTATGTTCCACTATTAAAATTTTTGTCGAAAATAGGGAGTTCTTTTTCAAACACACAGTACCTATATTACTGAACAAAAAGACGTTAGATTAAAATATATTATTTAAAAATATAAATACGTATAACAGTTTTAATTGTTATAAAATGAAGGTACTCATAAAAACATTACACATTACTTTATAATAAATTACATTATTTTATAATGACCTTTTAATTTGTTTTTTAAGAATTTTTACAGAGTAGAAATAATTATTGTTTTGATGTTTAATTGTTTGGCGTTCTGGGATGGTTCGTCGCTGTTTAAGGTGGAATATTGAGGGCTCCGGGATGGCTAGACGCTTTTTATGTAGGAAAGGATAGGGATCCTTGAAGGCTAACTGATGAAGGCGGGATGATTGGTGTTCCGGGAAGCTTTGACACTTTTGGAGGCGGAATGGTTGGTATTTGAAATGGCCCAACGATGTTGAAGGAGGTGTTGGTAGTACCATGGGATGGATCGAGACTGTTAAACCCCTCGGTATTTTATTTTGTGTCAGCGCGACAATGTTGAAAGCAGAAATTATATTGCTTCTAATGTACTTGACGTTGTTAAAGGCTTGTACCCTGTGGCAGCTCGTCAGTGTTGAAACCGCCTTGAACGATGTCCCTAATACTTTCATCGGTGTTAATTTTAAGGGGCTTACCAGCCCAACTTTGTTCAAGGTAGAAATGTAGGTACTTTACTAGCTCGACGCTATTAAAAACGAAGAGTGACCTTATTTATAGCAGCTCGATTTGTCTGTGGAAGGATGGGTTGGTTCTCTGGGCTAGCAGCTGTCGAAGGCGGAAGAACTGTTGCCCCGAGGTGCCACTGTGATGAGCTAAACGGTCCAAAATATAAAGACAGACTTCCGTTTTTCGGCCATGCGGTAAGCGGGTCAAGCAGCAGCTGAGCCAGTCCAGTCCACATTCCCGCTCTGATCCGGTACTTCTGCTTGATTTACGGCTTTTCTCCTCTGATGATTGTTATCATCAATCAATATTGTTTTCATAGTTAGGGAAATACCAGCTCTTTTAATGACAGCCAGAAGTATCTAGTATTAGCTACGTAAAATAGTTTCTGATCTTTAATTTACACATGCAGTTATTGTTTTTGAAACTACGGGATTATAACAAACTAGGACTTAATTTGTTATTTAATATAAGAAATAGGAGGAAAAACTAAATTCTTGTACCTTTCTGCATGCAAATACAGTACTGATGGGTGTGAAGAGGTGGTTAATTTAGACTGCATCAGAAATATAGCAGGAGTAAGTCGTCGTAAAATACAAGTAGGCATCAACTGAGTTTATATTTTGCGAATTTATACATAGAAAAGGAGAAGGCTGAGTGTTAAAGGAGCTACGCCGGGTTATCATATTATTAAACGTTCTCTTGGTATTTAAAAGCTAGATGCTACATAAGCTAATACAATGTATGTATACCTATATATATATATATGTTTAAAAAAATCAGTTTAAAATACCATATTACAAATACACATCACCGGAACAGCAGAGAAGGATTAGTGTTGCTTTGTATAAAATATAGGTAAAGAAACAGACGTCATATTTCAGCTTTCTACCTTAACTTTTAAACTTTAACTTTAAACTCAATATCGTGTTTTTTACCTTTTAAATAAAAACTAGGCCTATATTACTTATTACTCTAGTTGTGGATTACAATTTAACCATAAACTGTGTAAAGCTTTTCTGGATATTATATTTTCAATTTATATTGGTTATTTAGGAACAATTTCGAAGTTATCGTATTATCATTTATTATTTTTATTATTTGCTAATATCATCATTATTTGTTATAGTGCTCGTATTATTTGGTATTCCAACAACTTATAGAAACGGAAATATTCAGTTGCATGCATTTATTAGTTATTATTTTGTATTATTTAAAATTGTAAGATAACTTATCTTGTTTGTGGTTATTTAATTAATCTGATGATTAAATTTAAATTTAATTATTATATTGTTTTTAAATTAGCAAGTAATTTTTTAACAGAATTTGGGTAAAACCTTTCAGTTTACATTTTCAAAAATATTCAATTGGGTAGTAGGAAAACTGGATTTGATTGTGTTCTTTGTTGTCAGCCATCATCGTGTGCTACGTGAGCCAGTGAACACAGAACCAAGTTGTACCAGTTATTTGAAAACATAATGAAACAGTCACAAACAGACATGGCTAATATCGTAGTTGAAACCCAATTACGACATAAGTTGATGTCAGAAACAACTGTTTGGTCCAATCGAGTCCAAATCGCCTTCAGCATGCCAAACTTATTATTTTGTTACTCGCAATTCTGTTTCGTGTTTGGATTGCGATGATTGAAAAACTCCCAACAGCAATTTTTCAGCTGAACGGATATCGAACCCCGAGTAATTTGTGTAGCCAGAGAAACAACTTATTTAAAAATATTTACAAATACGAATTCAACGAATTCAACACTAAACAATGTTCCTTAACTGAAGCTTTATATCTACATAGATTTAATCATTTCATTTTCAAATACCAGTTATGTTATAGATTGGAAGTACCTTGATTGCAGCGGGAGTTACAGTTTATTTATTTTTAATGATCACTCCTCAGTAAACAGTAAAAAAACACTCCTCAGTTATTTTACTAGGGTTAAAATGTTTGAACACACTTTATAATAGTAAAAAACGTATAACGTGTAAAAGTATACATTTAGAAATTGCATTTTAAAAGCTAATCCTATATACAACTCAAGTCGGGTTATGCAATTAACTAAAATTTACCTCCTACCATATATCTAATTAAAATATCTAACATACCAATATAAATATATCAAAACTAATTGATACTTAAAATTAAAATGGTTTAATAATTCGATAAATATATTTAGTGTCACAGATTTTGTTTGTTTATTCAAAATAATGTCATTTAACCAAATTAAATTAAATAACCGGGAAACATTGATATACTGAAAATCAAGTGGCTGCAAAATGAAGAACTAATTAACAAATCGTAGGTCAAGACTATATTAAAAATAATGTTAAAGGTGCAAATTTGTACTTTTTAAGTGCCAAAAAAACAGATCAAGATGTTACAAAAATTGAATTGAAAAAACAACTTAAAAACAGGTAAATACAGAAAAATAAGTGTTTTTTTCTATCCTCGCCAATTTATGATATTTATATTTGTTTAAAATGTGGAAGATAATATTTTATATACAGTGTTAACAGTTGTATCCTTATAAATTGTTTTATTTCAAGGTCGTTGAAATTAAACAAAACGCAATGATTAAGCTATATTGTTAAGATAAATGTAGGCTGTGCTAGAAAATTCCATATTTTCATTCAATACTTTCATAGAACATATATAGAAGCTAAGATTTGTTTGTACATAGAATGCGTTGTGAACATTATAAACATATAAAAATTAAAACTAAACATGTTATATTTCAAGCACATTTATAGTGTATGGTAAGTTACATTGATTAGATTATTTTCCTTGCATGTTTCTCTCTGGTATCAATCTCTTCTTCCTCTCTTTTCGATTATGATTATGTATAAGTAAAATTTTGCTAAGCAACCCCATTATGATAACTATGAAATAGATAACATTCCAACAGCCACGGTAGTATTACTCCACGCGCGGTCAGTCACAAGGTGTTATGGTCCGTGGAGCGTACAACTGCTTAATTTGACGGCATATCTCTTCTTCAGGAAGTCTGCTGTTAATGGTACCCAGAAAATTACGCCAGAAAAAGTAAATCTTTATTTATAGGACTCGAACAACGGATCTTCTGCTATCCACAGAAGGTCTCGTCGTCGAGTCAGATTTTATCTACCTTCCCCGCCTTTTATAAGACTTATCTTCCTTTATCCACTTATAGGTATGCTATCACTTATCACTTGCGATACCACAAGAATGTGTCTGTGCCTCGCCGACAGCGACATCACATGCCCGTCTGTCACGTGACAGTGAGTACAAGCACAAGGCCCCGTTTCTGGTGAGACTATTACAAAAGGTAAGTTGGGATACCGGTTAAAATCTCTTATTGAAATAATGTCACTTAAGATGTAAATAAGGTGAATATTCTTTTAGAAAACTACTTACCACACAAATATATATGTTCAGTTTAAACGTCTGAAAAAATTCGCGTTAAAATGTGCAAAACGTTATTACATCAACAATATTAAGAACTGTAATGGAATTTTAGCTACATAATTATAAATCATAAAATTCTAAGCATAGTGTTATTTTACTCAAGGAAGAACTGGCGCATCCAATATAAATAAAATTAAAATAAATCTACCAAACTGGACCAGCAACTTTTGTATACAATTGAAACGCTCCTACGTTTTTCGGCTTCATTCAATTGAAAAGTAAAAAAGTCTTAAATTATCATTTGTGTAATATTTTTCGATGTTATTTCCTGTTTAAGTATTCAATAAAATATTAAAATTTTAATATTTCACGTTTATTTAACCTTTAAGTTGTATTTAACTTTAAACAGTATTTTGATATTAGTTTATACTAATGTAAATACAATTGTTTTAATTTATATTTATTAACCTGCTACTACATTTTAGAAATTAAAACCAAATCCTAACGTGTGTCACTATAATTAAGTATGATACAAATTTGAAACCACCCCCTAACTACTTAATAAACCCTCCATTCAGCCAACAGTTAATTTAGTAACTAAGTGCATTGCAGTTGGAAAAGAAACATAAAGACAATTAATTATTTGTTCTACCCTCACTAACTCAAACAATCACCGATTGAAAAAGAGTTTTATTTTCACATATTTACTATACAGTTTTTTACTTCAGAATCCATTGATTCTATTGTACTGGTAAATTTGTTAAACTGAAATGTTTGGTTCAATATCGAGTAGGTTAATATTTGATACTGCAACACGTGAGATAAATGTGAGTGTATTACGTAGTTTTCCTAATAACAAAATGTTTCTGTTAATAACTTGTTTCGGATTTTAAAATGAAAATACTTTCAGTATCAATAGATATCAACCCTTACTATTAAGTTATTTTTAAATTGACCTGTTCTGTGATGTAATTTTACTGCATAAACTCAAAATACAAAACGCACTTAAAAAACGAACATATGTCACTTTGAAGAAGTAAACGAGTGATAACTCAAACCGTATGTCCGTAAATAATGTGATTAGGTGGCCATAAATGTGTGGCTTTGGAGTTTATAGCTTTCCATTAAAAGTAGCGCCTACGCAACGGCTAACTTCGCTAGCACTTAAACATTGTTACTCAACTTTACAGTTCCTTGATCAAGTTGACCTTTGCATAGTGAGTGGACTCATAACTAAATTATTACATAACTATATAAAATATTATTAACCTAAAAACTACCATGGTTTTATGTAAAATCATTAAGGAAATAAAAATAGAATCAATAATAAACACTGGTTTTGCTTGAGGGAAAAGTTAAATTCAAAAAGGAAACTTGTGTCAAAATGTGTCTTGTTGTTCTTTTTACATTCTCCTTTATTTAATCAGAGGTTTTTTAATTCATGCTTAGTACAGTAAATGCATAAAACTATTAGATTTGTAAATTTAAAAATCAATTATTTTGATTTACTGGTAATATAATTTGTTATACCACTTACAGATACAACTTAATCATGTGTGTACTTTCATTACGTTCGTATAATTAAAATTTGTTATTGAACAAAGGATTCAAAATGTAAAATATTATAACCTATCTATAAGTTGTAAATGTATCATGATTAGCATGACTCCGTAAAAATGCAATTTTTAACACTATTTATTAATTTAAAATATCCTTAACACTTAAATAACGTTAGTCCACTGTCATCCCTGTTATAACTTAAAATACAACTTTATAACCAAGAAAATGAAATAGCAGGTTGAACTAGTTGTAGTCTACATACATACTAGGAGATTTTTTATAGTCACTTAGATTAATGAGATATAGGATATTATAAGATTCATTATAAGATATTCAACTTTGACACAATGGTTTAATCGATACTAAACAACTTCTTGATCAGCGATTTATTACTTAGGGATGTAATAAAAGATGTTTTACAATACTTAAAAATATATTTACCCTTATACTGTATTCACATAACAGACGGTAAACATATATACAAGATGGTCCATTGCTATGGAAATTAATATTCTACAGTATAACTATGCTTTTATAATCATGCGTCTATTTGCTTTACACTTTCTTTATTTAAACTTGTAAATTAATTATAACTAGAAATATATTCAGTAATGACAGTTAATATTTGATTAAGCATTTATTTTAATAATTAACATTTTACAGTTTATACATTAAATTTTATTTTATGTCAGTTGGGTTTTAAATACTTTAACCTATAAATTTTAAACATATTTTACTATTCTAATACGTTTAAAAGAAATTGCGTTGTAGAAGCGATCCTCACTTTTTACTTTCTTTAAGTAGTAAGTAATTGGAACATTTTTAAACATCTATAAATGAATTATAGTGTACTTAAAGTTATGAGAGGAAAAAACAACAAAACATAACACATTTACTGTAAATCCGGTTTGTCATGAGAAGTGGAGCAACGAGTTATAAAGTAAATTCCGGGTGGAATACATTGATGTCACTCTCTCTCGTCAGCTCAGCGCAGTCAGGAGACGCCCAATCAGAGGTGCGTAATGAAGGCTCGTTGGGCCATGTACATATGCACATATAACCGCCACAGAACGGTACATTAACTGCCGTAAACGCCGGGCGCCGGATAGAACCACTTCCGGCTGGCCTTGAATGTATGAAAACCCTATCTCAAGCGTCTCCACAACTGATGGAGTCTATACTGCTGGTCTTTTACATTAGGGTCGCCCATGCACCATGACGAAAGGTGGTGCGAGCGCTGAACAGTGAGGTAGGAGACCGGATACTTTTTAAAAACGTTCGTTCTTCAACAATTCTTTAACGATTCATAATTTGCTAATTGTCAGTAATATGCTTGGTAGGATTGGACATTTATATATATATCTATATTTTTTTCTAATTACAATTATTGTTTATGTTTATGAATACATTATTTAAATAAATACAATAAATTACTCAAATAAGTCCTACAATGAAACTAAAAATCAAAATTCAAGAATACATTTAATTTTAGAAAACCGTGTATCCAATATCATTTTAATACATTTAAAACACACCGATTATTATACTAGCCCAATTCATGTTTTACTAGCTGTTACTCACGGCTTCACTCGTAAAAAATTAACACCCTTAAAATATTAACCTTACTAACACTATCAAATATTTGCTTACGTGTAGCCATATGACCTACTTTGCATTAACTGACAAACACCTTAACCACATCTGGTAATTTTATAAATGGTATCCTCCCATAAGATTTGTATGGTATCTTACAGAGTCCTTGGGGTGGAGCCTTAAGGTCGGATTTAGACATTATCAGGTCTATACTTTAATGTGAATGTAAGATTTATTCAGCTTAATAGGTCCAGTAGTTTTTGGATAATAGAGGCCAAAGAAATCCATTAATCCATGTAGACATGCAAACTATCATACAGGTATAATATTAGTAGAATAAGAATAATTATTTATTAATGTTAGTTATTCAAAGCTACTGAATGAGAACTATGGTGTTTATTAAACCGTGTACAGGTTAACCCCTGAAGCATTCTTATTAAAAGCACATTGACAATTTCATTAAACATTGAACCTTTTTACCAAAGAAAAGCGTATAAAGCCAAAACATCAACAAAACCTAAGGAACGTGGAGGCTTTGTGTCAAATTGAATCCTAAACGGTTATTTAAGGTGGGCAAGAAGAGCGTGAAGGATGGCGCGCGACGTGCCCACGAGAGCCCCAGGGGGGGAGGTTGTTGGGGCACGTGCCTCGCAGACTCCGGCGCGGAGGCAGTGTAGGCCCTCACGTCCGCGGCATGGCTGTATTTGCATACCAATGGTAAGTGGGGCGGTTGTCTGCTGTACAGAAACAATGGTAGGTCTGTTATATACTCTACCTTATTCGAGCAAAGAATAAAGTTGAGAATGAAATAAAGAGAATCTTGGTTTTGTAGTTAGGAAAAAAATGCCAATAATCCATTTTATACATTTACTGTGGAGATTTAACCAACTTTATCCACGGGTTGAAAAAATTATATTTATCTACTAAGAAAATGGAGTAAATACGGTTGGTAAAGGTTAACCGTGTGTGTTTTAAAATTGCAATGTTGAAGGTGAGAGTGCAATGAAAGGTCTTGCCCAAGAGACTAGAGAAAAATAATAGTTAGTTATTGTTATTGTGTCACTTTGATTGAAAAAAAAACAAAATTATGGTTCACAACTTGGGCTGGTGTTTTTTTTTCAGTAGTATTAAGCTAGCGTTAAGCATATTGACGACGAGTTATACTCGTTTTATAATTAAAGATACAAATGCCCCAAAGGATAAAAACGCCGTAGCTTTGAATATAATTTTTCACTGCTGGTGATGTGTAGAGGAATTTGCAGGGTTTATGTGTGGGTGAGTTAAGTACTGTTATTACTGAGTTGTGTACAGTTATTATACGAATAAATGTTAAAAGTAGATACAGGTCAACCTCAAAGTGGCCACAACACTTGAGAGCGTCACGACTAAGACTGGTGATGAGTATACTTAAAATTGGTCTAATCGTGATAATTGTAATGACGATTAGCAGATACTGAGACGGTCGTTGGATCTTAATAGTTAGTCAAATTTCATTTGAACTTTGGAGGTTTTAATGTTATTTTTTATGTTTGAGGTAGTATTAAGAGGTGATTTTAAAAGAGGATGAACGTGGAGGCTTTGTGTCAAATTGAATCCTAAACGGTTATTTAAGGTGGGCAAGAAGAGCGTTGCCCATAACAACTAGTCATATGGGCGGTGTTTTACTCGTGCAACGTACTGTAGCTGATATCTGCGTTTGGACCAAAGAGACGTTTGACTGATAGCTTGCTAGTTTTTGGGACAATGTTTTCATACATATTTTAACCCAAGAAAACATTTCCGATTGCAAATTCCACTCCTAATGTAGATATGAAGAGTTGAAAAGTTCATCTATTAATCAAAACGATACCTTTGAATAACAATTTAAGTAACCATGAGTATTGATCTGAGGTATCAATATGCAGTTGTTTTGCTACAGTTCCATAAATTAGGACCGCATACAACATTGTAGTTCAATGATTTTTTAATAAAACACCTTTCAAAAAACAATTTACTTTACAATATTTTTAAATTACTAAACGTTATAAACTATTTGTATTGTTCATACGCTTCACTGGATACTTCATTTAATATAATTTCCACTAATAAATTTATATTCATCCAGAAGCAAAAGTGGTTTCTACAATCACTTTCTGTATCTAGATATTTATTGGTATATTACCCCTTTGACCCCATTACCAATCGTAATGTGCATGTTTATACAATGGAAACCTCTGAACTCCCTGTGAAATTACTTCCTCGTGAACCGCCCGAGATGTTTGAATTGGAGAAAGAACCGATCATTTTCCCGACCCACAGTGGAACTTTCACTCGGTCTATGGTCTCAGAGACGGGCAATTATACATTCATTCACACACAACCGCTGCGGTTCCTCTGTCGTTACCGCAGGAGCACTGGTGGCACTCCTATACAAACCGCAGTACCCTCACCGCACCGTACCTCACAAACGCGACGTTGGTAGCCTTGACACAGTGTGCTCCTGAGAATCGTTACCTCTTTATTAAGAAACCGTATGATGTTCCTTTTACTATATAAATAAATCATAACGAGTGCATCTTTGATTGGTAATTGGAATATCTATTAAAGACGAGTGATATATATCAAAATGACAAGGTATTATTGTTTTAATAACAAAAGCTGCTTACTCCAGTTGCATAAGAAATTGTTAATGGATGAATGCCTCAAACTAAAAGTTAGTGAAACGCGGTAAATTTATATTTACAAATATTTATTTTGGACCCACAACGCATTAGTGGAAATAATGTTGGATATTCGAGTAAAGCTTTTTATGATAGGCCTACTCTCTTAACTACTCTTTTTTTATATCCACTAAACCTTATGTGACTATGACAGTGAATCTGAAATGAATAATCTCTTGTATTAAATTAATTCTAATACTGAATCAATATTTTATGTACCAAGTTATCTATTAATGCAGAATGATATGTTCAGCGACCATGGGAATGAGGTCAACAGAAAATAAAATTGGCTACCCATTTGTAGTTCGTAATGTTAAACTGAGCACCTAAAGTACTGAATAAAAAACTAGTCAAAAAATTATTTGTATATTAGATTTAATTATGAGCACACAAATATAAGTATTTGTAGAACAAGTAATTTACAATTCAATTGTTCCGAGCAAAATTTGTTGTTCGAGGATGTTTGAAATCTAAAGGCCAATACCTGAGTAAATGGTTCTGTAGTTTTTAATATTTTTAAATATTACTTATTATTTGCGCCTTACTGTTTCAGGGTTATCAATTAGACTTATCTTTTGATTTGTGTGTATATTTATGATTCCATTTCAAAATTTGTCTTCCACCAACAGACATTGTATAATGAAGCTTGACGGACCATAACATACACTGGAGATACCAGCCATCCCAAAAACCACCAAATCATCACAAATTATCCATGAAAGTGCACCACAACATCTACCTTATTTAATTTCTCCATGCGTTTCAAATTTAATCTCTACAGATAAAATGCAATTGACCGAAAGCCGCGAGGAAAGCGAATGTTTCGCCTGTTCCAGATGGAAAGTGTAAAGTGCGAGGCATTGTTGTGGATGGACCGTGTTATACAAGAGTTCACGCCAAGGGGCAACCTAGCGCCTGACGCAACTCACAGTGACCATCTGCGTTGGGAAACCGAGCCTTGTAAAACTGCGCCCATTTACATCTCGCGGCTCTCCGCTCTGTTTTACGGCCTAAGAATGTAATCCTTAATTAGAGAGGCGTCTTCATTTCCCGTGGAAGATCTGACTATTGCAATTGATAACAGTGATACAATAACTCTTGCCATGAACAAATGTCTTGTGAAATGTGTATCGATGTATATATGTAAGAACTTTAGCAACGGGGTACTTGAAGTAGGTTTGGTTGGTCTTGCATTCTTTATACGAATTTTTGCCATTTTTTAAGCAGATATATATATATATATATATAAAACCCTGAGTTTGGAATTTAAAATCTAAATAATTTGTTTTAAATATAAAAACCATCGTTACATATCTCGTGTTATCGTAACGAAACCCCAACATATTGCATATCACGTTTGTTCGTATTCCAAGATGGGTCAACTCAGAAAAGGTAAACAATTATATCAGAGCCAATCCGTCTCTGAAAAACCGTTGTACTCGTTGGCCTTAAAAATAACAATAAATACAGCCTATGAATTTATTTTTTCACTCAATTAAATAAACGTGTGAAAATTAGTCGTAAAGATTAATCAGTTTCTCCACAGAATTAAGTACCAACAAATTATTTTTTCTCTCTCCCCACCAATACCCCCTGTGTAACCCCCTGTGTACCCCCTGTGTCTGGCCTTGTTTATTTTCAACGTTTTTAAAATCGTAGTTGGTTGTCTTCTTTTACCAACAAGATCTAATGGTGTTCACATCAATAGTTTTTCTTTATAGGAAGTACGTTAGAGTTCGAATCCTGAACTTCCAATTCTAAAAATACTCAAAAGTATGATCTGTACAAAATATGCAATTTATTTACTTTAGTATCCGTAAAAGTAAACTATTTCATAGCCTATATAATAAAATAGAGTTCGCCCCCTATTCTTAGCAAATATTAACAACTTGTTACAGCAGACACGATTTAACCAGCACTCGGCCTCCCACAGTGACTGAATAGAATCGCACATGTCCCCAGTGTTATTCAACCGCCTGATAACATCACCTTGCCCTGAGAACAGACTTCGCTTACGACTTCCCCTAGCCTGACCTATCGCCACTCTCCATCTCGCGTCCATCCTGGCAGGGTCCCGCTCTCAACACAACCTTATGTAACAGTAATTTGTCCCTTCCTTTCCCAAAATTAAGAGGGTCAAACAGTGGGTAAATGTTGTGAAATGTCGTTCGGTTACCAACCGAATATAATTCGTAATTGTTAGTCGGTCCGGGTTCCGTGCCGGAGATGGATGAAAACAACAAATAGTACTGAAAACTCATAGCCTTGAGAAAGGAAGATGGGAAATGCGATACACAACCCTGAAAGTAAAGCTTGTTTCTAACTGGATCAGTTATACGAACGCAATTGTATTGATGATAAAAAGAAAGCGAGTACATCCAGGCTAGGGCAGAACGAGATTGGTACTTGAATAATACTCACGACTCTGATTGCTTTTATTGTTTATTGAACTGGTTTCGATTGCTATGAATTCCAGCCGGAGAAAGCTAATACCATAATGGGTTTGTTTTATACAAGCAACTCGACATGATCTCCCTGTTATCTGAGTGTCATCATGTTTTAGTCTTTCAGCCCGTTTATTCATACAACAAAAATAATCAACACCCCATGTCACCTTAAGTTAAATTTCATGTTTAGATATTTATTTTAGAAACAAAACAAAGTAACTGAACCATACATGGATTAAGCTTCACATAAATCCATCACATTTATGAAAGTTACGTCATGTAATTTTTTACAACATGTTATTCTGTTATGAAAGTGCATAATTGCCATTCAACTATTGAATGTCTTGCATTCAATAGACGTTTAGTCAAATCAAAACTGTAATTTTAGATATATGCATATTTTGACTTATCGCAATTATTAGTAGTTATTTTTTAATCCACCTATTGTGATATGTCTTAATTGTTGCACATTTAATTACATCAGATTAAACAATCATAACTTCCTTTCTAAAATAACATATATTATACTTTTACTGTCATTATCATTATTATAATTCCATATTTTGTTCTAATAAAATCAAGCCTCATCCTACAAAAATTTACATACCGTAGTAGTGTTACAACCGATTGCAATATAATTTTGTTACATATTTCTATATGGTAGTTACGTTTGTTAATTATAATATAAAATGACGTTTCCGTTGACAGTCTTAAATAAGAAGGTCTTTACAAACGGAATGAGATCATCCATAAAATGAAAGTATAGGAAATCTGAAGAATTTATTTGGGTCGAAGGTGACAGAGGCGCTATGTGGAGCGGCTAGAATCACTTTTGGTATACCATTAGAGGGGACGCGCATTAGCTGGCCAGCCGGGCGTTACAGTCGGGTTACCATGGCGACCGTCTACTCTGCCTTATCACTACTCGCTCGATAGCATTATACCCTTTGGTGATAGTAGGTTTATTGTGTAACTGTTGTTACGTAAACGTGTCTTAGCTCATAGTAAGGTATTTGGCAAACATTAGCTTTTCACACTTCCCCGTTTAATGATTCCGAATTACGATACTGAATTTATAAAAAATGTACCCCCGACAGTGAAATTATTCATTATATGTCAATGCAAATCACTCTATACAATTTTATTTTATCTAAAATCGTACTGTTTGATAGATAGTTAAACAAAAATACGGTCATGATCTGTAGATCCTTAAAACACTTTGGAAAATAAGCATGAAAATATCAATTGTGAATTGTAAATCTTTTCTATAACGTTTAATAAGGCTTTACGCGTCACAAATAAAAATATATTCAAATCTATTTCATATAGAAGTAAATTGTCTTGGCCGCAAATACTGTGACTGCATAGCTATTACGTTATTGTTCGTTATACTTTTAAGTACTTATGAATGAAGGATATGACGAGTGGGCTATGCAAATTGAAAGTAGAATGTTATATTAATATCTTAATAATTTAAATTGTTTTAAATTGAGCTAAGCAGCGAGAAATAATATTAAATCATTATGTTTCTTTATAATGCTCAATTTATACATTTATTTACAAATTAAGTAAAATGTAACTAAAGATTCATGATTGTATTAAAATAATACAACAGTTAATGTTAACAGAAAAATCCCTCATTTCGTCTCAAACTACTCCAATAACGTTTCTTAAAGTTCTGAAAACAAAGGATACATTCATTTTTCAATGATAATACATAGAATAGATTTGTTTGATGCACGCTTCCCATTAAACAATTTTATCTATGGAATTTAACCACTTCAAATTTGGTTCGTTTATTATCACGATGTAGCTACAGATTATCTTATGTTCACGGGGGTTTCTCAAAACTTAATAATACAGTCCACACAAACTGCAAAGAGAAAAGCTTGAATGAAAATGTGTTGGCTGTTTATGAATGTAACGCTAGTGGTTGTGGGATCAGTGGGAGGAGAGAAGGGGAGGCGGACAATATGGTATGCGAATGGAGTGTATAAACGATGAGATGGTAAACGAATGTGTGTAGGTTAGTGTGTCTGTATGTCGTTGTCACAAAGGTGCAGCCGTGCTCGCTACCTCCAACTCTCACATCCAACCGAGGAGAATTTACTAGTATACGGAACTGATGTACTAAAGTGTATACATAACTTATGATATCAAACTGAAAAACCAACAGTCCGTCAGGCTGCTCTATAGGGCCGATTTTCATAATTTTGTTTTTTATAATTATGCCAAGATATGTCATCACGCATCCAAACTAATATATCTGCAATGGGTTTCAACCTAATGCCTTCCAGAGTTCCTATGTTAATCTTATGGAGAAAGTTTGTTGATATCAGATGATTACCTAGAACATATGTTTATAAACCAAGTTAATTAATGTGTGCCAAAGACAGCTAAATGTGTTTACGTGTATTTGCATATATATTTGAATTTACAAGCAATACGGTGATTATTATACGATCAAAGATTTATTCCTTGCTGTATCCAATGTATATCACACTTTTATTGATTGATTAAATATTTTTACAGTTGTAATTTATACTACTAAACGAATCAAGTTATAAGTTATTTTGTATAGATGTATAAATATTTTATTTTTAAGACTACATGTTATCCTGTTAGAAACATTGAATTAGTAACAAGTAGTTACTTTGTTTTAATATTCCAGGGTTTTAATATATAATCGATATTGGCATTGAGTAGTGACAATATGATAGCTAAATGTTTAAGATGGGCTACGTCATAAGTGTATAACAATAGCTTTCATTCGCAATTATTTTGTTCAAGAATGAATATAGTTAAATTACCATGTGGTATTAAGTAAAAGTAAACTTTGAAAATACTGGGCTACCAAACTTGTAATGTGCCTCACAGTGAAACAATACCTCTGTTGTGTAAGAGATGTTCGATCATGAATAATTTTAACCGAAACGGCATCACAGCAAAACCATAAGTTGGCCAAAAAGCGATTGATGAACAAAAGTTTTAAAAATTTGATTTACTACAATCGGTTAGTTTTAAAGGTATTTACTTGGTATCAGTTTAAGTCTGTACTTATTAATTATATTGTAGGTTTTTGGTAAAATACTAAGTTACTTATTCGTACTTATTCACATTTTAAGTAATTGTGGTGTACATTACACATCATATTCTGTTTTATTTTTATATAATAACTCTAGTGCAGTTTTATTTATAAATGTAAAAAGTTGTATAACGTAATTTATTAATTGTGTTGCTAAAAACTAAAATGCTTCGCAAAGTAAAATTCCCAGAAAAAAATACACTTCACTAACCAGTAATGTTTTAAGAAAGCTTGCAATAATGTTGGAAATTAGGTAGAAAGTTTATAGTTACTCGGGCGAGCTCAAGTTCATTAATATTAATGTAATGATTTTGAATGAGCAACAGCGGTATTTTTAAACGGTAATTTGCGTTTTGAATGTTGTTTGGTAAAAACAGTATATATTTAACTATAGTTTTATAGTTTATGTTGTTAGTAATTATATTACCCTTTTATATGGTCTAAAACGTAAATCACTATTATAAGTTTTTTTTTTATTTTTAAGAATAAAAAGTTTAAAAAGGTATTTCCAGTAGATTACTATTTCCAAAGTAAATCTTATCTTCAGATTAGGTTTCGAGCTATCACTTTCAAGATGCCTTCATAAGGCAGTCTGAATTTATTCTCTAATTTTATGACTAAATAATAAAGGGTAAGCTGTAATATTCAGAAAAAAACATTAAATAAGATATTGCGGTCCAACCGACTATTTTATGAATTTGTTTCAATTACTTGTATTATTTGTTTATTTGTTTTAATCATATTCATATATAAAATAAAACTATATGTTCAAACATTTCAATTTAAAATCATGTGAAATCTTTTAACTTTGTTGAACATTTATTTTAATTGAAAATATTTTAAAACCTACAATTTCTACGTGCTATTCATGTAGCCTATACAATCCAGTTTAATATTTGTCATAGTAAAGGGTAACTAACTGATGTAATCTTTGCTGAAATATAATAATTTAACTGTAAAAAGACTAAGCACCAATGTTTGGAGGCGCGTATCCCCCAAACCCCCCCAATTAAACTGTAACTATAAAAAAATTATACTAGGCCTATATTTTACTATGCTATTATGTTATTACTTTATTACCTTTATATCTGTTTTTTTTACTCAACAATCTAATCCCGAAACGCGATCTCTAATATTTTTTAATTAGGTCACAGCAGTTTCTATTTATTCATTTAATTGTATGTGCTATATTGCAAGTACTTTATAAGTTATTTATAGAATATTAATACTAACTACAAATCACTCAATATTGTTTTAAAACCAGTCTTTGAACTGCATTCTTGAAATATTATTCAAATACAAACCATCAGGGGTAGCTTTTATCTTGACAGTAAAAGTATGAATGCCAGATTATTGTACAGAATATTCATCAAATAACTTGGGCACTTTAACTAAAGCTTAAGGGTTATTATTCACTGCTCTCATTATATAAAAATATTGGTTCTAAATAATTTCAATTTTTTTATAATTCAATTTTTTATGCTTCCTCCTCTTGATAACAGACTGAAAAAGGTATACATTTTATCTTTACGTAATGAACACAACTAATCAAAGACCCCTACCTTAATCATGGTAATCCTAGGAGTCGGTGCGGCCGCGCATTAAAGTCTCCACACTCCCGGGCACAGTCACTGGTCACACAAGTCACTCCTCACTGTCGGATGCTCCTAACTGGTCGCGCGGACGAGGTGGAACACAGACGGACCACCACTGGCGAGCCAAGGCCCGGGTAGGCTATATAGACTCGCGCCCCACCCGGCGAAAGTAGGGTACCCCAGGCTCGACGCGCCACCGGCCAACCACCAGGATTCCAACTTTTTTTCAGAATTTTTGGACAACTTGGGAATCGATTATGTAAAGTTGAAGTGAAACGAGAAACTTTTCTTCGTTAGTTAAATTGAAATTTGCTGAATTTAAAACTAGTTCTGTAAAATCGCGATGTTACTTGTGTTAGTACACGGTTAGGAATATTAGGAGACAACTAATTCACAACATGTTCAACTATGTGAGTATGTGGGAAAAAATAGTAAATCTTTCACTTTTCCCCCGGCAAATAGAATATGGTGAAAGTGTTGTTTTTTTCTAAATAAATGTGGCCAAAAGGTACTTTTGTGGTGATGCGTATGTTTTGTATGTTATGTTTCGCGGCTGTGTCTGTTTTTCTGGATATGTACAGACCTATCAAGCAATTGACCAATTTTAATTACATTCGTTATAAATGCACCATTCGGTCTTCATTTTTTTCATTAATCTGCCAACAAATTTATAAAACAAAAAAAGGAAAATAGAATTTTAAAAATGCCTAAAACGATTTTGGTTTAAACTTAATCGTTAATGGTGCTTCAGAAACTCTGTAGGATGGTATAACCCACATTTCTAGAACAATTCGGCGTCAAAATATACCAATAATAAAATCTGTACAAACTTTTTCAAAACTCATTTTCTCAAAGAACAATATAAGCGAAACAATACACAAAAAACCACTACCGATATAAATTAGTATGATTAATTTTTAATGGAAATAAGTTTTGAATGTAATATAACTTTTCAATTTAAAAAATGAACTCTATATAATGTCATAGTTATTTTTGATTTAAATTAATAAATTATCATTTTTATCTTTTCTATTTATTTACCAGTTGTGTTTAAAATGTTTTAATTTATATGTATTTAACGAAATAGTATGACACGGAGGCTTGGGAAAATATAAACGGGATTAGCGGTTAAATTTGTATTTGCTTAAAGCAGTTAAATTAAAATGTATCTGTTGCCAGAGCAAGGGCGCAGAAAATGAAACTATACTGAATTTTACTACTCATTATAATTTACGGGGTGGAGAAAATTGATTTTTTAAAGGTAGTTAATTAACAGAGAATTATTCCATTATTATTAATGGGTTATGCACTCATAGATTTCAACTGACACGTTAAGCAAACATTGATTGATAGAGAATATTCTGTTTGAATATTTGTTGCTAACCCTTGAGCGAAAAGTAAGGATTTCCTTATAAAAACTAAGTAGGATAAATAAAATACGTCTTACAACACCATATTTTGGCTTGTACCATCTTTTGTGTATATTTTACCGTCTTCTATGTAAGTACAGTGTAAGTGTAAATATACTTTAGAGTGTTGTAAGTCCTATTTTATTTATCCTGCTTAGTTGTAACAACACGTATTATGCTAATAAAGAAATTAAAACTAAGTTACTAAATTACAATATTAAAAAAAATATATTGCCAATATGGATATTTAATAAATTTGAGGTATGATTTGAATCCCCGTGAGCCCTTTTTTAATAAGCAAACAAGTTATAAAATAAATAATATATGCGTGAAATTATGAATAAATTTCAATGTTATTTAAAATTCATATTATTTTAAATAATAAACTTAAATACTAGCTGGTGTCTTGTTCTTTTGGTGAGAATTTCGCAGTCACAAATCCCCAATTTATTTGAACATGCTACTTACTGTTAACATAGCAATCAATAAAAATAGATACTGGCTATGAAAAACACTGGAACTTTGGAGACCGGTGGGGAGGAACTCAAACGGATTTTTAAATCGTAAATGGGTCTGTGCGTCGGACATGCACATTAGTTATATCCATACAATATGCGCAATTAATAAGTTAATATTTTGTTAATGAAACATAGATGCCGACAAAGAGACGCCACTTTCCTTTTACAATAGTATGGATTTGTTTCATCAGTTCTGTGATCCTTCATATCAACTAGTCATCCAACTGTAATCAAAAATGTTGTTCATACATCTGCATAATTGTTACAAGGTTAGATATGCCTGTAAATTAACAAACTCTAACTTCTAGCAAGCTTAAACATAGTAGCATATTTGTCACAATGTATCAGTAATACTAGTAAAAAAGTATTAGGAAGTCACATTTTAAATTTAACTATTGCATGCAAATATGTTCCGTAGCAACTAAGAAATAAAATATTACACCTGTAATCATAACAACGTCACGATTTAAAGCATGATTCACCACGTAACCAACGACTCTGGAATTCAAATTGTTTTCCACCCCTCTGAAGGGCCTGACCTCCAAATATTAAATTCCCTCAATTATCCCGATTCTGGACATATTGGCAAATAGAAAGGCTTAGCCGGTTAATCCTTTACAAGGAGGTGGCCTTCTTGCCCATCGATGGTCGCGGTGCCGGCGCCTCGGGCTAGACCATCCTCCATCCTACGATCTTGCATCACGGCGGCCAGCGACGATCCTATTAGACCATCAGCTGCACTATCACGGCCGGTGGCGTCATCGTGAGCTCCTGATGATCGATTCATCTCGGGAAAGGAGAGGATTTGGGCAGCAGGATCAGTCCCGAGACTCACGTTTATCCCGCTCATTCTAATCCCTCAGCTGTTGGCTTAATGAAGATCAGCTGACGTCCGGATAGTGTTAACAGTCCTATATTACCATCAATACACTTAAATAAAGCCTAATATGCTCATGAACTTTTGGGATTATATATTTATAAATATAATTTTTATATAGTTTTAAAATATTAACTTTCATTCATAATCATGCAAACTGTATTTGTTTGTTTCTGTACTAAAAGTATTATCGGTATAAAACTACTTGTTAGAACATCCATCACATTTTTTCCATGCATTCATTCTTTCATAAGAAGAAATAATTATGATTTAGTATACAGATAATGGTTATATAGAAGGTCAAGGAAATTTGTGTAGAGTTCTTTATTTTGTTATATATATATATCAGTAAGTACAGTATTACAAAGAAAGGTTTTAGAGAAGTGTCGAGGTAAATGCAAATTAATAAACTAAATGAAAGATCAGCAATACAATTAATTTAAGAATGCAAACATATAATGTTTTATCATTAACAGTTTATTAGTGAATTTCCTTTGGAAAGTGAACTATTAGCATGACCTGCACGGTGAAACTTAAGCCCGGGACCACCATAGAAGTTCCTAACGTGACCCCCTGAACACGTTTTGGGGGTTTGTTCAAAATTTTATATATATATATATAGACATATATATATATATATATATATATATATATATATATATATATATGTGTGTATGCACTCTAGCAGTCGCATTGTTTGTCCGATTTACTTCAAATTTGGTAGGGACGTTCCTTTCTATAACCTGTTGGACAAGTTCGTTGGGCAAAACAATCGGAAAACTCTAAACCCCTTTTTTGGGGATTAATCTTTCAAATTTCGATTTTTTGGGCCCAAAAAGGGTCAGAAAAGCCCCAGATGTAAAATTAATGAATGTAAACAGATGGGAATTAGAGAGGCGAAAGTTTTAAGCCCTCTCGCGTTATTCTAGCATAAATATTTACCGAGTTATTAAAGAAAATGTGTATCGGGTAAACACAGTACGTTGTCTTATGGGGGTTTTACACTAGAAAAGCCTGTTATTCCTTTGTTAGAGTACTTTAATTATCCCCAGCAACCTCACGCCTACTTTCAAGCCTGTCTGGACCTTCTCCTAACCTTATAATGCGTAAAATTGTATTCCCAGCTTTGCAAGTAAATGAAACCAGGAGTATCAGAACAGCCAAAAAAACAATGTTTTCAGATTTGAATAAAAATTTAACAAATGGATGTTTATACACTGATTTTGAGTTTTACAAGTTTTTATGTGGAAATTCACTTCCCTCACGTCAGCGTGCTGCGTGCGAACTCGTTTTATAATACGAATGCACTAGGGCGTAGAAAGGTGATTTTCAAAAAGGATAAACATTACATTATTATATCTTAAACGCTGGGAATATTGTTCTTGTAAATATAGAGAACGTCAAATTTGCACTATATGTTATCGTTTTAAGTGCCTTAAGTACTTTATATTTCCTTGGTCTAATAGTGTAAACTATAAATTATTTTTTTGGTGTATATTTATCCCTTACTCTTTATTTATATCAATTTAAAATACAAGCAACTAAGGAGAAAATTGAAATTAACTTTTAGTAGTAGCAACTTATTTCGATTAAAATCTAGCAAGTCGTCCATTTTCCGAGGAATTTTAACCGAGCGCACTAGTTACAATGTCCACTGAAGCAAGCCGGAAGCGGAAGTTTTTATATTTAAATTTTTCCGAGGTCGTGGGTTTGATGATGAGAAAGTGACAATCAGAGCACTATGCATCCATAATGACCTCCGGAGGCATCACTGTCCACCACCCGTGCGGAACATTCGCTCTGGGGCTGTGTTTAAAGCTATTACGTCAGCTTGGATTGTACAGATATCTATCACCTACAAAGTACAGATGTATTTGCCCTAACTGTAAGTAATCCCTTGTATATGTTGTATTAGCAATGTAACTTAGGTATCATGTTGTGTTTGATGAACTATAAAATATGCCAAATCATTCAAACATTTTCATCTACTATGTATTTCATCAAATCTAATTAAAACACTAAGCATTCATTTAAATAATTAACTGTTCGAAATGCACTTTAAATCCGGCAGTGAAAATCCTGAAGAAAGTTGAATTAAGGTACTATTTATGTTTAAAAAGTATATTTTATATATTTAAAAAAACACTAATTGAAAAGTAATTTCCCTACAACCGCACCTTAAGTGCTTATTTAAAATCTAAACTCAAATCGTAAAACAGCTGTTTATAACCTCCATTTGAAAATTCAAACAACATGGATTAAAGTGATTTGTTGTATTTTTTTTGGTTAGCAAATTTCTGCTGTAGGAAAAATTGTGTGGGTTATTTAATCAGAGTATAAAGTTTCTTTACACACACACACATATATATTTATTTCCAAACAATTCAACGCCACAACCCTATTTTAAAGGTTGTACACAGATGATTTGATTTTGAAATCAGTTGTTGGTGGTTATTGCTACCAAATATTCCTTAGACATATCAGAGTTATTGCTACCAAATATTCCTTACACATATCAGAGACCTGTTTTAAACATCTAGGCCATGGGTTCTTAGCACGCAAGTATGGTTCAGGTGGTACCTCACAAGGAAACGTAACACCTACTGGTGAACTTACTCTCACTAAAAAATAATATGGCAGTGAGAAAACACATGGATTAAAGTTATCCGTGCACTATGTTAAATACAAAAATAATCAAAAATAAAAACATTATTAAAGTACACCTTAAGCGCAGTGTAACTGCTTTGGAAAGAATACATAGTGGTAATTTTACATACAAGATACTAGTTTACGTTTAATCGCCAATACAATACAATACACGTCACTTTATTAAAACTGTACGTAAAACGTCTACAATAGTTCAGCGGAGTTATTCATCATTTACCTCAAAGCAGTGTTTCTGCCCGTTAAAGAAATCCTCAAATACACTTTCCTCAAAAATTTCTCTTTACCCTTCATTCCCATATTTTCACACCAGAGAAAATTCAAGTTAACTTCTCAAGTTTAACTCTCTGTCGTTTAAAAAAATTATACTTTATATGTAAGATCGTTAATTTTTTTGTTTATACAGCTGTTACTAGCTAGCTCACACAATTTCTCTTGGAGGCCTTTCTGATCCAAATAATAAAGAGGGGAATATAGAAAGGGCTAAATAAATGTATTTAAAATATGATTACGTGTAACAGGCGAAGATGGTTGCGATAATTAAGTTGTATTTTGGTTGTGAAAGAGGATATGATGAACTTGTGATGTAAAGAAATGTTTTTACTGTAGCGTATAGATATTGTATGAAAATTCTGAATTGTTGTGAAAGGAAATACAGTATATCAGTTTGAAAAATATATATAGAGGAATTTCTTGCTGAAATATCAATTTTCAGATAACTCTATAATGTTAGAATCAATTCAAGGGCCAGTTAACAAGCAAGGATCAGAAACACTCTACTTTACTAAACTCTACTGTATATCATGTTATGTAGTGGTCCACAAAAATGTTTGAAAATAGTGAGTAGAACATAGTAAGACAGAGTCTGGGATCTTCTAATTTAGCCTATAAATTTTTTTTAGTATTACAGGGTTATTAAGAGGAAAATTAACTTGATGAAATTTAAATAAAATTATCTTTAAGGTGAACGGCCTATATAGGGCATTCACTTATCCAGGCGGACAACTGATAATTTAAAGGGTTACAAACCGCACAATCTAACCGTGCAAGTCAAGAGGACAAGAAGAAACCGGTTAAACCTAGCACAATCACATTCCACTGAAATTCACAATAAAGTAGAAAATGGACTTGAATCGACGTTTATCTTCTATCGTTGCAACATAATATAATTCATAGAGCACATACGTGTTGCTAAGAAAAGGAAAGGAACTAGTCCTGATCCCTATCTCAGCCCCAGCCGTACGGTGAAGGTAAGGCTCCATGCTGCTTTGCAACGCCCCTTTGTGCAACAATGATGCAACCGGGTCACTCGTCCCATCCAACCGTGGTTGTTGTCTCTGCAACCAAGCGACTACGAAAATTATATATTATTTTGTTACGGATGCGTCATATTCGAGAATGAGGGATATTCGAGTAGCAAATTTGTCTTTTGAATGGTTTTCTACAACTGACGAAATAGGTTGCTCTGGTCAGAATTTGTCAGAGCGATAACTAAAGTACATTTAATTATTTAATATATTTAAACTAAATATAATCAACTTAAATACCCTGTTGTATATTATTCAAAAGAATTGTGGTGAGACGTGTTAACAAATTACGTTTCATGTTAATTGCAGTTAATTAAAATGCTCGTCTTGTTTGTGCAAAATCTTAAGATTTAAATAATATTTCAACAGTTTAAATTACCTTACCTAATAGTTTACAAAAAGGAAGTCATTTTCCAAGGAAATTACGGCAATTCTATACAGAAAATTGTTATATAATTGAATCGTTATTAGCGTCGTTTAAAAACAATCCTCTCTAAGGTCAGGGTAATATTCTTACTTTAACCATGTTGCTTGTTCTAGTATTTTAATTAAGGAAGTGCAACTAAGTGTTTTAAGAAGGACAAACCAATAAAATTGCTTTTATAGAGGTTCCTTCGTACCAGTGGCATTAAAATCGTATACAGTTTTTTCAACACTGCGCACACTAACTAAATGGCTTTGAATATTGGTGAATAAATATATTTTGCTATATCTTACTTAATTCTATAATTCATATTAATCTTGTAAATATCTATTGAAATAAAACTAATAAATTACCACTAGTAATAAAAAAATTCTAAAATCAATATTATAAACTAATACATTTTTAATGTTACTGAAAATAATGTATTTGATTTATTGTATCTTTTGTTTATTGTTCGTTACTTTTAAGCCATCTAGTAACTCAAATTAAGACTCACTAATAAACAGAAACAAAATTAATTTTCAACTAATAAGGCAGTATGAACCAAAAGCCCTTTCTAATTTATTATTTTATTCAATTACTGTAGTTTGTGAACATTAAGTATTGAAGATGTTTGGAACGCTCTCGCAAGATTTGGCTTGTGGTAGCTTTTGTAAAGGCAAGTTCCAGCTGGGTAACTATAGAAACAAAATAATATTCATACCACCTAGGCATAAGCAGAAAAATCACGGTTTTTAATAACTTTAATTTTTAGATGGGCAGCATCATATTTAGGGGATACGGGTGACCCACTAATTTAAAATCATAATATGTGACTTATGGGAGCTCATTTGAAAAGCACTAAGTGAAACAAGTTACTTGTGCAACCACATGTTGTATTTTCCGAACATATTTACGGCCTAAAATAATCAACGTTCCAACAGAAAAATGTTTACTTAATATTTTATTATAATTTTTAAATAGAACAAGTACTTTTGAATTATTTTGTTCAGCCGATATTTTGGTTATGGTTGTCAAAAATAAACGTTTACGATATAGTTTATACTCGCCTTGCATAGAATTAAAAAATGAGCTAGTGCAAGCTTTACGTTTGGATTTAAATTAAAGTATTTGGCCACACACTCCCCCGAAACCCCACCCTCCCCTCCCCCTTTGTATGCGGGTGCCTGCTACAAAGTGACTGTGTGAAATATGTGCCCTTTTATACCTTTACAGTCTGATGTATTTTTTATTATTTAAATTAAAACTTATAATGTTTTTATCTCTCTTTTAGGCGCCATGTTGCTTAGATAGATTCCAAATTGGTGTTTACAGTGTTGTTGTACTCGTCTAGAACATAACATAAAAAGTAGCTGTAAAACGCCATATATGTTGCAATCTCACTTTTTTTGCCAACCCCTACTCCAAAACTTTAGAGAGCCAATCCCAAACTGACAAAGCGTCAAAGCTTAAGTCCTTGAATACCCTAAGAATTAATCTTTTAATTTTTGTTATTAAATTAAATTTAAATTTGATTTACTGTATATTTTTGTATAGCAAATTGCATTTTAAATTACTAAATAAGGACAGCAACTTGGTGAATGTTGATAAAATCGCACTGCATAAACGATGGTATATAATAGGCCGTCTGTTTGGTTTTAAAGATGTAAACCCAGCACTGATTACTGTCGTTCTTATAGATATTTAAAGTAGTTTACAGCAGCAGTGTTCATCTCTGGAAGCCGAAGCAGAGCCGGAGCTGAAGAGGTGCGCAGGGTAATTAATCGAGAAGCTGTCTGCAGTCGTGTCATGCGCTACATGTTGTAGTGGGGCTATAAAGCATCAGCTGATCTGAATATCAATGTTCTCAAACAGCTGTTATGTTTGTAGTGAGCATGCCGCCACGTCACGCCCCATAACTCGTTTAAGATGTTTATACAACATGCCTGACTACAGAAACTGTGGCTTATCACGAATAATATTACAATAATACTGAGCGTAAAGTGTTCACATTAAAATTACCTGCATTCTATTGGAGGAAGGTTTTATGCAATTTTATTAAAATTGAAGCCAAATACTTTTACAGTTTATTAAACTAGTTTGCTTCGCTTAATAATAAACTATCGTTCACTGGTGGTTTGGCTTTTAAACTTTAATTTTAAATACAAAACTTAAGCACCAAACATAGTGTTACATATTTTAAAAGCAAAAGTTTGCACATTTTTAGCAATAACTCTTTTTGTTTATTCACTATTTTTCTGTCATCTTGGTTTCAGTTATTAGGTCACAGCTATAATCACTTTATTACAAAATATTTTTTATTAGTTAAGTACTCATGTTGCTGCTTTATGTAGATTCATTATTTTATTGGTATTGACTTTAACCTTACCTCAATTTATTGTTTCAAAATTGCTTTACTTACATGACTATTGCACGTACATTTAACGTCGGAATACGTTACATCGCTACACAAGATTTCTTCGTTAGCAGAATGTGTTTTGCAGATTACAACTGTAATCCAAACCACACGAATCAACGTCAAAGATAGTTTGACACCTATTCGTTAATTTTTTAGGTTGATAGACGTCGTCTTTTACTTTCTCTACCTATACGTAATATGTGGAGAAAGTGTTGTTTTCGTCGAACTTTTTTAATTCGAGGTGTCAGGGAAGTATTAGTTTTTATGCTCCCTAAACCCAAAAAAGTGGGTTTTGAGGTGATGAATGTGTGTCTATATTGATTTTTACAGTCCACATCAATGGCCAATTAAAAAAATACATAGTATGTAGAAATTAATGTTGTATTTTAAAGAGTAACTATCCACCAAAAAACAAAACCATATATATCAAATCTAAATTGTTCAAATACGACCCAAACAATTTAATTTATTTTATTTTTTATACAGTACTTTAGGTATCTAACAAAATAATAACAATCGCATTTTTGTAAAAATGTTAGTTCAGAAAATATGTTGTGTTTATCATTTCCCAAATTGAAGTTTAAAAACATTTAAATGAAAAGTACTTAATACAACTAAACATAACTCACAATTTTAATAAATTAGTATTCAGAATTTCACTACGACTAATCGTTCCAGAGAAATTGAAATTTTCAAGTAGAGCAGCAAACACACCTTATGTTACCCAAATTGCCCAATGTTACTGTGAGAAATAATCAAAAATCATTTACTGAGCACTTACTTTGATAATTGGTATGTAGTTAACATTAACCAATAAAGGATAATCCGAATTTATGTTGCCATCCAATTCTTGGAGGCAGAGATAGGATTTATCTTCCTAAAACTTATATATATATAACAGATGTGTAGTACCTCTTATAAAGGAATTTGGGTGCCATTTCTGAAAAAAAACATTTGATTATAAGATTTTCTATACAAGCTACAGTATTTAAATCATATATTTAATAAATATAAAAGCATTTATTGATTTAAAGAGGAGTTAAAGAGAGGAAGTATGTGTCAGTTTTCTGACACCGTTTATTTTCTCCCCCTAAACTTATAGTACTGTATATTGATAAAGTATTGTTTTTAAACACTTTCGGACTTGAGTTTTTTGGAGAAATATTTGTTTTGGTGCTCCCTAAACCATAAAAAATTTGTTTCAGTGATGTCTGACTATCTGTATGAATGTTTACAGATCTGGATTCAATCGGGACCAACGACCCGATGCTAAAATGTATATAGGCACTAATCTGTGGTATCGGTACTCAAGCCTTTCTAAGCCAGCACATGAATGAATAATATAAACTAAAAATTGATTACCTTGTAACATAATTTTTGTATATTTACCGTCTTGTTCGTAAGTAAATTGTAAATTAAAAACATATGTTTTAGTTTATTTTATCCTTTGTATCCTGTGTACTCGTATGTTTACCAACTATCTTCATCCAGTTTTGTAACTTTATAGCAGACAAATATTGACAAGCACGTGTTACAATAATAATAAACCAATAGCGCGACGCTCTTAAATAAATAGGGAAAACCAATAGTCATGAACGTAGTTGCAAAACATGTCCTCTAAAAGGTCATGCTTGAGTTTTCACCTACTATTGGAAATACGAAAACACACCATGCTTAGTAAATAAGGTTACGCTATTCCCTCTGTGTTTTTTCTGTGTTTGTATTGGTTTATTTAGTTTTATTTCTTAAAGTAAAGACTTTAATAGGTATTTATACAAAGGTATTTCTTGGTAAGGTGATTAAAGTTTGAAATGTTCACTTGTGCTTACATATGACTTCGTAATTCAAAATAGCAGGCAAATATGTTTGCATAACACCCATTATTCTATTAGGATTTTAATTTTATCTAAATATTACAACTATTTACAACATTAGAAACCTTTTTCACTAAAAGGGTTGCGACTTTTTATTTCAATAGCAAAATATTTTTACTATTGTAAATTTCGTGTTTTAGGGTTTATTTTAAGGGAAACTTCGTTCTCTATGATTCCAAAGAGGTTCACAAATATATTTAAAATAGAAACCTATGCAGTATATACCAATGGAACTCACGAAAAAATGGACAGTTTGAAGAAATATCTACTCCCAATTGTAACAGTGTAAATACCCCTTCACATTTATTACATTTTATGGTTTTCTGCTATGGAAATAGTTATTATTTTGTCATTTTGGTCTACCAAGATCCTTTTAAAAATGACAAATGTTATTTTCGTAGCCAAAAATTAATGAGGCAATTAAAGTTTTTAATTTTTACACGTGCTTTTAATGTTTGCCCGTGCCTTTGGTCTAGAAGGTCCGGCTCGACCTCTTCCGATTAAAGTTTTTGCACGCAATTAAAATTTTTAATGTTTACACGTTCTTTAATGTTTACACGTGCTTTTAATGTTTGCACGTGCCTTTGGTCTAGAAGGTCCGGTTCGACCTCCTCCAATCACCAACAGATATCCACACCAGTGACTATGGGACCATTAACGACTACGTCACCTGACACAATGACAAAATGATAATGCCACGGCCCGTGGTGGTATTTCAAAACCCACCTTTGGGTCTTAAGACATTGTTGTCTTTGGGTTTTACATGTATCTGAGGCGACGAGAAACTCTCTCTACTAGACATTTTCACTCCGGAAAAAATTGTTTCAATTAGAAATACGTCTTAACTATAGTAAATCGAAATAGGTGGCAAATATTATTTGCATAACATCCATTATTATATAAGGATTTTAATTATATACAAATATTAACAACTATTTCATACTTTAGAAACCTTTTTCACTAAAAGGGTAACAGAGTTGGTACATTATGCAGTACCGGTGGTATAATATTTTCAGGGATTACCGACAAAAGCTCCTTGATCCTTTTATCCATTTAAAGCGACAGTCAGTTGGTTTCTAAAACAATAAATAAAGTGAGATCCCGCGTATGTTTGGCGTGACACATCCATTGCGGTTGTAGAATCGCGCCGGCCGATAAATCAAAGTGAGGGGAGGTTTGGGTCTAACCTTACTGTAGCCGGAACGATCTTCGATCTTAACTTTTCAAATCATACTTTACGGCAAAGTATACCTAATATATGTATCATTACATCTTTTGTTTATTTTTCCCTGATCTTATCCTTTTTTCCTTCATCAATAACTTTCAAGGGACGTCCCGTGCAGCTATTAAATATAAATTTAAAAATGTTCGTTTAAAAAACATAAGTTTTTTAATATTTTGAATCAATCATTGTTTGCCATGACAAAACCTGAAATTTGTTTTGTTACACAACACTAACATAATGTACAATAAAATATTTGCTTAGCCCCTATAGTCTCCTATATAAGAATCGCAATTTAAATATGAAGGTTTATATTAACAAATATGAATGCGGTCTTGTCTAGTTGTTAGGCACGTGCCTTTGGTCTAGAAGGTCCGGCTCGACCTCCTCCAATCCCCAACAGTTATCCACACCAGTGACTATGTGACCATTAACGACTACGTCACCTGACACAATGACAAAATGATAATGCCACGGCCCATGGGGGTGTTTCAAAACCCACCTTTGGGTCTTAAGACACCATTTTGGTCTTTGGGTTTTACATGTATCTGAGGCGAGGAGAAACTTTCTCTACTAGACATTTTCACTAAAATCCATACGGTAAGAAAATTGTTTTAATTATAAATTATTATTTTTACAACCTTTATACATGGAAACTCTCTTGAACATCAAACAATTCGCTATACAAATATTTCATTTTACAAGTAATTGCATTCACCAAACGAAGACAATTTAATTCAACTCTTTTCGATGAAAACTAAGACACACAAGATGAAAAGGGTCCAATATTACTTAGGCGTTCATATCTATAACAATCCATCTAATTATTTATACGCGAAATTATCTCTTCAAATGGAAAATAATATTGATGATATCACAAAAGGTTTAATGGATCATGATACTTTTTGGGTCCTTTAGTAACAACGATTTTAGTCGAAACAAACACAATACAAATTTCACTCGAACATGAATTTGTATATTAGTTGCACTAAACTCTTACACTTTTTGAAGGATTAATCCATTATACCGGTTCATTATTTAATTATATTTTCCATTTCTCGTCTCGAACTACCTCGCTGTTCTCCAACAAGTCGTGCATTGTTCTGTTGGTAATCTTCTCGGATGGCGTCAATAACAGCTGAGGCCGTCGTAGTGTAGCGGCTAGTAAATCACTTGCAGCCTCCCTGAACAGAGGGATCATTAGATGAGGCAAGTTAGGTGCTGCCACTTCAGCAGCTGACTCCTCGCTGATGACACTCCCGCCAAGGTGATCCAGATACGCCAGGCAGTTCCGCGATCCAGCCAAGTGAGGCAACGTTATCTCTCGGGTCCTTTGATGACACCCTCCAAGGCGATCTAGATAATAAAATCGAGCGGTTCCGTGTCATCTGCGCTGATATGGGATAATGAAACAATGTGAGTTATATGTTTTCGAGTGATTTTAAAGTTTGTTTTTTAACCTTGACATTTACAAGTAAAAGCAAAGGAATTATATTCGAAGTCAAAGTTACAAAAAAATTACATCCTTCATTACAGAAGTAGTCCTATTCAGGTACTTTTGTTTGAACAATAATATTAAGATTACAAATTTGGGAGGTCTAAAGCTTACAAAGGAAAGAAAACTTAAGATAAAATCAAATAAACCCTCATGTGCACCACGATTACAGATTACCTCTGACATTTCATTCGGTGATACTGAATGAAATAGTTTTGCGGTTATATATTAATAGCTATGATCGTGGCAGTTTAACTTTGTTTAATGCGCTTTTACTGTATTTATGAAGGAAACCTGTTTTAATCTACAGGGTGTTACAAAAATGCGTAGCGTACTATGCAGAACCAGATTCTACATACAAAAACAAGCTGGAAATGTACAATAGCATTTATTTCGATTTCGGCTTCGTTTAGCCTTAATCCGTCATTTTTTGTTATTTTATCAAGCAATTAATAACTCAAAAACCCTTGGAGATATTTTTATGAAACTTGGTTTAAACTTTAAGTTTTTTTGTTATTACAATGTTAAAAAAATATGTTATATCAAACTTATCCAATTTCAAAGTAGTGGCCTTTTAAATATTTCAAGGTCAAATTCCATGGAAAATAGCAGCTAAATCAGACTTTTACAACACATCAAATAAAGCATTAAAGCAATTTTTAATCCAAATCCAATGACCTTTTGATTGTAAAAGTAAATTAATAAACAAAAGTGTTGGTAATTTGTTATGATAAATTTCAAAATCGCGGTAATTTAAAAATCTTAAATTCAAAGACAATGAAAGCTATCAGCTAAAACAATATTTTACAAAACATAAAATTGAAAGCAGTTTTAAATCCAAATCCAATGTCACTTTAATTGTAAAATTGGTTAATAAATAAAAAGGTTTTAGTAATTTTAATCAGGAACTTTAAAATGGCGGCCATTTACAAATGTCAAGGTCAAATTCTCTAGTTCATTCCCAAGTACTTTAAATTTTATATCTTGTAAAATTTTGTTTTAGTTGCTAGTTTTCATGGAATTTGACTTTAACATGTTTAAATGACCGTGATTTTTAAATTTATTAAAACAAATTACCAAGATAAATTGTATTTATAATTTGATTTTTACAATCAAAAAGTCATCGTATCTGGATTAAAAAGGGCTTTAAAATTTTATGACCTGTAAAATTTTGTTTTAGCTGCTATTTTTCATGTAATTTGACTTTGAAATCTTTAAATGACCGCCATTTATAAATTTGATAAGGTTGATAAAACATATTTTTCGAATATTTTAATAACACAAAACTTAAAGTTTAAACTAAGTTTCATAAAAATATCCCTAAGGGTTTTTGAGTTATTAATTATTTAATAAAATTTAAAAATGTCGGATTAGGGCGAAACGAAGCCAAAATCGAAAAAATGTTTTTGTATATTTTCGAATCGTGACACCCTGAATTGTGACGCTACGCATTTTTGTTACCAAAAACATCACTATTCAATCTTTAGGTCATGACAGAGTGTCCATTTCTAAAATCCAAAATGTTTAGTTTCTATATTTGGAAGAATACAAGTGTTTTCATCCTAGAGAGTTTGAGTAATCAAAGGCGATTTCACGTTTCAAATCTGTATCCTCCCTAATAGATTTTATTATTAAATTTAATACGAATTTCAGCAAAATATTTCAAATATTTTAAATCATCCAAAAGCTGCCAACGCCTCTTGTATTTCAAAGAATGCCCCAGGATGCACAGAGATCGACTCAGCCGCCCAGCAGCCGATGGCCTTAAACAATGGACGAGGTTCTCAGCCTGATCCTGCACTTATTAGCAACAGCAGTTTTCTACTTTCTCCGTTGACCTTAGCCATTAACCTCCAGGGTCAAGGTCAGGCCACCGCCAAGGCATGCAACCTGCATAACGTGTTCTGTTCTTGGATACTCGACGGATTCATCTTGTAGTAATACCGCACAAAGTAAGATTTTTTAGGCTACATAAATACAAAATGATTTGTAAATACAATGTTTTCGTGTGAAGCTGTTGGGGAAATTGGGGGCCAAGCGATTTATATTTTTAATTGTTTAATGAATATGCATTGTAATTCAAAATTATGACTAGATCTTCTGTTATTATTTATTCAAAACAGCACTGCGAGTTTCCTAATTTGTATTAGCATTTATCGTGCACAGCTTGCACATTGAAGCAGTAGTTCTCATGTAGGTGAACCTGTCACTATAAGATTATGCCACCAGTACGTTGACAAATAAATAAGTGAAAATAACTCATTATACAGTATAATCATTTTTAGGTTTTGAACTTATTTTTTTACGCATTTAGTGATGAAGGTAACCTTCACAATGTTGGCTCAATTATTGGCTTTGATTAAGTATTAAATTAGATATGGCCTACCAACAAAACACACTTAAAAATAATATAAAAATATAATTCATTTCCCGAAAAATTAGCAAATAAACTAGGAGTACGCTCTGATATCGCGTATAAGGATTGAGTGATCGCGTAAAATACAAAAAAAATGTTTCAATTGACAATATACCTCATGGGCCCTCCATTATAACTGCAGCTTGACAATGACATACAAATCCAGAACATGACAAACAATGAGGCCTGAAATCTGTCAATCAGTCAGACAAAGTGCATATGAAGTAGTTACTCACACCTCAGTCTCACTGAGGGCTGTATCATCTAGGCCCTCATAATAATATTAGCTGAAGATTTTGATAAAATATAATATGTTGGCGGCAATAAAGGTCCCCAATCAGTGAGAGCACGTGGTTTAAAAGTAGTTATTTACACTTTGGTTCCACTGGTGGACCCATCAGGATATTTATTTTATTGTAGCTTAATACTGCTGTAAAAATCTATAAGTATAATCTGTTACCGTAGATCTCATGGTAAGACTTAAGCCCGAGACCATGATAACTTTTTGTTTTGAGGCCCCCAGATGAAAAAAAATACTACCTCGTTCAAATTGATATATATTATATGTGTGTGTGTGTGTCCGTAAATGCGATAACTTGAGTAAAGAAGTCCAATTTCGATGATATTTGGCTGAAATGTGTAAAGTGACATTTATGACTTAAAGTTCGAAAACCAGAAGAAACGGACTATGGGAAGGGGGGTTTTTGGGGATTTTAAATTTTCCAAAAATAATTTTTTTTTGCATTTTTCACCCTAAAGTTTTTAAGAAACTTAATTTTGGGTTGGACCATGTTATAGAGCTTAAAAAAACAAATAATATAGTATTTTGAATCATTAACCTAGGTTAAGTGATTGCAGAGAAAATCCAAAATACCTGCTCATAAAATCTCCCATGTTAATCTTATGGGGAAAAGGTTTTAGGCTTTTCCTCAGTTAATTTTAATGGAAACTTCACATTTGCTTTGAGCAATCAACTCAGCTCCATATCATTTTGGTGTTTAAATTGTGATGCTGCGTCCAACCGTTGTAGAGATGTTAAAAGTGCTAAACATAGTACGTTGTCCAATGTTTATCCTTGTGGAGAATAAATAAAATTTTTTATCTCCATTATTTATGAATGTATATCGATGAAACTTGGTATGTGGCTTCACGTTGTATTGGTATATTGATATTTGCACCCAAAAAAGATTTGTTGTTGATTATCCCTGTAGCAGCAAACCTGCATACTCAGCCCTAATGTTATCCTTATGGAGAATAAGTCTATCTCCTTTGATTATGAACATAAATTAATTAAACTTAGTATGTAACTTTACCTGGTTGAGTAATATTGATAACTGCCCAAAAACATATTTCTTCTTGTTTTTGCAGCAAAACTGCGTCCCAGCCCTAATGTTATTCTTATGGAGAAAAAATAAAATGCCATAGATCACTTATTTACTTATGTATTTTTATGAAACTTGGTAAGTGGCTTTATGTGGTAGTGAGAAACATATGCATGCATTGGAAATTCGCTGGTACGCAGGTTTGCTGGGACGGGGGTATTTGGCTTTTCCTCAGTTCATTTTAATGTAAACTTCACACTTGCTTTTACCAATCAGTTCAGCTCTACAAAAGAATCATTTTGGTTTTTAGATTGTGATTATACGTCTAACCGTTGCAGAGATATTCAAAGTGCTAAACACAGTAAGTTGCCCTATGTTATCCTTATGGAGGATAAATTAAATTTAATATCTCGATTATTTATGAATATTGGTATGAATATGTCTATTGATCCAACTTGGTATGTGGTTTCACTTAGTACTGGTATACTGATATTTGCACAAAAAATCTTTTTTTTTTTACTATCCTCGTAGCAGCAAACCTGCATATTCAGCCCTAATGTTATTCTTATGGAGAATAAGTAAAGTTTTATATCTCCCTTAATTATTAAGATAAATTAATAAAACTTAGTATGCAGCTTCAACTGGTTAAGTTATTTTGACAATTGCATAAAAACACAAATTTTGTGTTCCTTGTAGCAGGTAACCTGCTTACTCAGCCCTAATGTTATTGTTATGGAGAATGAATAAAATCCTATGGATCACTTATTTATTCATGGATTTTTATGAAACTTGGTAAGTGGCTTTATGTGGTAGTGAGAAACATATGCATTATGCATGCATTGGAAATTCTCTGAGTACGCAGGTTTGCTGCGACAGGGGTATTTGAATTATTCATAAACGTATCATAGTAAAGCATAAAAGAAACAAAATGAGATTTAATAAAAATGTACACGATGTATCAAATAAATATAATAAAATCATGCAGTTGTCTATAAAGGACATCAACAATAATTTCCAAATCTTATAATACACTTTAGAGGAAGTTGCACTTTGTAGCAATAATTCAGAAAGCTACATCATATTTTGATATTACAGTAGGGTCTTATCTGTATCTAGTATTGCCCATTAGCGTGCATTTTAATAAAAATGGCATACTAAAAAAGTAGAAATATTGTGTTATTGGTTTATATTTTAAATTAGTAGTTCTGAGTGAACAATTTTAAAATATTTTATTGTGAAGTAGAAATAGAAGTTTATATTAAAATTAAATCAATATATCCATAATATAAATTGAAGTCTCTGTTTGCGTCTGAATGTTTATCTGTTACCTCCTCCTAAACCACTCATCCGATTTCGATGAAACATTGCATGGTCATTCAGGTTAACCCTGGGAAGCCACTAATAAAAATCCTAGAACTAAAGGACTTCACCCCACTGGATTTCAATGTTACCATGCTAATCACATGAAAGAACATTTTGTTATGTTTTTTACAGGTAACTAATATAAAATGTTGTAAAAATCTGTGTATTTATTTAGGTAGCAAGCTGTAATGTAAATAGTATAATTTTTGTTTAGTGTCAAAACAAATCAAGACAGAAAACATAATCTCTCTCTAAATTACTTTTAGTTTCTTTTTACTTTACGCGCTCCTTAACAATACATCGAATTGCGATGAAACATTGCACAGTGATCCAGGTAACCCTAGGAAGGTTTATAGCCATTTACTTAAAACCTAGTGCTTTGCCCCACTGGACTCGCTTGGAAATCCTATGGTCATTAGGGATCCTCTTGAGCGGTAGCAATGTACCTAATATATCACAGTCAAACATAAGTCTAATCATGTTCTGCAAATGTTTTAGGGCTCTGCCTTCTGGAAATTTAAAATACCTATTCCAACCAGCTTACTACTGCTGCTACTACTGGACTGAGGGGTAAAATTCAGTAGAAAGAAAGCTGAGAGGTTAACGTCAGACATAAACCTACCCCTGATAATAAATACTTTGCCCTACTGGAATATGATACCTGGTTTAATGATTTCCCCATAAATTTAATATTTTGTTTTGTAAATTCTAATACATTGTTAAACATTGCCATGGAATAAAAAATAAATAAATAAATAAATATACCCATGTCAAACATTATACACCAATGACCACAGAACTGATGGAGCTGAAATTTGTTAGAAAAATAGATAATACACCAGAATCAAAATACACATTCCCTCAATCCAAAGATCCTTTGGGGTCCCGCCCCACTGGTACTTCACGCTATGTTTACCATCTTGCACCTACTACTGGACTGATGAAGCCAAAGGTCAGTAGGATGATGGCTAAAGCACTCAAAGCCGAATGGACAGACATACTCCAAATGATTTTTTTTTAGAGTCCCACCCAACAGGCATTTATTATTCCCATATTCTAATTATCGCTCACCCAATTAACGGGGGGGGGGCGGGGGGGTTACGGGCGGTGTGACAGTAGAAACTGTTAAAGCATGCAAATCGTCAATTACAGTGACAAAATACCGTATGCCACAATCCAATACTTAAAAATTAATAAGTGTGACGTGACATGGGTGAGGGGGGAAATGACCAGCGTGACAGGGTGATAAAGGGCGGGAGGGGGTCAAAAAGGGCTGAATATAGCGTGACATAATTTACCAATGGCCCTTATATGAACATTAAAGATTGGACATATATTACTTCAAATTGTAGTTAAGCCATATTAATAGTTGATTGTTTTTGTAGTTAAGCCATATTTCCCTTAATAAATCATCGGAACGAATAACTAAGCTATCAAGTTAAAGATACTTTTACCATTAAATGTGTAAAATAAAGAATTCAAAACCATAAAAATTATAACATAAATGGGCGATTCTCACTTATTTTGAATGTATTGGTAGCACCATCTTAGAAAGACACGTTCAAATAACTTAAAAAAAGGTGTCTCATTGGAAGTTGTAGTACAACTAAATTGATAATAAATATATTTACAAACAAGTCTTGCCAATAGGCCTATGCAAATAAAATAAAGTACAAAAGACACACTCTTAACCACCCTCCATAGGACTGAGCCCTGGGTCCGATAACTGAAAGGTCGGTTAAAACAAATAAAGTTTGTATAAATTGTCATATTAAGCACTAAAATTATAAAAGTCAAACGTCAGTTAAAAAAAGGCTATAAAAACAGGTACCAAGATGCAACTTTGGAATACTTGCTAACTATGGAAACATATGATCGACTTCTGTTCTGATTTTTTTTTCCGGTGCAGTATCAGGAATACAGCTGCGGTGGCAGATGTGAGTTAACTTATTTCCTGGAAATAAAAAGGCAATACAATGGAAGGTTAGTGAGGAAGGTTAAGAGGGTGTCTACTGTAATCAGATGAGCTCACAAAGTGAGGAAGATCTCATACCTGACTTCAATGCTTCTATTGCTAACGAAGTGATTCAAACTGGAGTGTCTTATGCACGATAACTACCGTGTCCATATCATAAAAAGTTTAAAAAAAATGAATATGACCGTATTTTGCATCTTTTAAGCATCCGGAACTTACTGAATCACTTTCGTGTAACATTTTGTCAAATTAATTTTTACGAAGGTATCTTCAGAAAAATATTAGTTGCACTCTGCTAAAAAGAATTAATGTTCGCACACACATTTAATAATAAATAATATCAAGTTCAGTAGTAATACACTTCACACTCTAGCCAAATGTATTAGGTGAGCGACTCGCATTGAAATCAAACATTGTAAATAATCAATTGGAATAACATGAGCGGAGGCAGACTAAGTTACACATCCACTGACTCACGTTCATCTTTGCTCGCCTAGACTCGGTCAAAGTGTGAAGATGGCATACAAATAAATTTTGAATACCCATTAACTAAACATAGTTATATCCTTATTTATTAGTGAATTTCCTAAGGAAAAGTGAACTATTAGCATGACCCGCACGGTGAGAATTAAGCCCGGGACTGCCGTAGAAGTTCCTAACGTGCCCCCCTGAACACGTTATGGGGGGTCGTTCAAAATTATATATATATGAGTGTGTGTGTGTGTGTGCATGCACTCTAGTGGTCACATTTTTTTGTCCAATTTACTTCAGATTTGGTAGGGATGTTCCTTTCTATAATCAGTTGGACAAGTTCGTTGGGCAAAACAATCGGAAAACTCTAACCCCCTTTTAAAGGGATTATTCTTGCAAATTTCAAGTTTATGGGCCCAAAAAGGGTCGGAAAAGCTCCAGACGTAAAATTAATGCTTATATTAATATGGGAATTAGTAAAGCGAAAGTTTTGAGCCCTCTCTTGTCATCCTAGCATAAATATTTACTGAGTTATTAAAGAAAATGTTTATCGGCTAAACACAGTATGTTTAGTCTTATGGGGTTTTTATATTAGAAAAGCATGTTATTATTTGTTGGTGTATTTGTATCATCCCCAGCAACCTCGCGCCTACTTTCAAGCCTGACTGAACCTTCTCCTAAACTTATAATGTGCAAAATTGTATTCCTAGCATTGCAGGTAAATGAAACCAGGAGCATCAGAACACAGCCAAAAAATCAATGTTTTCAGATTTCAATGAAATTGGAATAAATTTATGTTTTTACACTGGCTTTGAGTTTTAAAAGTTTTGGATGAGGAAATTCACTTCCCTCACGTCAGCGTGCTGCGTGCGAAGTCGTTTTCAAGTTTATATTTTCAACAAAATACACAACTATTAATGAAACAGGTTATGCTTCAATGAAATATCCTGAATACTGTTATTGGATTTAATATACCGGTTCGTAAGCGATTGGTTTATTCTTTTAATATAGTTATCATATTGCAAGACGTGTGCCATTCATACTGTATCATCTTTGACATATTGTATAATTTGAAGTTTACTGATTTCCTGGGGTACAGTTCCGCAAACGTACCAACGATATATTATCAAATGAAAATATCTATCGATTATAAATATCGTTTGGAATTTGGTATTTATTACCGATTGAATTAATGGTTATTATCGCTATTTCCAACAATATTTATAACGTATTAAATCATCTGTTTTGAAATATAATTTGTTTACTTTATTTGTTTATGTTATTTCCTTTCCTTGGTAAGTGAACTAAAATGTTCTCTACAAGTGATAATTTTCGTAGTTTAAGTATAAATGTACTTCAAAATAATTAATCAGCATTTTCTTTGTTAATATATTTCTGGAGGAGCTTGAAAAGGTCTCTAAAAAGTGGTATAGAATCTGACGATTTGGCAAATAACTTATGCGAGTACCTTTATCGTAGGGAAGTCTTATTTTCTAATGAAGATCCATTTGAACACTTCTTAAAAGCAGTAAAAAAATTGTACCCTCGTTTGTAAAGAAGTTAAATCTGTTGTGTTGTGACCGAATTTCGATCAATATTTATAATCGATCGATAGTTTCATTTGATATTATATCGATATTTATAATCAATATATATTTTCATTCGATAATATATCGTAGGTACGTCTACGGAACTGTACAAAAAAACATGCTACAGTACTGTAGGCAACAGTTCATTGTGCCAAATGCGTTCCCCAGAGCAGACTTACATTGTGTTGGGAAATTAGGCTTACTTTTTCGCCCTTGTGGCAACAGGGTTTTTAGAATGGAAACTATAGCTAGTCTAACGTTGCTGCTCCAAATTTGGGGACTTTTAATTTGTTCATAAGAGGAAAATCATTGAAACTTAAATGACACAATATGAAAACGACGATACAATACAAGAAATACCCTTCTAATGACACACGTCTCAACAGTGACGCGATACCACCTCAGTCATATCACGAAATGTGACCATATATTGCGCATCACTACTCGTTATTCCTCTCAAGGAATGGTGTATTGGTATCCATGTTAAAAATGTCATCAGTCATCAGCATGTAGGCCTTTAGATACTATACACCTCTAATCAGTCTAGTTAAGTCAGTAAACAGAGTTTATACTGTATTTTCAATTCATTTAGATTACAAGTGTGTTACAGTACTAACAACTATCAAATGAATATTTGGATCTTTTCCGTTAATTTACCAGCACAACCTTTTTGGCTTTATGTTTATTTTCTACTGTTAAAAATATGTTTTACTACTAAAGAAAATATTCCGCGCACCTGTTAACGTACATTCTCTTTTCCCCTGTTTCTCTCAAATTCCTGGGAGTCTTATCTTAATGCTTATCGATATCTGCTCCACACGCTCAGCGGCCAGTAGTATTCGGACATCAAAGCCCCCACCATCAATATTGACAATTCAGAAGTTGCATTAATTGCTTCTTGAGATGTAAATTTTAGCGTTCACGGTATGTCATTGTAGCTCAGGTATGGTCCCAGAGTCAAATCGGATTGTGTTCCTTTATTTTAATTATGTTTTACAGTAATTGTTAAACGTTACTTTGGTTTGTATGTACACCAAACGACTTGTAATATAGCCTGTGTTGATTTAGTTATTTTGGAGTTTTCAAAACAATTTACAGGCATGGTTGGTTGGTGGGAAGTGTGTATGAGTGCACAACCCTGAATTTTGTGTATGAGTGCTTAGACCTATGTTAAATACCTTACCGAACTCAACGTTACTTCACGTAATAAGCACACATTTCAAACCCACCAACCACACACCAGAATTTATTTCCATTTGCTTTTTACCCCTAATTAGGTTAGGTTTGAATGTGCTATCAGAACTAAATAGGCCTATGAGTATTCCAGTCGGGCATTTTTTACTTAATCTTTTAAAAACCCCAATAATTTAGTTTATGTTAATTAAGTTTGGTTACGTTTTATGTTTAGATATTGAATAGGACCTATATACTACAAAATAAACATAGGCAACTTTAATTTTTTCCGTCAGTGATATCTAGTGCATTTAACAAAATTAAAAACCAAAAAAGTCATGGTATTAAAGGAAAGGATCCAAATAGTTGCTTTCATTAGATCGTTAAGAATAAGTATAGCCTATTAACGTTTGTTAAACAGCCAAAATTACCCGTCACGAATAAACACAACAGATTGGAGAAAGGATTCTCTTGACTAATGCAGGGTGGTGTGAACTTTAAAATTCCATGAGAACGGAAGGGTACACTTTCATAAACGGAACAATACACAAAGCCGAATAAATTTCTCGATATATTGATAAGATCGACTGTAAAATATTTTATCATCTGTATGTTAGTTATTACGTAATATTTGTTTTTTAGTTTCTTTTCCAAATAAACTTAAAATAAAAATGAAATAAACCTTACCTGCATAAACAAAATAATTGATTTACAAAACATAAAACTAAAAAAAACAAATTTAAAAGGTTTCTAGGAAATGACTTTCTGGCATTACAGCAGCATGTAAAAAGAACATACGATTTCCATAGATCCGTTAAAAGGTTGCTCCCAAGAATACATATTTAAGTATTATTGGAATCAACGTTTCTTACCTGGAAAAATTTCCAGACAATATCTTCCACATCTTTGAGACCGAACATAACCGAATAACTTAAATAATAGCTATACCGTATCGAACAATTTAATTTTGTTTTAGCGAATTTCCCCTACAGGGAAGAAGCTATTAACGTAGTCGGCATGGTAATATCTAGGCCCGGGACCATGATAACTTTTCGTTTTGAGGTCCCCAGACCCCAAAAACACCATTCGTTCGTAATATATATATATATGTGTCCGTGAGCACGATAACTCTCGTAAAAATTATCCGATTTTGATGAAATTTGGTATAATCGTGTAAAGCAGCATTTATGACTTAAAGTTCGAAAACCAGACAGATCGACCTATCCGAAAGGGTATTTTGGGGGGGTTTTGTACCCCAAAAATGGGTTTTTTGCGTTTTTTACATATTATTTTGGAAAACGTCAAATTTTAGTTTTTTTATTAGAATCAGCTTAAAAAGACGCACAATTTGGTGTTTTGATCATTTCTCTATGTCAAATGGTTACAGAGATATTGAAAGTGCTAAACACAGTACGTTGTCCAATGTTATTCTTATGGAGAATAAGAAAAATTGTATTACTCGCTTATTTATCAACTTATCCTATATGAAACTTGGTATATTGCTTCATATTGCTGTGGTCTATATTGCTATTGATATTTGCACTAAAGAACATTTTTTGGCTGATAGTTCCCGTAGCAGCAAACCTGCATACTCAGCCCCATGCTATTCTTATAGAGAATAAGTAACGTGTTATCTCCCTTAATTATGAAAATAAATTAATAAAATTTGGTATGTGGCTTTACCTTCTCGAGTTATAATGATATTTCTATAAAACCCCGTTTTTTTATGTTCCTTGCTTCAGCAACCCTGCATACTCAGCCGTCATGTTGTTCTTATGTAGAATAATTAAAATGTCATAAATCGTTAATTTATGAATGTATATTGATGAAACTTGGTATATGGATTTATGTGGTATTAAGATACATATATATGCATCGGAAATTCGCTGAGTACGAAGGTTTGCTGCTATGGGGGTATTTTATATGATCGCTTCATCATTTATGAATGTGTACCCGAATGGAAAGTTTCTGATAAACATTGAACCTTATTTGTGAATTCTACAGTAAAAATCTTCCAGAAAAAATCATATAGGCTATGACTAAGTTATTGGTCCAATACTTTCTATTTCAACCGGTTATGAATATGCAACAATTACAACTGTTAACACACTGTGGTGGTCAGGATAAGATTAACGCGGTTTAAATAATTATAGAGCTTTGTCACTTTTGTTAAAAAAGTGAAACCTCACTGGAAAACATCTAGCCAAAGAGTAATAAAGACTAACATAAGTTGTGAAGAGGGGATTTGATTGGTTAACATATTTGTTGCCATGAAGATCGGAGGGTGTAGAGCGTCAAAATGGCGGTCAGCATGTAAGCACAGTTTTTTACCCCAGACGAGACCTCTATAGATATATACCTCGTTGGATACGATAGGATTTGTTATTTAAAAATATCATAAGATAACCTAACCTAACACACTGTACAAGATGGGTGGTAAAAAAAAAATACCATTTCAACATTGGGGGTCACTCTTATCACTGACTTTGTCAAAAAATCAATTCCTAAGTTCTAAAATATAGAAAAAATAGCTAGGATAAACAGAAAAATACCTGAAACTCATTCCGTTAATATCAAAATAAAATTATGGCCCCTATATAGTCCTGACACAGACTTGCTTGCTACATTGAGAAATACACCCGCTATTGGCTAAATACACGGCTAATTCATGTATTTCAGAACTTGACGTTAAATTAAAACATATTGTCAATATTAGCAAAATATGTACATACCACTAACTGTTTGTACGTTGTCTTCAGTTCCTCAATTGATAATCATCGAAAGTCCACATTTCTGATCCCAGTCATGGCCATGACGCCTCTAGCTTCCATGAAAAAAAAACCCTAAGTGCGAGGCCTTTGTAGGCGCGAGGCCTTCGTAGGCGCGAGGCTCTTGTGCGGCTGCATCTGTCACGCCGCCCTAAGGACGGCACTGGGTCCTTATCACGTTAAGTAGATACCTTGGGTTAGGTAAGGTGTATGAGGTGGTGTGGTCTGTTGGATTCATTGTAGTATGTTTGGCCATTCCAAGTAGGTCTACAGCTTACCTCAGCAAACTTCTAACAAAAAGCGAGTGAACATATGTGCGATTTTGTAAATCCCAAATATAGGCTAAGCTAGTCCTCTTATAAAATCCTCCCTAATAAGACAACCAAGGCCTATATATGGATACTTACAGCAAGGCTAAAATTAGAATGTGATGGTTGACAAACAATAGCATTGGCCTACCGTATCTACATTATATGAAAGTTAAATAGGTATGGTAACTTAGTCTTAAAGAATACCATTTAATCTTCATATATTATTAAAACGTTGTAGACAGTATTTCATGTATATTGACAGCATCAGAAGTTTGTTTTTAGTCACATCTTTCTTATATAGGCTACATGTTACTTATGAATAAAACTGTAGGCTATAGGCCTAAACCAAAACCTCAGGTCTAAAGTTATTCCCACAGATTATTTAACCAGTAATGGAATAATGTTGTCATTCTCGCCGATGTCACTTTTATCGTGTTAAATCCAACTAAACAAACCACAGTCTTATTTACAGATATGTATGAAACTACCATGGAAACGTATCCATAACTCAGAAGGTTTAAATTTGTTTACCGGTATTCTTACAATGTAAATTAAATTATTATTATAGAGCTTGAAGAACGTCACGTTTATAGTTTATGATTTTCGAACAAGATGTTAGAACAAATTATCAAAAAGTAAACTTCTAGTTCGTAATCGTAACCTCAAAAAAGTAACGCCAAACATCAAGATGACAGCAACTAAAAAATTTTGACTCTTCTAAAGAGCCTGTGTACGGTGTGCCACTAAGGTCAAAAGTGGTAGGGTAACTTACTGAAGAATGTTAAAATAATTATTAAAATGTAATAATAATTCGTCAATTTCCGGTATAGTTTATCAGAATCATTAAATCGTCAAAAGTTAACCTTAAAAATGTCATGACAATCCATCCAGGAATTAGATATTGTCATAGTTAAAAGCACGATGTATAGGTAGCTATAGTTTGTTCTTTTTTCTGTTCTTACAAATGTTAATTATTGTTACCTATATTGTAAAGTTGCATTGGTGATAGCCGTCAAATAAATAACCAAAACATCTAATTTTATTTGGTAACTTACCGTCCGTTTTATTAGTGAGATAATAATTTGTTGAATAAACTAAGACTTTCTCCTGTTAATGAGTGGAAATTATACTGTGAATAATTACATTTATTAGCGTTTAATCACTTTAATCACGTAAGAAGGAGGTCTTGTTGACATCTTTTTTTCAGTCATTTCATTTTGTCGTCTGGAGAGGTCTAAAAGTCCCATAGTCCAGAGCTCGGCGTGCATTTTTTTACATAGAGTACGGTACCAATAAAGTTATTTATTATAATAGTATTTAAAATAATAATGCATTTTTTAATTATTATAAAATAAAATAGTCATAAAATTTTTAAAAGATAATGATATTTAAACCTTATTTTTTGTGTTTCAAGTTACGAAAAGAAGTTTTTTTCCTAGTCAACATAAACATGAATAACTACAGTTCTGTAGTGAATCTATGGCAATACTTACGTTACTCTATAGTTGAAACATAGACGTTGGCTAAATATCAACGATTCAAGTACCACTAAAATGGCTCCCAATGTTAATCTTATGGGATAAAAAAGTAGATTTGTTTTAAAGATAATTTTATTATCACTTAACCAAATATTCCCAATAACGAACTCGACCGAGATTTCGTACTATAGAATCTATCTCTAAAGTTTGAAGTGGATCTGTAGAGGCGTTTTTGAGTTATTTATGTCACAGACACGCCAGTTCGAGTTGATTCTCTTACCAGTGTAAGCAGTAAAGTCATGTATAAGGATTTCGTTTCACTCAATCCAATTAACTAAAGTATTTTTACTTAAACCAGATACACAATTATAAAATATATACACAGTGTTTATTACAAACACAGTAAACCTCTATCCAAAAGAATTATTTTAAGCCAGCTAAACCGTAAATCGTGTTAACTAATAGAGGGTGAAATGTGTTTTGAGTTTTGATATTTTTACTACCTTTTAATCGTGAGAAAACCCAAGATTCTCACAGATCGTAGAGTAAATTTTTCTTATGATTCATTTACTGCCTACGACAACTTTCGGAACACAAATGAGGGCTATCTATGTCAAGATGAAACAGTCCTAAATTGCCACACCGTTATGTCTCGCCTTCGTGCGGCATTCCAGCACGGGATGGTGGGCCTACACGGGAACCATCAATGAACATTCCCCTACATTCTTGAATTAAGTAGCATAATGTTATCACCAATGAGCACGAATAGCCTAGACCGGTAAACATGAAGTTTCTTATATTTCACTTTTTATTCATAAATGCGGAATAGCATAGCGTAATATGACGTTAACTCTAGAAATTGCTCTTTGTACACACAGGATGCGATAAACTACGTCTCACAAACCTACAAAATATATGCAACTTTATACTGTACTTACATTCATAACGGTAAATATACAGGGCATCTTTTATGTATACTTTCTGTCTTGTATACGTACGGTAAATGTGGGAATATATGAAAGTGTGAGTAGTTTTGTGAGATGTAGTTTATTGTACCTATCCTGTTTAATTGTAACAATACGTATTGAAAAATTGTTTTTTTCCAAAATGATACTATACAGTAATATGACTAATAGTGAGATGCTAACATGTTGTAGAGTTATTAAACACTAAAGATTGAATTTAAAAAAAAAAACTATTTGATGAGTAAAACTCGTAAGTTAAAACAAGAACTGATAACATTCTTTTACGGCTCAATGAAGTTATCAGGTGTTAGGGGTTGGCAGCATTGGCAGTAGCGACCGCAGAGTTACCAACAATAGGCCCAACTCTGGCACAACTTGGGGGTGGTGGTTGGCAAGCCTGCCACCATCTGTCACTTGTGGTGTGGCAACATTGCTACATGTCTGCTGGCGATGCACTAGGGTAATATTGAAATTACTGAAGTAGATGTAGATAGATACTTCTGATCATAAGTTTACTGAGTTTAAAATAGGGTAAACATTCCTTTAAATGCTCGGCTGGACTTGGTTCAAGAAGGGTGTTCTTTTTCGGTTTTATGAGGGTAAGTAAAATGTAACGAATTACTATTTTTAATTTTTATAAATTGCAAACTCTCAATGTAAGGACTGAGACTTGATTAATTTTATCAAATATGTTGAGAAGAAAACCACTAAAAAGAAGACATAGTTAAAATAGTAAAGATTTTGTTCCAATAAATATTGTGGGAATTATTCATACAATATATTTTCATCAGGTTATATTTTGATTACTAAATTGTCACATACTATGTTATTATGATTATAGTGAATGCTTAAAAGCAATTTGTAGACAGTTTTAATGGTGGATTTTGACTCTTTTATTTAATTTAGATTTCTTTGGATCATAATTTATCTCCTATAATAAATTATACGTGTAGAACTCTCAGAACAAAAATGAATCTTGGTCCAAAAACAAGACGAAAAATTACTTCAAACACAATTACTTAAAAAACAGATATGAAACAGAATTTAACGAGTTATTTCTTTTCACTTTCTGCAATGTTATCTCCCATGTATGTAATAAAGCCAGTTTATTTAGCAAAAGAACGCTTTGAGCTGTGCAAGATTGTTATTCGCCGGAAGTTAAGCGAAAACACAGGAAATTATGTGTTTTGAAGCGAGATCGTTTCAAACCGGAAGAATATCAGCGCTGTGATGAATAATTAGATCTTAATTGTTAGTTTAAATCAACAAAACTTTAAAAATATGAAGTATGAAACTGAAATAATTAAAACACATTTTATCAAGTTATATTAGTTAAGGGTTTAGACGAAGGCAGATCAGTAAGTATCCAGTAAATTTATTAAAAATAAAAATATTATATTTGCAGTTAATTAGTTTTACAATTTCAAAAAAATAATTTATACTCATATTAGACTTTCATATACAAGGTAAGGTATAGATAAAATATGGTACAAGGCTTATACTTCGACTTGTGACACCTGGCCTTATCAGGCCCAGTGATAAGAGTTACTTAAGTGCAGTTTACAGGTACAACATAATTTACCGGCACCGACGTATTTCAACATACTATTCATGGTTTTCTGTGACAAAGGTCATGTTCTGCTGTGACCCTTATGTGACTTAAATTCTCTATGGGTTAGTGTGTTATGCTTATAATTATTTGTTCTGTTTTATAACTGGTATTTTAAATCGCAGATTAAAGAATAATAAATTTGTTTACTCAAAGATATATATTTTCCGCAAGTTGTTGAAAAATTCAGTAAAATAACTTTTATTTATAATGCTATTGCATTAATTTTTTACTTATGAAATTTTCAATTTATATATATTATTTCATTTGTAATTTACTCTACAACTGACCAAAAATACGTCAAGATACAGTCACTGTTTTCATGTTACTAGTTTGAGAAAAAAGTGAACTCCTGGTAAACAATTAAAGAGAATAATTTAAGTTTGTTATATGTGTAATTAAATTAATTCCTAATTCTTGTTTTTGAAATTACTTGAGCAGTTTTTGGTTAAAACTTCTTCAGATTTCACATTACTTACTTAATTTTTTTCCCCTGTCCTATTTGACCGCACGTTACCTCACCGAGTCACGGATCAATCGATCGATACACGTGTCTGGCGATTTGGTCAAAATTGCCCCGATTTGCACCTTTGAGTGCAGACATTCTCACAATATCTGTCAACCAGCAACCGCAATACCATGCATTTGTTGACTTGTTAGCATGACAGTGTATGACGTAGGATACAGTTAAATATTACGATAGCTTACATTTTTACTGTTAGAAGGGTCGTAATGCAGATTAGTTAATAGATTAGTAGAGATTTATAAACTTTATTATCCTTAAATCCACCAATTAAATTCTTAGAATGTTCCTATATGATAACTGGTCATTGCATCGTCTACCAAAGATGTACGGTAGTTATTACTGAGGCTGAGCTTGTACGTGTATTGACATTTGGCCTTTAATTGAAAATTGCCTGTATACGCAGGTTTGCTGCCATGGGGACCACAAAAATGAGGTTTTCTTGCAGTATACCCCAACCACATGAAGCCACAATATATTTAAGTACCAAATTTCATTAGAATATGTTCATTAATAAGCGAGATATAAAATTGTACTTATTCTCCATAAGATTAACATCGGACAACGTACTGTGTTTAGCACTTTCAATATCTTGGTAACCAATTGACGTAGAGCGATGATCAAAATACCAAATTGTTTGTTTTTAAGCTTAATTTAATGGTGTAAACCAAAATTTGGTATTTGTATAAAAAGGTAAAAAAAATTTTGTTGTACAAAATCCCCCCAAAACCCTCCCTAAAATAGAGCGACATGTCTAGTTCTTGAACTCATGAAAATAGATGCGTGCCTACGGACACACACACACTCACACACACACACACACACACACACACACACACACACACACACACACACACACACACACACACACACACACACACACACACACAGATATATATATATATGAATTTCAACGAATGGTGTTTTTGCATCTGGGGGCCTCAAAACGAAAAGTTACCATGGTCTTACCATGCTGAATATGGTAATAGCTTCTTCCCGATAAGGGAAATTCGCTAAAATGAGTATAACCCTGTTTTCAAAATACTACAGAATTTGAAAACACCTTTAAATAAAATGTAACACTACATATATAAGTGAAGCAGTCCGTAAAAAGGAAAATCTCATACCACGGTAGAGCTAGATTGATAGCGGTTAGAGGTGCAGTGTGATGGGAATCACTAATGACACTGCAATGGCGGTGGTGGTGGCGTGGCGCCGCGCCGCACCGTTGCACTGTTGCACCCTGTATCGGCGCGTCGTAGCTGCATAGTGCATTCGGTCGATTAGTGCAGATGTGGCATCAGATGCGATCACTTAAACTACTGTCGTCATGTACAGACGTATCAATTAATCTTCACTTTAGGTGTGTTTGTACTGCTGTTTATTACTAAAAATGATGCGTTTAATAATAAGTAGCATATTACATTGGTTATCTTACTTGTTTGTTTATCATAAATAAAGTAATTTCTTTTGTACAATTTTCTAAAAAAATGTTTAGTAACCATTAATAATTTGTAAAAAGAAATTGGATTATAAATTATAACAAATATTATAAATTGCAAATTGATAAATATTTGATGTTATTTGTTCTATTTTAGCTTATAAATTCTGTAAATTTAATTTCTTACCAAAAATTGAAACTCATACATTGTAATTTGTATTATTTGTAAACAGTTTAAGATGCGACAGTATTTTACTATTCATCAACAATAATCGTATTTAAAATTTAGAGTGCGAAACATTCTATGAAAATGTTTGCTATTTTACTCAAGCCAAATATTTTACATTTTCGAGTAAAAATTGCTCTGCTCTCAATATGCAGGGCAGGTTTATACGCTTGAACTCCCGTAAAATCAGTCTTATATAGAGTTAGGAATCCACAGTAAACCGTATACGTGTCAATTTCTAGAGGTTTACGTTAACAGTAGGCTATTCGCAGCTTTTCACTGATCGTCGTTATCACAATGCAACGGTTTCCATGCATCCAAATGTATCTCATTTCGGTACATTCTTGAATCATTCTCATTAAAATTATCGCAACCAACATTAATCGTCAATGTTTTATTGCTAAAACTGCTAGATGTAACAAAATACTTTTCTATTCGATATTTGTGGATTTCTTTTACAAGCTAATTGTTATTTTCAAGCGAAGAAGCTGTTTTTATTCACGTATTCCTTTTTCACGTTGTTCCAGACAAGCGTCGTTTTACTCACTAACAGTGCGAGACAAGCACAAGAGGTTTGTTTAAACATAGACGCCGGGGGAATAAATCTCAATAAGGCTTGTTATTGACTTACGCTTTCCTTTCGATAAACAACCCGAGTTTATTTTGTAAAGAAAGCTGCCTAAGATTGTTATCCAGCAGGGATTCATGCAAAACACCGGAAATTATAACGCTTTTGTCAGCCACTATCAAGTTATAAAGCAATCTTGTAAAGATTACCTTAATTTTAGCTACTGTTTATTATTCTTTGCGAGTAAAATGTAGATTTTAAAATTATGTTTGACTACTTGCCTTGCTATCTAATTCAATTTGTGTATTTATTCATTTCAAAGTCGCAATTTGTACAAATCTTAACAACTTTTAAGGTTACTTTATTTAAAACTATGTAATTCTAGCGTATCCATAGTTCAGTAAAATTAGCACAAAAAGTAAAAACTCTTCTAAATGTTTCCCTTTAAGCTTAAAAATGGTTTTAATACCTTTATTTAACTTTAAAAATGGTTTTGAAGGTTTTCCCTTCATAGTTTTTTTCCATTTATAGTTCCCTTTATAGTTTTAAAAATGGCATCAATTAAGAATTAAATAATCTGAATACATAAATAATAAAGTTAAGCAAATAAAAAACCGTTTCCAGCTTTAAGGGAATTTAGTATATTTTTTCCAACAAATATATATCATAAATTCCTATATTTACTATATTTTCGGTTGACAGCGATTTAATAATCTTTATTTATGTATGATTAGAAAAATAGTTATTGAATACCACTCAATCGAACTCATCGGTTTACATAGTTCATATGATTCATTTGGCATTTTGAACATTTGAAAGCTCTTATAACTTGTGTATTGGTCTTACAAATGAGGAAAGAAGTTTGTGAGTAGTACAATTGATTTAAATTAGCAGCAACGTAAGGTTTAGGCAATGACAATTGACTGGTGTTTACTAACATATTAGGGTATAACTAGTCTAAGTATTTGTTAAAAACCCGTTACAAAATATGTTCACACAAAAATTGTATAACTGCAAACAATAATGATAACTACTATTCATTCTATCGCTTCTAGTAAAACAATATTAGAGGATTAAATACAGTATATTAGTTTTTACATATCTAAGTAGGGAGCATAAAATATAAAATAAATCATTATTTTAATGAACTTTTCACTGAGCAGATAAAGACTGATGGTGATCCAATCATCCAAGAAAATTTCGGATGAATTTTACCAAAAATACAAAAGAAAACTTCAATAAATGGGAATTAAAAAATATAACTGCACAAATTCAGTATGTACTATGTTTATAAGTTATACATTAGTTCCCTGAAAAAATGCTAAGACAATGACAATTTAGGCTTAGAGATGGCTAATAAAAAGAATGTTAACATTGCATTAGATAACTTCACTCCTAAAAAATCGGAGTAACATAATACGTAACCACTGTTTTCCAACGGCCGTGGATTTTGCAATATCATAAAACAAGGAACATAAAATAAATTATTTATACTTAGTCAGGGGTTTTGTAAAATACTTTAGTTGTTTTTTTTTTAATTAGTTAGCTGACTAGCAGTCAACGAGGTCTAGGGTTCTATCCTGGAATGGAGGAGAAAGGTTGACCGGGTGTGGGCGCAAACATCCGAGAAAGTGGCCAACACCGTTCGCTTTTTGCACCATTGCGATTCAAGAACGGTATTTAGGACCGAGGAACTCTAAAAGCAAAACAAAGTATGCTGTAAAACTCCCTTTAATGTACTTTTTTGTATTGTTAAATAATTTGATAGTTAAATAACTGAAAACACTAGTATCATTCACCTTTTGCTACAGTAATAGTTTTAAATACAAATGCACGATATATTACCGTAATTTCTTGACACATTATGTTAAGTAATATTTAAGGATAGTATTTTAAATGTATTTACAAATGTGCCATTACTAAGCTTTTCATACTTGATTTATAATCTAATCTATTAAACTTGTTTAAACTTTTTGGCTTTAAATTTTAAAATGAGATTAAGTAACTTTTAAGGCTATTTTAAAAGTATTTTCGCACATATGCAAAACTTTTAAACTTTGGATTTTTACATTAGATTCTAAATTCAGTTTTAATTCAATTTTTTTGGTTGTGACTTTTTACTGTAATGATTTTAATATATTAAAATTGTTATTAAATGTTTTGTTGTAACCTTTTTAAGCTAGAATGTAACGAATTCCTGGAGACAACGCACATTTTAATACGACTAGCGGTGGAGGGAAGGAACATAAACTTGGAGTAATCAAGGAAACATTAAAACAGAAGTCAGACTAACTATGGCCATTATGTTAATCGCCGCGCTGGTGTATATATTACACATGCATCAAATGGCGTGTCATTTCCGCCGCAGCGCCACATGTGGGTACGTTGTAGGTGATTTATTGGCCGAACGTCTTAAACAAAAGACTGGCTGGTAATTTAATGAAACTATACATTTAAATTAAAACTATATAATGATAAATACAATATTTTATGAAATGTCTAACGGTTCCAATTGAAATGCAATGGTTTTATAGTGTGAATTATATAGTATAACTCCCAGATTTATGATGTTACAGGTTTGGAAGTTATCTTTAGTTTGAAATTTAATTAATATGTGTCTATCAGTATAAAATGGTTATAACAACTTTACTAATTGATATATTGAAACATCATTCATCATTCATGAAATATAGATGTGGAAAACTTGAATTTCCAAATGGCAGTAAACTCAGTAAGTTGTCAATTTTTTCCTTATGATAATTCAAGCTTTGACTCATTGTAAAGAGGATTCTTTATAAATAAGTTTCATGTATTCAATAGTAAACTTATACACAACTTCATTCCTTCTTTCCACCCAGTAGGGTATATCCGGCCCAACGTGGGGCGCCGCGCCACCACAGAGCCCTGAGCGTCAACCCTGCTGTGAGCACCCCCGCAGAGAACGTAAAACCTTCCGCTACATCTCCATCCAGTAGGGTATATCCGGCCCAACGTGGGGCGCCGCGCCATCACAGAGCCCTGAGCGTCACCCCTGCTGTGAGCGCCCCCACCGAGAACGTAAAACCTTCCGCTACCAATCTCCATCCAGTAGGGTATATCCGGACCAACGTGGGGCGCCACGCCACCACAGAGCCCTGAGCGTCACCCCTGCTGTGAGCGCCCCCGCCGAGAACGTAAAACCTTCCGCTACCAATCTCCACCCAGTAGGGTATATCCGGCCCAACGTGGGCGCCGCGCCACCAAAGAGCCCTGAGCGTCACCCCTGCTGTGAGCGCCCCCGCCGAGAACGTAAAACCTTCCTCTACCAATCTCCATCACGTCTTGCATCACCATTAATGACTCTGAATTTAATTCAAGTATACAATTAATTTATGTGAATTTAAGACATAAATGATTTGTTTGTATTATTCCCAAGAAATTAAAAATCCTTAAAGGAATTAATATCAAATAGCCAATAGTCAACAACTCTTAATTCGTCCAACCCATACAAGGATGTAAAAGAAAGGTGCCAATATTATATGAAAAACTACAAAATTGTAGATTCCTTTTTGTAAAATCTTTGAAAATCTGCAATAAAGGAGCAATAAAGTCTAGTCCAAGCAAACAGAAAAACTACGCTGACGAATAATTATTAATGTACATAAGATACACCCGACAGATTTAATAACAAATTCTCGGAAGTAATAGAGTGGCGTCTGGAGTAAATACGGTTTTAATTCCTTTTAGAATTTAAGAGAGTCTTGTATCTGGGAAATGGGAAGTGGCAAGTTATTATAATATATAATTTCAGCGTATGACGGTTTTCCAATGAATCTAATGTTATATGCTACATATGATATTTCTTTACTGTTTCTAGTTAAATAATTATAAGAGGAACCTAAACTCAGTATACTTAATAGAGGTTTCGGAAAATTTAAACTTACTTCGAATATATGGGCAAGGCAGTTAGTATCCTTAATTTAAATGCTGGTTTATAGAGGAAAGTTGTTCAAATTCCAATTGTTCAACACTATCGCATGATTTGCTTTAAAATGTATAGTTTATATCGTCAACGAACATCAATTCCCTTATAGATCATCATCATTATCATATAGATCTGACATTCCCTTCAAATAACAGATAAATAACAAGGGACTTAAAATGTAACCATGAGGCAAAACAGTTTACTACTCCCAACGAGGATGGAACGTGCATTTTATTATTGAATTTATCTGTGTAGATAACGCCAACTTATAGCTTCCTAGTATGAAAAAACCATTAATTAAACTCTTTGGAAATTTCTAATTCCCAGCAGTCTGATCAAATACCTTATTTAGTTCCAGAAAGACCCCAACAGCATGTTCACCTTCGTACACTGTGCTAATGGAAAATTCCACACAGACAGGACTTGCAGAAATTCTGTGTAAAACTTGCAGGACTTGCACGAAATCTCTGTTGATCGTTATCTAAAAGTAAGTTATCGTCCAAGAAATGCACACGCTTCAGTCTCATGGGTCTGTAAAGTTAAGAAAATAGTAATTAAAATAATTTGTATTATAGCATATTATTTGTTTAAACTTCGTACACATGTTGCTAGTTGTCTAATATAGCCCGAGTTGTAGATTTTACGTTTTGGTAATATTTAAAACACATTTTTACTTTTAAGGGATTTATGAGATTTTGGCAATGCATATTAAGTTGGAGTAACCAACTTAACGCAGCCTGGCTTCAGGAGTTAAGACAGGCAAATTCTATTGCATATCAACTACCGCCCGCCTTAGGCACCCGCCGCCACTGTACAAGGTTCGGCAATTCGATTTGTTATCAACCTCCCCAAGTTTGACGAAGGTCTGAATTTTGCCTTGAGATAACGATGAAAGTAGATGTACTTGTTTCAGATCTCGCTAACAAAACTTTCTATCGAAATTGTCAAAATTACAATGTTTAATTAATAATTTTAAAATGCATGGTAAACGTTGAGGTACCAAACCGTTTTATTTTTAAAATTAAATAATTTACCAGTACTTAAAAGGTTTCGAAATATCGTTTAAACCCAAGCCTTTGAGTATACTTACTTGATATGTTCTTGTATAATGACTTACTTGAGAGGCACGTGACCACAGCCATTCAAAACAAGTTGCAATAACAAGTTCAAGGTTTATGAACTGTTAAATTTAAATATTTAGGGATGACATTCGGCTGACAACGCCAGTCGTGGATTTTTCAATTGTCTGAGCCTTGGTCTATAAGACTGCAGCTATCGACGCAAAAATTATGGGTTTACCATCTTTCACGTTTTACTTTCTGAAAAAAATGTTAACCAATAATCTGTATATATATAATTCTGTAAGCAATATGTTTAAGTCAAAATTGTGGGCGTTTGGCAAATCGCAGGATGATGGGAGACGGCTCAAATTGAAGGTCTTGATCACAGGGACTCGGGAACTTTTAAAAAGTTACCGGCATACGAGAAATAACGTAAAACACCTTGCATGAGAAAATCATGGGGAATTAAACATGTCTGCTTTGTTTACATTAAAAAATGTGATGCTACTTATAGCGTTCTATTTTCCTCAGAGCATGAAAATCAGATGAGGCAGAGTGGGAGAAAGGTTACGGGCTTTGGCCCCTTAAAGCCACTAGTTATAGCCTATTTTGGTTAGTTAAAAAGTTTGGTGTTGAAAATTTATCAATTTATTGATGAGCATTGTACGTGTTGCTGATGAACACTACTAAATACAAAAATTGTGTGTCAAAACATCTTGATTCGAGCCTCAGTCGGTCTAAACATGGCAGAATAAATTGCCGAAATATATCACCATTGTAAAAAATAATGATGTAAATAAATAGTGTTGTTTTGACTAAACAATGTGTTTTATTTGTTAGTTGAATATTAAATATATAATTTAGTTGTTTACTATGAATCACTTATGTTATTCCCTCTAACATAAAGAAGGAAAAGAACGAGAATAATGTTGTTTTTAAATCAACTCACTTATTTGGTGAGTATAAATGGATGACTTAGTGAGTGAGTCAGTAAAATGGCAATCTATAGTATAAATTGTATGGCTTCACGTTAAGTCACAACAATGGTAAATGCTATCCAATAAACAGAAGAATTGTGTAGCTTATACCTAATTACAAAACACAATATAATATCGTTTACAAACAGAATAAGATCAATAATAGGCTTACTACTGACTAAATTGATGTAACAATACCATCATCCTTTACTTGCTAGGTAAATTATTGGATTAAAAAAGGGCAATTAATTTAAGCTTTCAATAACGGTAATGCCGATAAATAATAAATAGCCAAGCAATATAATCCCTGAGAAGTGGTACCAAGGGCGCTCGTGTGGGGGTTTTGCGTCATGAATGTGCGAAGTAAATGTGAGGTAGCGTGACTAGTGAGATGGTCTCATGTGAGATGTGAGATGCGAGATGAACCTCTGTTGTTCAACACACAACAATCACACGCAGGCCAGCAGCTGCGTCAAACACGCAACGACTGCAAGGAGCGTTGCGTTGTCGCAGAGGATAAGTTGTACTTTCAGATTGCTGTAGTTTAAATAAATTAAATTAAATAATTACTGCAAAAACATTATGTGTTTTTCATGGTCCTAGTGCTGATACGAATCTTGAAAAACAATTATAATTTTGCCAGCAATCGCCGAAAAGCACATGATATTCTACCATATTGGATCTTTTAAATATGATCAATAGTGGGTGGATGAGAAGGTATTTCATTTTAATCTAAGTATAACTTATTAATATACCAATCCTTTTGTTCAGTTTATTACAACAATATAATTTTTAATTTACAGAGTACAATATTATAATACGATTAGAAACACAAGGCCTTAAAATCTTAAACGTATCTTGGCAATTAATAGTACATTATAAGTTCTCAAATACAAATAAATACAGTTATTATTATTGCATTATGTATATATTTATAATCTATTAATACTGGATTTTTTCGTTTTTGGAAACATGAGAACACATAAATCGAATGCGAAAAGTGTTAAACTAAAGTAACATTGAGTTTTCATCGCCACCATGTCACCCGGCACAGACTGAGCGCATTAGCCCAGCAGTGCGCGAACCTACACTGGCTGTGACGTCACATGTGCCATGTCCAAGTTACATGTCTACTATACGATAGTTACGGAACTTGTCCCATCCTAAACGGTTCTTCATCGCTTCCAAATGAGAATCAAATTAGTCTGAATGTTAGAGGATGTGAACTAGAGTGCTGTCAGTGATAGGAAAGTGTCTTTTTAAGTAACAGTAATTTGTATTCTTATTACTGACAGTTAATATTGTCAAACATCAAATTCACTGGGCCTGATTCTACTTGCATACTATACTTTTACTGCAGTATCTTGCCACGAGCTTGACTATCTTTGAGACACATATTACCAGTTTGCATGCTAATGGAGTTAACCGTACCGATTATCTTTAATGAATTTTGAAAACAGTACATAACAACTTAATTGAGAAATATGTTTGATTAAAATCAGAAAAAAATTATAATACAAGAAAATTCCAAAATCGTTAATTTAAAAACAAAAATAGGATTAAATATTATAGGATTTATTTAATAATAATATATTTAGAATGTCTATTTCATATCCCAAGTATACTCTGTACACTTAAAGCCTTCGTATTTCTTGTATTTAAATTATATTAAAAACATACTAGAACGTCACATCAGATCACGACTCCCGTAAAAGATATATCGATTAGAAGTAATAAATTTGAATTAAGATATATGTACTTACTTCTAACATCATGATTAGTCTTTCGGATACTTTATCATATGGGTCATATCTGCTAAGCTAAATATAAACTTTCCCTTGTACAGAATCGTAGCACGATTTGGTTAAAAACGTTGCTTTATATCTTTGGTTTTATTCAAAAAAGAAAAGAAAATAGTACTTTGGTGGGAAATTTGTGTTTCAAGGTCCGTTTTACAGACTTATAGTTCTAGTATTATGACTTTGCCTGATGTTGACTCTACATTACTCAAACAATTTCACTGCTAACTAACTATTTAGGCTCGACCTCAAAATGTCTTGTCACAATACTTCCCTTTTCAAGAAGCATGGAGTAATTTTATACAATAACCTTCCCCACAACAGCAAATAAGAAAGAAGTATCAACAAATTTAATAAGAGAATGAAGACTATTCTGTAAGCTGGAGGATACTATATAATTGATAAATTTCTTGACAAATAGAAAATAAAATAACATTCAGTAAACTAGTATGCAATTTAGGCTATAATATATACTTCAAATTTACTTATGTAAGTGCCAATGCAACACGCCTTTATTTTGTATGGCCAATAGATTATTATTATTTACAGATAAGCGAAACAGTATAACATTAAAATGAAACGCTGTAATGAACTCCGCGTTAATGCCAGTATTGGAATACGGTATCTAATATTAGTCCTCTCTGTACCCAATACCCCGCGGCGTAACACAACGTGTGTTATTTATCGGCCGGTAAATACACAGTCCGGTGGAAGCCAACGGCAATACTCCGTGCAAAATCCGAGCGGGAAAGAGAGATAGAGTATAACGTGTGAGGAATATTGCTAATGGGTTGTTCGTGTTCGATTCCACGGATTGTGATGGCGAGCGTGCGTGACAATCCGACAATGCATCGGTGGGCAGGAGCATGCGCCGGCACATCTACCCACACCTGTCAGCGTGGAGGAGCTATCAATCGCACGACAATACCACTCATTTGGGGAGAAACGCAAAGTGAATACTCAATCCGAAATCGCACCGAGTGCATTTATGCCGAAATTGCCGTCGATTTCTCTGTTGGGTGCGACCCAGATTCTCGACTGGGACGCATACATCATCCATCGAAAGTCGACGTCGGCGTTGCTTTCAGCCTCTTTCACTGTTGTTCCATTGAAGGAGATGCGACATCGACTGGGAATTCACTTTCGTAAGGAAGTGCTCGAACAATGCAATTGACGGGCGTGATCCACAGTACTTCGAGTAAGTACTTTATGAAAGCTTTTGTTTGCAGAAGACAATTGTTACTTTCAGTTGATGATAAAACTTTCAGCGTTCACTAACGTTTAAAATCTCTTTTAAATTGTTTTTACAATATAGCACCCATTTCATAGTTTAGTCAAATTTTATTTTATCTCCAGAGAACTAACGTAAAACGCATCATAGGTTTTTTATAACTCCCATTTAAAACCAAACTTAATTGACATAACTCAGAGTAAAATTATGTCAATAAAAATGACTCTTATTCCCCCAATACGATTAAAATTGAATTGAGTAATTTACATTCTGAACACATATTTGATATGTTATCAAGGTGCGTTCAACTTTAAAATTGACGGGTGATTGGAAGTCGAATGTTGTATACTTAAAATTGCTACAGTTTTGGATGTTTTTTTTACAAACACGCACTAGAATTACTGAACCGCAAATTGGATTCAGTGCCTTCCAAACACGAGGAGTCACCGTTGGGATATCTATGCGGCAATCAAATAACACAACACATATCCTCAGCGGGATAATACCAGTCAGCTAAACCATATAATGCTGAACAAGTACCGTGCAAGAAACCAAGTGTCCAACAACACCTGAATATTTATTTTAGGATAGGGCACACCATGCATCCTCGGAAAAGTCTTACGTAGTATTATGCAATGCCACCAAACTTCAAAATAGACTTTTATGAGAAATAATTGGAATTTCAAATTGTCTAACAGCGCTTGAATGATAAGTTTGACGAGACACCATTCCTGAGCCGGTCTTTGTTTGGTCGGGTTTGCCACTTAATTTAATTAAATTTGATTGTTAATATATTATTTTGAAACAATTGACCTTTTAAGATTTAAACTTATATCAGGGACCTATTAATTCATTGTATATACATTATTATATACTCTTACAAAATAAAAGACGTCGTCGAGCTTCTTAGATACCCTTTATAAATAGGTTATATATGGGGATATATACTTTCCAGTTAGAAAATGAATGCCAGAGCTCAGGTGACCTCACCAACCTTAAGCTATACTTAAGCTCCAACATTTTTCCAACCAGATATATCCATTTGTACAAAACAAGAACATATTAAAGATTTTCTACAAGACTATTTGGTATAGGATTTTATTGAGAAAAAAACATGAGTTGTAACGGTTTGAATGTTGTTAGATTTAAATGTATATAGACTTAAACTAGAAGTTTATATTTAAACAACTATCAACAGACACACTAAACAAATGGCATAATTTCTTAGACTTTCTTGGTCAGGCGGCACGGGATGGTGGCAGTATAAGTCAGGGGGAGGTGGTCAGGCGGCATGGGATGGTGGCAGCATAAGTCAGGGGGAGGTGGTCAGGCAGCATGGGATGGCGGCAGTATAAGGCAGGGGGAGGTGGTCAGGCGGCACGGGATGGTGGCAGTATAAGTCAGGGGAGGAGGTGGTCAGGCGGCATGGGATGGCGGCAGTATAAGGCAGGGGGAGGTGGTCAGGCGGCACGGGATGGTGGCAGTATAAGTCAGGGGGAGGTGGTCAGGCAGCATGGGATGGTGGCAGTATAAGGCAGGGGGAGGTGGTCAGGCAGCATGGGATGGCGGCAGTATAAGGCAGGGGGAGGTGGTCAGGCGGCACGGGATGGTGGCAGTATAAGTCAGGGGGAGGTGGTCAGGCAGCATGGGATGACTGCAGTATAAGGCAGGGGGAGGTGGTCAGGCGGCACGGGATGGCGGCAGTATAAGGCAGGGGAGGAGGTGGTCAGGTGGCACGAGATGGCGGCAGTATAAGGTAGGGGGAGGTGGTCAGGCGGCACGGGATGGCGGCAGTATAAGGCAGGGGGAGGTGGTCAGGCGGCATGGGATGGCGGCAGTATAAGGCAGGGGGAGGTGGTCAGGCGGCACGGGATGGCGGCAGTATAAGGCAGGGGAGGAGGTGGTCAGGCGGCACGAGATGGCGGCAATATAAGGCAGGGGAGGTGGTCAGGCGGCATGGGATGGCGGCAGTATAAGGCAGGGGGAGGTGGTCAGGTGGCACGGGATGGCGGCAGTATAAGGCAGGGGGAGGTGGTCAGGCAGCACGGGATGGTGGCAGTATAAGGCAGGGGGAGGTGGTCAGGCGGCATGGGATGGCGGCATTATAAGGCAGGGGGAGGTGGTCAGGCAGCACGGGATGGCGGTAGTATAAGGCAGGGGGAGGTGGTCAGGCGGCACGGGATGGTGGCAGTATAAGGCAGGGGGAGGTGGTCAGGCGGCATGGGATGGCGGCAGTATAAGGCAGGGGGAGGTGGTCAGGTGGCATGGGATGGCGGCAGTATAAGGCAGGGGGTTGAGGTGGTCAGGTGGCATGGGATGGTGGCAATATAAGGCAGGGGGAGGTTGTCAGGCGGCATGGTTTGGCGGCAGTATAAGGCAGGGGGAGGAGGTGGTCAGGTGGCATGGGATGGTGGCAGTATAAGGCATGGGAGGTGGTCAGGCGGCATGGGATGGCGGCAGTATAAGGCAGGGGGAGGAGATGGTCAGGTGGCATGGGATGGTGGCAGTATAAGGCAGGGGGAGGTGGTCAGACGGCATGGGATGGTGGCAGTATAAGGCAGGGGGAGGAGGTGGTCAGGTGGCATGGGATGGCGGCAGTATAAGGCAGGGGGAGGAGGTGGTCAGGTGGCATGGGATGGCGGCAGTATAAGGCAGGGGGAGGAGGTGGTCAGGTGGCATGGGATGGTGGCAGTATAAGGCAGGGGGAGGTGGTCAGGCGGCATGGGATGGCGGCAGTATAAGGCAGGGGGAGGAGGTGGTCAGGTGGCATGGGATGGTGGCAGTATAAGGCAGGGGGAGGTGGTCAGGCGGCATGGGATGGTGGTAGTATAAGGCAGGGGGAGGAGGTGGTCAGGTGGCATGGGATGGTGGCAGTATAAGGCAGGGGGAGGTGGTCAGGTGGCATGGGATGGCGGCAGTATAAGGCAGTGGGAGGTGGTCAGGCGGCATGGGATGGTGGCAGTATAAGGCAGGGGGAGGTGGTCAGGCGGCACGGGATGGCGGCAGTATAAGGCAGGGGGAGGTGGTCAGGCGGCACGGGATGGTGGCAGTATAAGGCAGGGGGAGGTGGTCAGGCGGCCTCATGGCACCTCTGGGACACATTTCTCTCCTGTCTGGGGCCCCGCTAACTCTTCTTTACGGCTAAATTACTGCTCACTCAAGCAGCGGAATATTGACCCACTCTAGTACACCATTCCTAACAAATAACATTCCACCCGTGTAAAATATTTAATTTTTACTAGAGCTTATCTAGTATTTACATTGGTTTATGAGGGATAAATGTTATACGCAGGCCTATTGACTTGAAATTAAATTCAAAGTTTTCCTCTTTTGTTCTTGTAAAGCAATTTAAATTGTCAATTATTTTATCGTAGTTATATATTTACATACATATATTTATATACATCATTACCTTTCTCAGTTTTGAAATATTCTTCATAACCAATATTTATTTACGTATTTTCAAGTCAAAATTTGACTAATCATATTGCACAAACCTCAGTAATGTATAGTCTATTTAAAGTTTCACTTGTGTTATAAATGACTACGCCGATCACGTTAATTATAACAATATTCTTCGTTACAATCACCATAACCGTTTTTTTCGATTCCATTCTTCAATAGTCAAAAGCTGTTAATAACTTTTAAACTTTTTCCTTCAGAGGTAATAATTTATATTTTAATTACATAATTAATTTGAGAAAATTAAAACTAATCTAAAGTAAAACTAAATTAATATTTAGTAAATAACTAAGCACAACAATCAAAATTATCTAACCATAATATTTTTTGATACTGCACATTTTCTAAGGCAAATACGATAGCACTAGTTCTCTAAATAAAAATAATCAATGATTGATTGAGTTATACAGCAAATGGGAAAGATGCAATTAACTTTTTCCACGGTATATAATGAAACTGTTACCAGTGTGTCTCCCGTTTAATACAGTTGCTTTATAGCTTACACATACTATTTATTTCCAAACAACAATAAAACTTGATTTACAACATATACGAGTCTATTTTTAAGCCTACTCAATTATAACACACATAATGACCCAATGAAGTTTGAAGCAATCATACGAGTTAACCCCTGTGTTCACTGATTTATTTATTTACTAAATGATTTTCGTTGATAGGTAATTCTTAAAAATAATTTCGATTTATTAATGATTTTTTATCTGCAAAGCTATTTTATTTTTTATAAATTTACATTATGTAACAATAGTAAGGAACTAAAAAATGTACAACAGATAATAATAAGTAACTAATTTAATATCACTTAAAACTATCAGAGGTATTACAACAACTAATATTCTACAACAATCATTGTTATTACTTTTTAAGCTGTAAATTGACACCAACAACTGTAATACCACTCATATGAAAAGTCACTAAAGGTAGAATGCATCTAACTATTATATGAAGGGGACAGCGCATACTCTGAATTGTCAAGGCATAACGATGGATGTATAAAAATAAACGTACACTGAGAGTTGCAGGAAGTGTAGTTGTCATAAAAGATCACCATCTTCCCAAGCTTTCTACAAGATACTCTTCTGCCTCCTTTTAGAGAGACTAGCTATTTAAAAATTATTTTAAACAACAAGTTATGATGTTTAATATAATATTGGGCTTCACTCACCTAATTTAGTTGTTCTGGAACTCGTCAAACACTAAAAAACACGGACAAATTAGAACATGAATAAAAACAAAAAACAATCGTTCCAGAAACAATCCATAATTATTATTTTATTTTTGTTATTTTTTTCGTGTTTGTAATGCGTCCGTTTTTTTTAGTGTTTGAAGAGTTTCATAATAACAAGAATTAAGTGAGTGAAGCTCAATATTATATCCAACAATGGAATACACCTCACCCACAAATATGTCATTTAGAAATATAAGTTATGTCTAAAAAAGTGTATCAAAACTAGCATACCACATTAAAAAACTATTGTACTTCAAAAATCATAATAACGTTACAATGTATTTCAAAAAAAGTGTGTGTTTTATTTTTTCAAACATGATAAATATTATTGAATTATACCTTATTAGTTCAAGAAATTTGAGCACACACACATTTAGCAACTGTTCCTGCATACAGTTTATAACAATACCTTATATTGTTATTATTCTCCATAACAGTTTTTAATCGTCTGCATGCTATAGAGTAATATAGTAAAAAATTTCACAATTGCATTTTTATTAATAGTTTCATTAGGAAAACCAATGAAAGGACGATGTCCTAAATGATCCTTATCGGACACCCGACTCAGCATCATACTAGTTTTATATAAAAGTTGAAAAACTAAATGATTTGCGGAAATAAGAGGCAAAATATGTTTTTCAATAGTCAATATGTAAATATAATTTTTATATGTAAATAAATTATGCTGCAGTTTTAGTAATGCGAATATTATCATCGCACAATTTACCTCAATAGCCTAAGTCCTCCGAAAGAAATCAGAGCTGCAGTAGATAAAGGAATAGTACCGTAAAACGATCTAGAAGCGGTAAATCGACCATTCAAGTTAAATGATGTTGAAGGCAGTTTGAAACATTTCGTGTGCTTTCTGTCCGACAACTCCATAAACGTACGAGCAGACACCAGGTTCAAGCCCATTACCGGGTTAATCACATGTGTGTAGTCAGTGCCACGAAACCCGGCTATTCATTTGCACAAATTAGTTTCGCTCCGTTTGCCGTTACTGGTTTGGAAAACTATTACTACCTAAAACAGCTCAAACACGAGAACACACGGTTTGTGATTAGCGTTTCCGGCCTCCTATGTGGCACCTTGAAATTAGTTGAGTTAATTTATTTTATCAGTGCAATGGATATCTGCCAGAAGCAACAAGTTTGACGTTGCCACAATCAGTTATTGCAGACATTGTTAAAATACTAAAGCGTTTTTAAACAACTTATTAAATGTGTTCAGATGTTTAAATACAATTTCAACGCTTTGATGAATTTTAAAACCCCTTAGGGTATACTATTTAACGAGTCTGAATGACGGCAAAGTTTTTTGTTCATATATACCAATCAAAGTAATGGGAATAACGTGTTACCAATATAGTACCTCATATTCCTGTAAACGACTTGTTAGGACTGGTACTGGCACTCCAAATTAATTTATGATTTAGTCGGGGAATCAGACAATCTACAAAAACCGATTATAACCTCCTGAAGATCTCACTGAGCTTTGATAGTTTTTCCAGGATGCAATGGCATCAACACCTTCCCCTACCTGTTCCTCTCCTACGTACAATGATAGTGTGGCCTCAAACAGGGAAGAACCATTAAATAACATATCAGTTTTAACCCTGAATCCTAGTGATGAAATTGTATCTCAGCAAATCAATTTATATAATAATAATTAACCACTCTACCTATATAAAATGAAATGGTTCTCAATAGAATTTTCAAACTATACTCGAAAATTGTATCATTAGTGTCTCAACTTCGTTAAAAACAAATGATGAAATGCAATAATTGTGATAGTTCAATAATTTCAATCTAGTTACACCATTTTTTTATGACTGACTTCATATTGTGAAAACAAATTTACGTTTGTTACGAAATTTTGCTCAAAATGTCAAATACGGAGGGGGCTGCCCTCGGTCCAAACTTGAGATAAATCGAGCAGATTGTTAGTTAATATGCAGCAGAGAAAGTGGGGCCCAGACTGGGTGAGATATGTGTCCCCGAGGTGCCGTGAGCTGACCCCTCGCCCCTCGCCGTGGCCACAGCCCGGTCATAGATTCGGCTGATAACCGCGACAGGGCCAATTTCTTCACAATCACTCCCACACAGTTACTTGTCTCTGACTGGCAAACATCTATCCAAGATGTTTCCTATTCCAGGCTTCTATTATAAAATTAATTACTACTTTTGCGATTTGTGTTATCATCGAGTGAATACACTGTTTTACCGTTGTAATTGCATTATTTAGTGTTATAATTTAATATAACTTTTTAAAACACCATTGGCCTTATTAAACTCACTCTAGTTGTCAGTCAGTAAAGGTTTAATCTAGGTTTAGTTAAAAATACTAAATCTTAGTTTCTGATACGCGACACATCTTGTACCTCATTTCCTTTATTACTGCCTTCTTTGACAGTATTGATATCTTTCATAATAAATCTTCAAGAGGTAATTACTCCTTGGAGCAATATGAGAGTAAAATGAATATTTTGCAAGGATTTTTGGTTAATATTAAACTCTGTTTTGTTTAGTATTAATAATAAATAGATAATACAAGTTTTGTTGGGTCACAATAAGTTTCTTTCTATCTCAAAGAAAACCCAATACAACTCTAGTCAATGATCAATAAATAAAATTGGGTTTCAGCCCACTCTGATTGTGTTACTACTAGTATTCGGTGTATTTCAGCTTTAGAAATTCACCATGACTTTGTTTATTGTTTAACAATTTCAATATTTCCCTTTTAGCCAACACTTTTTAAAGCGATAACATTTGTTATTTATTTTTATTGGAACAATAGCTTGGACAACACTCTGTTTAAAACTCAATAAGGTACTAGACTTTAAAAAATTTTAATAGAAAAAAGGAGGACGAAACATTATTACGCAGTATCATAACTTGAACTTAGTCTATATTAGAGTATCAAAATAGTGTTAAAATTGATTTTAGAAAGAAAATATTGTTTCCAAACTAATAGCGGAAACAATAAAAGCCACCAGAATGACCGCTCGAGTGTGAGTCCATTATCCTGCTAATCTGAATGTCTGCCCTATAAACCATTTCTCAGGGGGGATTGCAAACAATCCCCGCCCATTGTCGACGGTTCGCACGCTCTACCCCACTTTCTGATTGATGCAACTCACTTCATTAGCTTAGGTAAATTGCGTGGCCACCAAAATGAGCTGACTAATTAAAGCACAATTTGCATTCGAACAAATCGCAGTGCGTCTGGTGTGCGTGTAAGGAGTTCCCACATTTGAGTGATCCATCGCCCCGCAGAGCTGCTGAGATGACGTCAACGCGGCATCGCTACATGAACAGCCGCCCGCCACAACGTACACGACAGTTTGGGAACGGGGCGACTATTCTATGCACTGCTGTTGGGTAATCAAGTTCACGGAGAGTGTACTGTTATTATTCTGTGTCACTATTTCGTCATCAAGAGCAAGATTTTCGTAAACTCAGACTATAATTAAAAAAATAATAATTCAAAGTATAACGATTTTGGTAGTATTCATTTATACATAGGCTACATAAAATGTTGTAAAACGTTGCAAGTGCCAAAATATAATTATATTATTTGTATAACGGTTTTGATAGTCAAACCATTCTAGTCATTTCCATAAGTTATAATTTAGTTCGTGACTTAAAAGCCTTAATAGCTTATACAGAATGAAAGCAGGAGCAAAAGGTTCACCTGTAGACCCCGGGGGCATCTGATATAGGTGCGATACCCGTTTGATAATTCGAATTGGCCAACAATTACTATTTATGTTAAGACTACGACATACGGCAAAAACTCCTAATATTATTCTTGATGTTTTAAAATATTTCTCAGTAATTTGTTAAATGTTTTGTAGAATCGCTATTCTATTCCTTAGGAATTGTTATCATGCGGTGGATGGGTAATTTTCAACTTAATACCAGTTTATGTATGGAACAAAAAAATTAGCATCGATTCGGGCCGGGTTAAGACTGATAAGCTCGTTAAGACTTATATTTCTGTAACATATCTATAACTATAACTATTCTGTTATTTTGTTGAACTATTCAAGATCTGAATATTAATTAGGTAAGTATATTTTGTGAGTAAACTCTTTTAGTTGGTTATATAAAACTATACTGATTATCGGGCTGGTTCATTTATTACTTTTTACAAGTGTTTAAGATTTGTATATACAATCTCAATTTAAATTAATGCTCCCAATTTGCTAGATGTTGAAATTTGTTTTAAATGTTATAAATCGTGAAAAATTCTGATAAAGTGCGTTTATTTAGAATTCAAATACTCCCTGAACTTTTACACGAGGTTAAAGTAGTTACATAATTTAATTTATTTGTCAACCGTTCCATAACCGTTGTTCCCAAAAGTTAATTGTATCCTTTACGTTTATTTGAACAGTAAGTGTTCAACCTTACTCTATTGTTACCTACCATTGAAGACGTTTGGCCTTACTAACCTTCGTAGACCTTGACCTAATAACCGGGTTCTAACGACATTACTGCCGAAATCATGTGAATCTTCCAGTTCCTTTGTCATGGATTTTTGTTTACGCAATTTTGGACAATTACTTTAACGAATGTCTGAGTTAGAAGACGAGAGGAGAGGAAGTGAAGGCCAGGGGAAAGGGACAATTTGTGGTAATGCCTTGGTATCAAGGCGAAGATGACAGTCGCCTCTCCCGACAAGTGTTAATGTCCATGCCTCCACGACATGGCGACATCCAGTGCATAATTAGGAACAACTTTTGCAATTTATTGTTTATAGTCTTGTTGTTGAAATAAAAGACCTTGTCCTGGCGGTATTTTGGTTTTTCGTTGTAGAAAGTTTCCACATCTTGTTATGCTGACAGGTAATTGTGTGGTTTGAGTCTAATTAATGCCAGTAATGAGCTGGTAGATAAGTTGTTAAGTGTGTTTTTATTGTAATTATTGTGATGCGGTTGCATAAGGGGATTAATTATGATATATTTTGACGTGGTAATCAGAAACCTTATTTGAGTTATCGGAAATATGTGTTACGCAATATCAGTTTTTAGCATCAAACCATTTAAATAATCACTAATTTGAAGTTCAAAACATGTTACAATGTGTTCATAAAAAAAAAATATAACCATCAGCCGCATGATTTTCTTTAACCTGCAGCCTTTCAATTGACCCAACTTATGAGTGTTGTTTCAAATGTTATTTTGGACGGAATATTAAAGCGCGCCAGTAAGTGCAGTTGGTGGGATACCACTATACATGCGACATAAAAGTAAAAATGTGATTTCATATACCTCATTTTTTTAGTTTAAAATTAATTAATATTTAAAAAAAATCTGTATTCTTATTCTACTTATCTAACAGAACATAAATTACATGAATGTAATTTAAACTATATCACTGTCCGTACCTTTGTTTTTTTTTCTAAACGCGAAAGCCCTTATGTGTGATTTACAAACGTTTAAAACGCTTTATGTCTCAACTAAATTGCCAGTATTGGCTTAATGCTTCTCAGAAAACCAAAACCTTTAAAATATCACTAATATTACTAATGACTTGCCTATGAATTAGACTTGTCTTGATCAGACGCTACTATGAGGATCCCATAGAAATATCATCACTATCATCCCTATCATCACTCTAGTAAATATAGTAATTTCTAGTAAGATGTGTTTGTTTTACTACTAACAAAAACATCAATTAATAAAACCAAACAACAATGGTAAACCCAAATACTGAAGCTGAATGCTAAAGTTAGTAAAAATAAACGGTATCAGGAAACTGACACATACTTTCTCCCTTTTAGCCCAACTTTAATGGATAAATTACTTTTTATTTACTAAATATAGAATACAAAGCACGGTCGAATGTACAGAAAATCTCGTAAACAAGTTGTTTTAAAAAACATCCACCCAAATCCCTGCTTTGGAGGCACTACAGAATCCATTGCTACACTCGTGGTTTTAAGAGGGGAAATGCCCCCTATTCCCCCCAGGGTTATTAAGGGGCAACATATTTCAAATTTCCTCTGTTGGTCAATGCTAACTTGACAAGCATATCAAGTTTGATTGAAATTGATCAGTAAATAAGAGAGAAATAGTAATTTTTTTATTCTCCATAAGAATAACATTGGACAACGTACTGCGTTTACCGCAAAATGAAAATTTCCATTTTCTCCGAAACCAGCAATCGTAGAATAGTAATTCAAAATACTAAATTATTTAGTTTTTTGAGTTCTTTTTAATGGTGAATAGTAATATTTTTTTATATTTATGTATTTTTATGAAAAATCCAAAAAACTGAATTTTTGATGTTTTAAGTCCTGTAATTTCTGAACCCGAATTTTTACAGGAATGCGGGTGGTGTCGTTTTGTTGGAAAACTAAAGTTCTACAAACGACTAAAATTTAATCAAAAATCGTTAGAGCCGTTTTTGAGAAATTTGGATTTTTCATGTTTTTTGGTGGTTTTTGGGGGATAATTACCCTTAAAAATCAAAAATTCGAAAAAATGAAAAAAATGCCTGGAGATATCGTGGATTAGTACCTACATACCAAATTTCATCAAAATCGGCCGATTGGTTAGGGCTCTAGCTCTGTACACATCCACACAGACACACACACACACACACACACGGACACACACACATACACACACACAGACAGACATCACGTAAAAACCACTTTTTTGGGTTCAGGGAGCACCAAAACAAATATTTCCACTAACAACTCAAATTCGAAAATTTTTACGAAAACAATACTTTCTCCGTATACTACGTATAGGGGGAGAAAGTAAAAACAAACAAAAAACAGTTTAGCCTCAATTTTTTGGACCCAAATTCTACTGTTCTGGTGAACTATTTGTGTCTTCTGATTTAGTCAACGGATCAAGAAATTTCAATACGAAGGACGAAATAACTGATCACCAAACAGGGATGAAACAGCATATAACCTTTTTAACTAATACTTTCTAAGCTTAGACAAAACTACTTTATATTCATTGACTTTTATTGATTTTAAGGTTTCAAAAGCATACTTTACTCATATTATCACTATTTTAAATACTAAATGTGTCAGTCAAATTGCATACATACCTCTGTCCTACTGATCTTTAATGATATAATGTTTACCGTCACGCAAGAACTACTGGACATCTAAAGCAGAATTTGTTGAAGGAAAATATTTTTATCGCCAGAATTTGGCAAAATCATACTCACATTCCTTCTCAAATCCTTTCAAACTTTGCCCCACGGACATTCAAAGTTCTCATTTTTACTTACCAACTATTAAACCGATTGATTAAAATTTGATAATAAGAAAGTTTTGATACGCTACTAGGAAGGCATTTTCCTTCTCACAATCCAAAAATCTATTAAGGCTTCGTTCCGCTGGCCTTGACAGTTCCCACGATAATCTTAAGGACAATAGTGTTTATTATGAAATTACCAGACCAGAAATAGACGTGTATATTCTCATATTCAAAATCCGATCGAGCTGCGCTCCCCTGGTACTCAGAGTTCTTATATTTTCCACCACGCCAAAACTACCTAACCGGTTTTCCAGACATTCTGCAGGAAAAATACTAATACACTTCAGGTAGATTGGCCAACTCCCAATCCAGAAATGATTTTGAGCTCCCCCTCACTGGCATTCAAAACTGCTTTAATCTTGTATTTACTGGACTGATTGAGATAAAACTTGGGAGGAAGAGTAGTAATTTACCACAATGCATACGTAAGCTTTCTCCCATTTGCAAAATCCATTGGGGATCCGTCCACTGGCCTTTAAACGTCTTTGTCGTCACACATGAACTACTAAAATGATTGAGCTTAAATTTGGTAGGGTGAATTATAAATTCCATTAGAGCATAGGCTTAATCCCGTTGAGGAAAATAATTCAATCTAGCTAAGCTTGAGTACAAATAATAAAACGTAACAGTGAAAAATTCACAATAATCATACACAGACCTTCTTCCATTTCAACAACCTTTGTGGCTCTGCCCTACTTGTACTTTAGTATTTTCATTGCTATTATATTGCGTACTGGCTGTATACCGGTCCTTCGTACGGGTTGTATATAAATGGTAGATTAACTAAAGCAAAAAGCAATCCTCACTATTTTACAATATTAAAATTACATTTTAAACGTTTAATGTACAAATTAAAGTTAACGAAATATACTGGCAGATAGTTCAGGTCCTGTTGCTAAGTCGAGGAACTCTGTCGGGTAGTAAACGGCGTGTGGTTTGCGACTCCAAATCGGTACCCGTCTTTAAATTCGCTTTTAGAAATAAAATAACTCAAGTACGAAAAAATAAAGAATATCGGGGACGGGAGAGGGGCATAAATATGAAATTGGCGGGGGGGAGCAAAATATTAAATCGGGGGGAAGATGCCAAAATAAAAACCGGGGGGAAGAGTAAAAATATAAAAAGGGGGGTGGAAAAATTTAAAAATAGAGGGGGCATAAACTAAAAATATAAAATTGAAGAGGTGGGGGAACAAAATATAAAATTTGGGGGGCAAAAATAAAAATGGGGGGAGGCAAAAATATAAAATCGGGGGGAAAAAATAAAAATCGAGGAAGGAGGAAAAATATAAAATATGGGGAGCAAAAATATAAAATCGAGGGGGGACAAAATAAAATACAAATATACAATCGAAAAGGGAGGAGCAAAATGTAAAATTGGGGTGGGGTAAACAAATATAAAATGGGGGGCTAAAATATAAAATGGGGGACATAAAATAAAATATAAAATCGAAGTGGAGGGCAAAAATAAAAATCGGGGGGAGCAAAAATATAAAATTGGTGGGGGGGTAAAAATATAAAATGGGGGGACAACAATATAAAATCGGGGTGGGCGAAAATCGGGGGGGGGAATATAAAATTCAGGGGCGGGGGGGAGCAAAAATATAGAATCGGAGGGGGCAAAAATATAAAATCGGTGGGGAGGGTATAGGAAGTATCGTAAAAATTGTTTTTTGTGCAAATAAGAATAGACCACAACCAGATAAAGCCACATTAATATTTGTTCATTAATATTAATTAATAGCTAGCTGACGTACCCGTTCTTCGCACAGGGGCTTTCTCTACCCGTTCTTTAGTCAATGCAATTTGCATTTTAGTTAGCTTGAAACAGCTGTTCTTGCTTCTGCTTTTTAAGCTGTCAAATGGAAGTATCCACAGCTGTTCGTATTACAGTTTCTGAATGTTTACTTTATTCTGAAATGTAAACATTTAAATTTAGGACGTTCACGGGGCGTAGCCCGAGGGGATTTTAAGGAAGTGAATAGGCCTATGTGTTGCATGGGTTCAAGATCTACCTATGTGTAAAGTTTCAGCCCAGTCGGTTCAGTAGTTTTTGCGTTCACCCGGAACATCAGACAGACAGACAGACAGACAGAAACCACCTCTTCTTTATAATATTGCGTATATTGCGTATTTTCAAAGTAATATTAACATATGGGTCCGATATGATATTTGCTGTTCCGATTGATCTGAAATAAGGTAGGAAGATAAGTGAAACATTTAAATTGAACACAGGATTGCTGCTTTGTCAATATTATGTTTTTGTTCTGCCCACTGGCCTTCAGATCTCCCAAGATAACCACCACGTAACAAATACAATACCAATTTAGTTTAAATTGTACATGAAGTTAGGTAATACACCTCAATCAAACATAGACCTGCTCCCGTTCCGAGCATCCTTTGGGACTCTCCCTCTCTGCAATGAAATGGTAATGCTTATTTTATTGACATAAAAATCTTTACTAGACTACTTTCCCTACTTTATAAATGGATAGTTAAACTGTAATACTAACCTACTCCAGTTTTCAACTATTTTTTTAACTACTCCACTAGCCCTAAATATCACCATACTAGCTGTATACCAGTCCTTCGTACGGGTTGTATATAAATGGTAGATTAACTAAAGAAAATAACAATCCTCACTATTTTAAAATATTAAAATTACATTTTAAACGTTTAATGTACAAATTAAAGTTAACGAAATATACTGGCAGATAGTTCAGGTCCTGTTGCTAAGTCGAGGAACTCTGTCGGGTAGTAAACGGCGTGTAGTTTGCGACTCCAAATCGGTACCCGTCTTTGGATTCGCTTTTAGAAATAAAATAACTCAAGTACGAAAAAATAAAGAATATCGGGGAGGGGGGATAAATATAAAATCGGTGGGGGGAGCAAATATAAAATCGGGGAGGAGATGCAAAAATAAAAACGGGGGAGAGTAAAAATATAAAAAGGGGGTTGGAAATTTTTAAAATGGAGAGGGCATAAACTACAAATATAAAATCGAAGAGGTGGGGGAGCAAAATATAAAATTGGGGGGGGGCAAAAATAAAAAGGGGGAGGCAAAAATATAAAATCGGGCGGGCAAAATTATGAAGTGGAGGGGAGAGCAAAAGTATAAAATTTGGGGGGCAAAAATATAAAATGGAGGGGGGACAACATAAAATACAAATATAAAATCGAAGAGGGGGAGAAAAATATAAATTTGTGGGTGGGGCAAAAAATATAAAATCAGGGTGGGGTAAAAATATAAAATGGGGGGAACATCCAATAAAAATATAAAATTGAAGAGGAGGGACAAAAATATAAAATCGGGGGGGGGCAAAAATATAAAATTTGGGGGCGGGGGGGGCAAAAAATATAAAATCGGGAGGGGGCAAAAATAAAAATCAGGGGGAAGGGTATAGGAAGTATCGTAAAAATTGTTTTTTGTGCAAATAAGAATAGACCACAACCAGATGAAGCCTCATTAATATTAATTAATAGCTAGCTGACGTACCCGTTCTTCGCACAGGGGCTTTCTCTACCCGTTCTTTAGTCAATGCGATTTGCATTTCAGTTAGCTTGAAACAGCTGTTCTTGCTTCTGCTCTTTAAGCTGTTAAATGGAATTATCCACAGCTGTTCGTATTACAGTTTCTGAATGTTTACTTTATTCTGAAATGTAAACATTGAAACTTAGGACGTTCACGGGGCGTAGCGCGAGGGGATTTTAAGGAAGTGAATAGGCTTATGTGTTGCATGGGTTCAAGATCTACCTATGTGTAAAGTTTCAGCCCAGTCGGTTCAGTAGTTTTTGCGTTCACCCGGAACATCAGACAGACAGACAGACAGACAGAAACCACCTCTTCTTTACAATATTATAGATTAACTGTTATGGACCAAATAAAACATTGATAGAAATTATTTTTGTCAGAAGTTAGGGAGTGCCCCACAATAAAACGTAGGCTTGTTCCAGTTTTGAAAACTCATTAGGTCTCTGTCTCTCAGTCCATACTAATTTTATTGGGATTAAGTATTTTCTCGATCAATTTGGAACTTCATGCGTTGATCAGTAATATTCCAGAATCAATAATTTCAATAAATTACTATATTAAGTCATGAACATGGAGAAAGAATTATTTTTGTCAAAATTTTCGAATTTGAGTTTTTTGTTTTAGTATTCTTTTCCGTTCAACCTGAATCAAAAAAGCGTTTTTTCGGTCATGTATGTATGTCTGTCTGCCTGTATGAATTATTACAGACCTAGAGACCACATCAATAGCTCGATGTTGATTATATTTGGCATAGTACCAATCCCGGCTTACTAATCACCAGATATTTTCATATTTATTATTTTAATTAAATTGTACCCAAAAAACTATAAATAAATAAACAAATTAAAATATCACATAAACGACTTAACAATTTTAATACAGATTTGTGGTTTACTATAGAGCTTCAGATACAGTCCAAATAATTGAGAAAATCTGGATTCAGAAATTATAGGGCTTATAAAGTTCTAAAGCTAAGTTTTTTGTTTTTTTTTTTACTTTTCATAAGACCATAAGTTTTAAATAAACTTACTTAACACAGTTAAAAAATCTCAAAAACTAAATAAGTTTTTTTTTATTATTATTCTACAACTAATTTTGGGCGGATTATTTAAATTTTCAATTTTCTGTAAACATAGGTCATTGGCCATGTACTTAAGGGGAATAAAAATATGTAATTTTTCTCTTATTTGCTGATCAATTTCATTAACACTTGGTATGTAGGATATTCCGAATATCTTGTTACCTAACCCTGGAGGGAAGGGAGTTTCCTCTCCTAAAACCGCTGTAAGTAGCAAATCATTGGCGACTCTGTAGTGCCTCTAGTAAAGGTATTTGGCTCGAAATTTTGGAAAACGAGGGTTTTTTTATGGATGATTTCCAATCGAGTTACCGTCCTTTATGGCCAACAAGGCCAACAAGGAGAAAATATGGGTCAGTTTTCTGATACTGTTTACATATATACATCACCAGCATTACAATAGACTACAATTTGATGTTTGGTATTATATTTAGAAATTTTTAAATCGGCATACTACAAAGTCTATTTTGACCGTGTTTGTTTATTGTATAAGAATACAATTTTTGCTTTACATAAAATGTATAAATAAAAGAGGTTGATAACTTTTTAAATGTGTATATTTTACATTATAAAAATTAAATATGTTGAACAAACAAAATATTTAGGGGGATGAAATTAGGGTGCAAAATAAGTAATATTTTGATTTAACTCAAGAACTATTTTTTATGTGTTAAGAAAGTAAAGTACTTACATTTTCGAATTTCTTTTACGTGTCCTTATCAAGGACATTAAAATCAATCCAATGAGACGGATTAAAAGAGAAACGAACTACAGCAAAATAAGAGAAGTTCTTTTCCCTTATGGAAAAGCTATTCTCTCGTTTTAACGACCTAATGGCTAATTTAAGGGTTATAACTTAACTAAAATAAACAAATCTAAAATAAATGTTGTTATAAGAAGTGACGAGAAACCCTAATGTATCAATGATAATTATTGGTCTCTGAATGAAACGGTATTTCCCTTTTTTATGAACTCATTAGGATGATTTACCCCATTAGGACTATCCTCACAAAGTGACATTCCATGTCATGGATATGTGACAAAAATCTGAAGGAGGGCTCATACTTTTCCTTTTTATTGTTGGTCTATTATGTACCTTCATCTAACGTTTACGCTGTTTTCAAATTAATGCTTTTATGCACGATTGGTTAAAAATACGTTTTTCACGAGGGTGCTAACGCTTGTCCGTTGTCTTATGTAAATATTCAATTCTTATTCTTCTGAGCGTCATCAAGGATAGACCTCCTTCACTTTCCATTTCTTTTTTGTAATGATAAATATTTATACGGTCCAAGCTAGCAGTGAAAGTGAAATGGAGGTCCGGCGCCTGCCATATCGGACAGTCCATTGCATAACGGTCAATGGAATGCTTTCTATCCTAGCAAAGACTTCCGGGCCACAAAATAACGACGCTTTGTCCTCCGACTCGTATATATTGTAATGTAATGGCAACACCGCATTGATTAGCAGTTATTGTGGTCTGTACGTGGACAACACTGAATGTCACTAGGGCCACGTACTAGTGTCGTGGCATTCATTAGAAACGCGTTGCATGGATTACATTGAATATACTTCACGTATATTACTTCAGTCTCTTTCAATAAGATATAAATTTGAAATAAGATACGCTAATGGTGATTCGTTTGGCAAAGTTTTCTAGTTATTTGGTGTTTATTTTAATCTCGTTTCTATAAGTTTTAGAAGTTCAAGATGTTATTGAGCCATTCAGTTTGCACAATAGGCCAGGTCACTAACACTCTGAAACTAAACTAACTAAATCATCTCCAGTATTCTCCTCTTGACTCACAAAACAAATTCATAAGTCTGCAGTCATCATGCATCACTAAGTTATGCAATCCATGCAGCACACCATGCACAGTAACGCAAAAAGAGAAAATAAATACAAATATAGAATATCAATTCAAAAAGGCACTCGCATACCTCTTGTCAGTGGTTAGGCTGGGGAGTTTACTTTGTTAAAATCCGCACTCGAGTATTCACAGACTTTATCCCATGCTGAATCAGCATTGGCTTGCAATGCGAAGCTCAGAATAGGACCCTAACAGCTTTTTTTGCAAAACCAGAACTCTCTTGTGGTAGGTGAGTGCCCCATAGCCTCGTGCCGTACTGGATGTGGGATTTTTTTTTTATATGCAAGGCGAGTAAAATATTAGGGCATATCAGCCTTTAGATGTCGGAGGAGATAAATCACTCTCAAGTTGGGCCGCTGAATAAGCAATCGTTTTAAAGAACTTGTGCAAGATATATATGCACATAGTCAATTTTAAACTTTAAAAATCCTAATTTAAAAAAATAATATTTCCTCTTTACTTTATAAAGGCTTTGGTCAGAAGTAACTTCACATAATTTTTATTCATTTTAGCGAATTTCCCCTATAGGGAAGAAGCTATTACCGAAGGTAGCATGGTAAGACTTAAGCCCGAGACCATGATAACCTTTTGTTTTGAAGTTCCCAGATGCCAAAAACACTATTCGTCCAAATATATATATAAATAAATAGATATATATATATATATATATATAAATTTTACCATCATTATGAGAACAAAGTACCCTTATATATGTTTGTGTGTGTGTGTGTGTGTCCGTTACCGCGATAACTTTTGAAATAAACGCCCGATTTTGATGGAATTTGGCACAAATGTGTAGAGTAGCATTTATGACTTTAAGTTCGAAAACCAGATCGATCGGAGTATGGGTGAGGGGTTTTAAATTTTCCAAAAATCAGTTTATTGAATTTTTCCCCCTAAAATTTTAAATACACTCAATTTTGGTTGTAGCCATTTTATGGAGCTTAAAAAACAAATAATTTAGTCTTTTGAATCATTAACCTAGGCTAAGTGGTTGTAGGGAAAAGTCATAAAACGTGTCCATAAAATTTCCCATGTTAATTTTATGGGAAAAAGGTTTTTGGATTTTCCTCAGATAATTTGACTGAAAACCTCACATTTCTTTTTACCAATCAGTTTAGCTCTATAAAAAAATCATTTTGGTGTTTTAAGTAATGTTCTACGTCCAACCGTTTCAGAGATATTCTAAGTGCTAAACACAGTACGTTGTCCAATGTTATCCTTATGGAGAATAAATAAAATATTATATTTTGATTATTTATGTATGTATATTGATGAAACTTTGTATGTGGCTTCAACTAGTTGTGGTATATTGATAATAGTACAAAAAAGTTCTTTGTTGATTTTTCCCGGTAGCAGCAAACCTGCATACTCGGCCCCATGTTATTCATATGGAGAATAAGTAAAGTTTTATATCTTAATTAGTTATGAACCTAAATGAATAAAACTTGGTATGTAGCTTCACCTGGTTGAGTTATATTGATAATTGCAAAAATACACATTTTTTATCTTCCTCGTTGCAGAAAATCTGCGTACTCAGCCCTAATGTTATTCTTATGGAGAATAAATAAAATGCTACATATCACTTATTTATGAATGGATTTTTGTAAAACTTGGTAATGAGACAAGTAATGTCTCTATGTAGTAATGAGACACATATATATGCATTCGAAATTCGCTGAGTACGCAGGTTCGCTGCAACGGGGTATTTTGAATTAAATATTATTTAAAAATTATTAAATCCGAAATTTAATTTAGTAAGGCAAACAAATTATAAGAAGTTGAACGTCATTAGATTTAAATTCCATTTCCTGTTTCTACATTATAATTTACTTTCAACAGTTTATTTCAACACTGTGATTAAAACCTCACGGACACGGAAACTGAATGCCGTCTCACTCGCGGACTACGGAGAAGAGAAATCCGCAACCAGTCACAAATAAATTCGGGAAATCACCGTGATTAAGAGTCACACCATTCGGCTTGGGCTCGAGAGTGAAAGGTCAGTGAAAGTAATGAGACCTTGAACCTGGTTGGCTGAGCGGTGCCGGTATCGTGCATGAGGATGTGCGCTGGGATTGCCAAGTGACGAGGTCCCACGTATCGCCAGAGTCGGACGTGGCTGTGGAGCAATCTTCAGCTCGTTAGTCACTTTCGTCTCTCCGTTCTTGGAAAGTATAAAATTGCATAAAGTAGATTTTGTATCACTCTCGATTCCTCTTTTCGTTGAAGCTATGGGGCACTTATAAAGTCTTACTTTGTTATGTACTTATTTTGCTGTAGTTAGTTTCTCTTTGAATCCGTCTTAATCGATTGTTTTTAATGTCCTTGATAAGGTTATCAATTCAAACCTTTATGTTTTACAATCAATGATGATTAAAATAAAAATAAATCTATTGGATATGATTTATACGAATTCTTGAGCACTGGAATTTAAATTATTATGTCCTAGTTTGTTGACGACGATTCGTTTCCAGTTTTTCATTGACACACCTCTAACAATTCTTAGTTTTTTTAAATGTTCTTAATTGCGATACAGTTCAAATTTATTTTTCAACTAATATGGTGGCGCATCGTCGCATCATTTGCTCCTTCAGTTCCGAAACATAACTAACAGAATTACAGGTATAGCCAAGGTTATTTTTAAGTTCAAAGCCCATCTGGATGATTAGGAGTGGGCTCCTACATAACCATGGGTTTACATTCAAAATTAAATAATAATTAAATTCATTAAAACTGGCTCGGTGATATAGTGGTTGGAGCGCTTACCTTAAAATCTTATGTTTGAGCAAAATCAATAAATTGTGTATAAAGGTTCTAGAACTGGATCCATCTGCCATTGGTCTTTGGACTATTTCTTCGTAGTGAGCAACAAGGCTAACAACCAACTCACTCATTGAAAAATAAATTACTATCTATTCCCTGTTGTCAATGTTTTCATGAGTAACTGCCAACAGTACCTGAAAATATGACATGTACTTATCACTGTTTTGTTCCCAATTATTGTAATTGGGAACCGTAAATAAAGATTTGATTTTATTCCTTCCCATCCCTCTTATTTGCTTCAGCGTCTTGAATAGTGGTTCAGTGATAAAATTTAAATTATTCTTTACTTGTTTACCTAAGTCTAGTATAGTCTAAGAAAACCTAAATAAATAATTACAATGTATTCTAAATGCATTGGTCGTCATTAAATTCATACGTATAAATTAGCGTATTTGTAACAAACAATTTTGAATGCAAATTAAATTATATAATTTATTTGTACACAAAACCACAAACAAAAATTAACTATAAACACCATTGAAGAGGAAGTTTAATTTACTTTAAATGGCGCATAAATAATTTATTCCAATAACGCAAATCATAATCCCTATACAATACAATTTTTTTTTTTTCATTTTATGTCATAAATCATGAAATGCAATAAAATGGTTATTGATTTACACCATTCTATATCCAATTTAGGTCAATGCCATTGAAAATTACAGTTAAAATACATGGTAAACCCAGATAACTTACTAAAACCATAAATACGCAGTTGCTGAAAAGAAAGTAATGGCTCACATCACATTCGAAAATTCTACCCGACCACGAACCGCAGCAGGAAAAGTTTTGAGATGGGCACTTTATGATATAATGAAACATAAACATGCCCCTGATTGCAGCAGGATGGTCTGGATGGGGGTAACAGAGTCTCGGTGGTAACCCGCGAGGAGAGGTAGAAAGTGCACGAAGAGGTTGACATTGTCCTCACGACCGTGCTAGCCGCGCTCTGGGCCGTGCCCGCTGGAGTGAGACGGTACCACACGACCACGAAGAGGTTGACATTGTCCTCACGACCTTGCTAGCCGCGCTCTGGGCCGTGCCCGCTGGAGTGAGACGGTACCACACGACCACGAAGAGGTTGACATTGTCCTCACGACCTTGCTAGCCGCGCTCTGGGCCGTGCCCGCTGGAGTGAGACGGTACCACACAACCACGAAGAGGTTGACATTGTCCTCACGACCTTGCTGGCCGCGCTCTGGGCCGTGCCCGCTGGAGTGAGACGGTACCACACGACCACGAAGAGGTTGACATTGTCCTCACGACCTTGCTGGCCGCGCTCTGGGCCGTGCCCGCTGGAGTGAGACAGTACCACACGACCACGAAGAGGTTGACATTGTCCTCACGACCTTGCTGGCCGCGCTCTGGGCCGTGCCCGCTGGAGTGAGACGGTACCACACGACCACGAAGAGGTTGACATTGTCCTCACGACCTTGCTGGCCGCGCTCTGGGCCGTGCCCGCTGGAGTGAGACGGTACCACACGACCACGAAGAGGTTGACATTGTCCTCACGACCTTGCTGGCCGCGCTCTGGGCCGTGCCCGCTGGAGTGAGACGGTACCACACGACCACGAAGAGGTTGACATTGTCCTCACGACCTTGCTGGTCGCGCTCTGGGCCGTGCCCGCTGGAGTGAGACGGTACCACACGACCACGAAGAGGTTGACATTGTCCTCACGACCTTGCTGGCCGCGCTCTGGGCCGTGCCCGCTGGAGTGAGACGGTACCACACGACCACGAAGAGGTTGACATTGTCCTCACGACCTTGCTGGCCGCGCTCTGGGCCGTGCCCGCTGGAGTGAGACGGTACCACACGACCACGAAGAGGTTGACATTGTCCTCACGACCTTGCTGGCCGCGCTCTGGGCCGTGCCCGCTGGAGTGAGACGGTACCACACGACCACGAAGAGGTTGACATTGTCCTCACGACCTTGCTGGCCGCGCTCTGGGCCGTGCCCGCTGGAGTGAGACGGTACCATACGACCACGAAGAGGTTGACATTGTCCTCACGACCTTGCTGGCCGCGCTCTGGGCCGTGCCCGCTGGAGTGAGACGGTACCACACGACCACGAAGAGGTTGACATTGTCCTCACGACCTTGCTGGCCGCGCTCTGGGCCGTGCCCGCTGGAGTGAGACGGTACCACACGACCACGAAGAGGTTGACATTGTCCTCACGACCTTGCTAGCCGCGCTCTGGGCCGTGCCCGCTGGAGTGAGACGGTACCACACGACCACGAAGAGGTTGACATTGTCCTCACGACCTTGCTGGCCGCGCTCTGGGCCGTGCCGGCTGGAGTGAGACGGTACCACACGACCACGAAGAGGTTGACATTGTCCTCACGACCTTGCTGGCCGCGCTCTGGGCCGTGCTCGCTGGAGTGAGACGGTACCACACGACCACGAAGAGGTTGACATTGTCCTCACGACCTTGCTGGCCGCGCTCTGGGCCGTGCCCGCTGGAGTGAGACGGTACCACACGACCACGAAGAGGTTGACATTGTCCTCACGACCTTGCTGGCCGCGCTCTGGGCCGTGCCCGCTGGAGTGAGACGGTACCACACGACCACGAAGAGGTTGACATTGTCCTCACGACCTTGCTGGCCGCGCTCTGGGCCGTGCCCGCTGGAGTGAGACGGTACCACACGACCACGAAGAGGTTGACATTGTCCTCACGACCTTGCTGGCCGCGCTCTGGGCCGTGCCCGCTGGAGTGAGACGGTACCACACGACCACGAAGAGGTTGACATTGTCCTCACGACCTTGCTGGCCGCGCTCTGGGCCGTGCCCGCTGGAGTGAGACGGTACCACACGACCACGAAGAGGTTGACATTGTCCTCACGACCTTGCTGGCCGCGCTCTGGGCCGTGCCCGCTGGAGTGAGACGGTACCACACGACCACGAAGAGGTTGACATTGTCCTCACGACCTTGCTGGCCGCGCTCTGGGCCGTGCCCGCTGGAGTGAGACGGTACCACACGACCACGAAGAGGTTGACATTGTCCTCACGACCTTGCTGGCCGCGCTCTGGGCCGTGCCCGCTGGAGTGAGACGGTACCACACGACCACGAAGAGGTTGACATTGTCCTCACGACCTTGCTGGCCGCGCTCTGGGCCGTGCCCGCTGGAGTGAGACGGTACCACACGACCACGAAGAGGTTGACATTGTCCTCACGACCTTGCTGGCCGCGCTCTGGGCCGTGCCCGCTGGAGTGAGACGGTACCATACGACCACGAAGAGGTTGACATTGTCCTCACGACCTTGCTGGCCGCGCTCTGGGCCGTGCCCGCTGGAGTGAGACGGTACCACACGACCACGAAGAGGTTGACATTGTCCTCACGACCTTGCTGGCCGCGCTCTGGGCCGTGCCCGCTGGAGTGAGACGGTACCACACGACCACGAAGAGGTTGACATTGTCCTCACGACCTTGCTAGCCGCGCTCTGGGCCGTGCCCGCTGGAGTGAGACGGTACCACACGACCACGAAGAGGTTGACATTGTCCTCACGACCTTGCTGGCCGCGCTCTGGGCCGTGCCCGCTGGAGTGAGACGGTACCACACGACCACGAAGAGGTTGACATTGTCCTCACGACCTTGCTGGCCGCGCTCTGGGCCGTGCCCGCTGGAGTGAGACGGTACCACACGACCACGAAGAGGTTGACATTGTCCTCACGACCTTGCTGGCCGCGCTCTGGGCCGTGCCCGCTGGAGTGAGACGGTACCACACGACCACGAAGAGGTTGACATTGTCCTCACGACCTTGCTAGCCGCGCTCTGGGCCGTGCCCGCTGGAGTGAGACGGTACCACACGACCACGAAGAGGTTGACATTGTCCTCACGACCTTGCTGGCCGCGCTCTGGGCCGTGCCCGCTGGAGTGAGACTATCACCGACTAACCACACGACCACGACCGGCCAAGAGCAAGTCGATCTGTAATTTACAGCAACTTTACGTTGGAATATTTACTGTTTAGTTGCTTTATACGTTAGCGTACGGTATGAAACATAGGAACAATTAATTCCGTAAATAAATAATCAGCTTTATGTGAATTGTAAATTGAACGTAAAGTATTTATTTACTTTTTTCCTTTTGGAACCCCACCCCTAAACTTATTTTTTTATATATTTCCATTTAAGGTCGACAAAAAAGAATATTAAGAATATACAAGTATGAAATATATTGCTGAAGTACAGTAGATAATATCAATATAAATAAATACTAAAACTCATTTATTAAGGGAGCGAACGCTAAAATAAATAGTACAAACTAAGAATAGCAGTTTATAAACATACGAATGGTTTAAATTTCGTCGATCCGTTTTTAACTAAATAAAACCTATTCGAATTCACTTCTCAGTGTTAACGATTAAAAAAAATTGAAAAAAGAAAATTAAAACCATCAATAAAAGGTTTCATTATTTCATTTGAAATGGTTTGCCACATTAACATATGATACTCCGTTGCCAAACAGTAAAAATATATCTAGAACTTATGATCTTATTACTTGTTGTTTGTGTTTAACTAATTTATTCTAATATTTATTTTGTAAATGTTAAATTATTTTCCAAGCCATCATCGTAACAGTACCAAATATTAGCCTAATTGTTTGTTGAGGAAATCATGAGACGAAATATAAAACAGAGAAATTCCTAAAACATACACAACAGAAACTTTCTCCGCAGTAGGACATAGTTTTGTCCAACCCACAATTGCCTGCGGGATGACCCTGGTCGGGGAAACTTCCCAAATTATCAAAACCTGTTGTGTCTTACAAATTACTACGTGGATTTTGGAACTCAGCTTACATCCAGTGCACGATGTTTTAATTATTACTTCAACAATCGGTAAATTTAAATACAAATGCTGTTATATATCGCAAATTCAGATCAAGACTTAGTATTAAAATATTGATTTACGTCTACTAACAGAAATAAAATAATGTAAACAAATAAATCACTTAATCGACTTAGTATTTTATAAATGTTAGTGGTTAATAAATCGTTGACCATTATTGTAATGGACTTTTATACTTATAAAGACTTTTGTACAATATTACATAGCTTAATGGAAGTGCGATGATTGCATAATCATATTTAAGATTTTTAGTAATTTTTTCATAATTAAATTTTACGTTTAGAAACGTCTATATAGTTATTAAAAATGTGGGTTAATAATCACAAGCGATGTTAAACAACCATAATCTTAGATACAACAGGATGTTTAAGGAAAATAAGTGGACCTACACCCACAAAAAATAACTGAAAATTTACATCAATCAGAGAATATAGAACAGCCACATGGTTTTCCTTTTATACTACTTATAAAAGTACATTACTCTGTACGTAGTTGTTATACAGTTTTCAATACAATAATGCTATTTCCCAACTAATACAAACTGCTTGAAAGACCCTGTTTACATTGTTGACTGTGATAGCAGCACGAGGCAGAGTCAAGGCCGATTACAGGTTGAGGATTAGAAAGTGGCTGAGGCGGCCGGCGCGGCGACCTTGACCGAGCCAGCGCTCTCCACGCCGCCGACGCTGAGCCGCCCCCTGACGCTGGTGTACTGTGACAAGGTGACGAGTTGACGGTCCGCCGTCCTTCCGTGTCCCGGAGGGCGGCAGTGGCAGTGTTCACGAGTTGACGGTCCGCTGTCCTTCCGTGTCCCGGAGGGCGGCAGTGGCAGTGTTCACGAGTTGACGGTCCGCTGTCCTTCCGTGTCCCGGAGGGCGGCAGTGGCAGTGTTCACGGTGTAACCTGACCTGTGGTTAGTCTAGTGTGGACAGTGTCCCTGGAGTGAAGTGTGAAATATCTCACATATACAGACCAGATGTGCATGATTATCAGGATATATTAGAAAAATGTAATTACATGAAGGATTTGTACTACTTTAGGGACTATGCATTTTTAACTGTAAATGTAAATACCTTCACTTAACTCCTTTTCGTTTTAGGCTTATGGCCTTCTATTTTCATTTCGCGCACCTTCCTTTCAGTAAGGAAAAAGTGGACACTGGAGAAAGGTGGATACTGGGGATGGGTGGATAAAAGGGAGGGTAAGGTAGGGAGGGTTATATAGGGAAGGGTGGGTAGTAGGAAAACGACCTTCTACGCGCAGGAAATGCCGAAGCTTTTGCGCATGCGCACTAGCGTCGGTTAGGTGTCACTGTTACATTTATCATAGACTAACTACTATAATTAGTTTATGCATCTATTATTCAGCCGTTCCTTTGTGCGTTCCACTGTTAAATAAGTAACAGTGTATAATGTAGCAGTTCCAACACTCGGTTAGTTGCTTGGTGTTTTTTAGCGAATTTCCCCTATAGGGAAGAAGCTACTACCGTAGTCGGCATGGTAAGACCTAAGCCCAGGATCATGATAACTTTTCGTTTTGAGGTCCCCAGACCCAAAAAACACCATTCGTTTGAAACTGTATATATATATATCTATATATCTATCTATACATATATATATATATATATATATATATATATATATATATATATATATATATATATGTCCGTGAGCACGATAACTCTCGTAAAAATGATCCGATTTTGATGAAACTTCGTTTAAAAGTATAAAGCAACATTTATGACTTTTAGTTTGAAAACCAGCCAGATCGCTCTATTCGAAAGGGTATTTTTGGGGGGTTTTGTACCCCAAAAACGGGTTTTTTCAATTGTTTACATATAATTATTGAAAAAGTAAAATTGTAGTTTTCACCATTGGATTCAGCTTACAAAAATACACAGTTTGGTATTTTGATCATTCCTCTACGTCAATTGGTTACCGAGATATTGAAAGTGCTAAACACAGTACGTTGTCTAATGTTATTCTTATGAAGAATAAGAAAAAAATTATATCTCGCTTATTTATGAACGTATACTGACGAATCTTGGTATACGGCTTTATCTGGTTGTGGTGCATTGGTATTTCCTCAAAAGTTTTTTTTGTCAAATGCTCATGTAGCAGCACACCTACGTACTCAGCCCCATGTTATTCTTATGGATAATAATTAAATGCTATGTCTCCCTTAATAATGAACATAAAAGAATAATATCCCCGTCGCAGCAAACCTGTGTACTCAGTGAATTTCCAATGCATAATATATGACTTAATACCACTTAAAGCCGCATACCAAGTTTCATAAAAATATATTCACAAATAAGCGATATATACAATTTTAATTATTCTCCATAAGAATAACATTGGGGATGAGTATATAGGTTTGCTGAAACAAGGAACATAAACAATTGGTTTCTATGCAAATATCAATGTAACTCAACTAGGTGAAGCTACATACCTAGTTTCATCAATATTCATTCATAAATAAGTGATATATTCCATTTTGAATATATTCTCCGTAAGAATACGGTAACAAAGGGGATGAGTACGCAGGTTTGATACAACAAGAAACGAAAAAATGGGTATTTAGGCAAATATCAATATAACTCAACTAGGTGAAGTCATATAAGAGGTTTTAGCGAATTTCCCCTATAGGGAAGAAGCTATTACCGTAGTCGGCATGGTAAGACCTAGGCCCGGGACCGTGATAACCCAGACCCCAAAAACACCATTCGTTCGAAACTGTATATATATATATATATATGTGTGTGTGTGTGTCCGTGGGTGCGATAACTCTCGTAAAAATAATCCGATTTTGACGAAATTTGGTATAAGCGTGTAAAACAGCATTTATGACTTTAAGTTCGAAAACCAGACAGATCGGACTATCCGAAGGGGTATTTTAGTGGGGCTTTGTACCCCAAAAATGGGTTTTTTGAGTTTTCTACATATAATTTTTGAAAAATTCAAATTTTAATTTCTTTCATTGGAATCAGCTTAAAAAGACGCACAATTTGGTGTTTTGACCATTGCTCTACGTCAAATGGTTACAGAGATATTGAAAGTACTAAACACAGTACGCTGTCCAATGCTATTCTTATGGAGAATAAGAAAAAAATTATAGCTCGCTTATTTATGAACGTATTCTAACAAAACTTGGTATATGGTTTCATCTGGTTGTGGTCTATTGTTATTTTCACAAAAAAAACCATTTTTACCAATAATTTCCGTAGCAGCAAACCTGCGTCCTCAGCCCCCATGTTATTCTTATGGAGATAAGTAAAATGTAATGTATCTCTTAATTATGAACATAAATTAATAAAAATTGGAATGTTGGTTCACCTAGTTGAGTTCTATTGATATTTGCATAAAAACCCATTTTTTGTGTTCCTTATTGCAGCAAACCTGCGTCCTCATCTCCCATTTTATTCTTATGGAGAATAATCAAAATGGCATATATCGCTTATTTATGAACTTATATTGATGAAACTTGGTATGTGGCTTCACCTAGTTGAGTAATATTGATACTTACAAGAAACCCTATATTTGTTGTTTTTTGTAGCAGCAAACCTGCGTACTCATCCTCAATGTTATTGTTATAGAGAATAATTCAAATTTGATATATCGCTTATTTTTGAATATATTTTTATGAAACTTGGTATGCGGCTTTATGTGGTATTAAGACTCATATTTTGCATTGGAAATTCGCTGAGTACACAGGTTTGCTGCGACGGGGGCATTATTAATTTATGTTCATAATTAAGTGAGACATAGGATTTTAAGTTTTCTCCATAAGAATAACATGGGGGCTGAGTGCACAGGTTTGCTGCTACGGGAAACTTTAGCAAACAATTGTTTTTTTAGCAAATAACGATAGACCACAACCAGATAAAGCCGTATACCAAGATTCGTCAGTATACGTTCATAAAGAAGCGAGATATAATTTTGTTCTTATTCTCCATAAGAATAACATTAGACAATGTACTTTGTTTAGCACTTTCAATATCTTGGTAACCGATTAACGTGGAGGAATGATCAAAATACCAAATTGTGTGTTTTTAAAGCTGATCCCAATGGTAAAAACTAAAATTTGACTATTTCAAAAATTCTATATAAAAAGCTCAAAAACCCCATTTTTGGGGTACAAAACCCCCCCAAAATACCCGTTAAGTAGAGCGATATGGCTGGTTTTCGAACTTAAAGTCATAAATGTTGCTTTACACGTTTATACCAAATTTCATCAAAATCAAACCTTTTTTACGAGAGTTATCGCACCCACGGACACACACACACACACACACACACACACACACACACACACACACACACACACATATATATATATATATATATCTATGTATATATATTTATGTGTATATATATATACAGTTTCGAACGAATGGTGTTTTTGGGGTCTGGGGACCTCAAAACGAAAAGTTATCATGGTTCCGGGCCTAGGTCTGATCATGCCGACTACGGTAATAGCTTCTTCCCTCTAGTTGAGTTATATTGATATCAGCATAAAAATCCATTTTTTGTCTTCCTTGATGCAACAAACCTGCGTCCTCAGCCCCAATGTTATTCTTATGGGGAATAATTAAAATTAAATATATTGCTTATTTGTGAATATATTTTTATGAAACTTGGTAAGTGAATTTATGTAGTATTAAGACATTTATATCACCATTGGAAATTCGCTGAGTATGCAGGTTTGCTGCGACGGGGGTATTATTAGTTTTTTATTGATATTTTATGACAGTTTACCTAATACAAGATTAGATTAATTTGTGCGATATAACTAAATTGAAGCGATGTTTTTTATTGACAATTATATTTTATTTATCTGTTAGATTAGATTTTCACTGTTTACAAATTTATGTATGTTTTATTATAGTCTATGGTTTTAGTGATTGATGACAGGATTTTCCTTATAGCCAACTGTTAGTTTTATGCACTGCTTGTTACTTTTATTTTTTGAAGACTGTTTACCGCAGTATAAGTTATCATTTGCTTCAGCTAGTATATAATTTGGTCAATTGCAAAAACATGTAAAATTTCAATGACAAATAAATGATTTTTTATTTAATAGCGAGATAAATTACTGATAAATTATATAATAGATAAGGTTATCACAAGTAAATACAAAATATCTGCATCTGGTAAACATTTTATCTATATTTATGATTAAATTGTAAGGGGTGTTGAGCAATAATATTAGTGGAATTGCAATTGTAGGGACAGGGCCGGATTTAAGCAAAGGGGGCCCATACCATACAGAACAACACACAAAAGCCTCATATAAGTAAAAAAAGGCACCAACTTGGACCTGAACTGCATAATGGGCCCACACCACTGGTTGAGCCTAGGGGGCCATAGCTCCTAAATCCGGCGCTGTATATAGTTGTGAGGCAACCTTTAATATATTGGGGCACCAAAAAAAATTAGGGGAAATTCCCCCCCCCCCTCCATCCTGAATAAAAAAGTTATTTTTTATTTTAAGATTTCTGGGAGAAAATACTCAAAATCATAACTTGAACAATCCTTAAAAGGGGGCTTTTAGGTGTTCCGATTACTCTGCCCAATGAACTTGTTTTTATAAAATGAGGTACAGTAATAATGCAACTTCTGAATAAATTTGATTATCGAACAATGCCAGTAGCAGAGAACTAAGTTATTACTGACATAACAATAACAAATAATCAATGGCTAAGAAGACTAGTGACTATCAAGTTCACAGGTACGTTGAAACGGTTACTTTCAACTAAAGCAGTAACAGTTAACTAGCATTGGCGGCATTCCTCGAAGGAACAGTTACTTTAAAATATAGCAGTAACTGTTTCACGGCATTTCCTGCGCATAGAAGGCCGTGTAGGAAAGGATAGGAATTAGGGCAGGGTGGGTACTAGGAAAGGGTGGGTACTAGGGAAGGATAGATTCTGGGGGGGGGGGTAGATACTAGGTAAGGCACTACCAGGGATCAAGCCTGATACTACTGCACTCCAGACGTTATGGGAAAGTGTTATTACCTTAAAAATACAATTACAATTGGATATTTATGGTAGAGCATACCCCTATTGTTAAAAGTTATTAAATTCGTATAACTAGAAGATATTGTTTTTCATCAGGGATTAACTTAATTTTAAATAATCCCTGCAAGTAATTCCGCGGTAATTTATTTGACTTCTTACGGAATATTTTTGAATGAATGCAAACGATCGGTATGGAAAATATAAACCGAGATTAATCTGAATTATTCTGCAATATCACTCAAAGGAATTTGAGAAACCGTATCTCGCAGAACCCATCAAACCTTAACACAGTTATGTTTCCATTTCACATCCATAACGAGAAACTTGCAAGTGAATACCGAAGCCGCGTTTTGTTGTAACCAAACACTGAATGTCTCAAGACGGGCTTTGCTTCATTAGGCTTCTATTTATCAACGGCTTAACGCTTCTCTTCTAACTTGCGCCATAAATCCTGCGCTATTTTCGCTCTTTAATTAATTTCTTAAGAAACACGATAAACTGGAAGAATAAATCAACAAGTCCCATCGGACCTGCATTCTCCACCTCTTCATGCTTCCAGATCATGAATAATTTTAAAAAGTCTCTAACACTTAATTCAAATCATTAACTTTTGTAAACACCAAAGTACTTTTAACCCTTTATTAAATCCTTTAATAAAGAGTAATTTGTTTCAAACAATTTAAGGTATTTTTTATGTTTATGAAACTGTACATAAATATAAATACTCATTTGTATTACCAAATTCAGATAGAGAGTTTGATGGTCTATAAGTACATAGGTAAATAGGTAATCAACTCAATGTTCTAGACAACAATAAAAATGGAGCAAAAATAAACCATTAAATGCATTTTAAATGTAAAACATATTTTTATTTTTTAGGTTAAATCGTAACATTGTCGAAGAAACCTATTGAAATAGTGCTGTCCAACATAATTTTAAATTTCCAAAAGATTTGATATTTACATACTACGCTTACAGAAACATATGTTAACAAATCTAATTATAAGCCACAATAACATGTACAAATATTTTAATTTCCTTTAGAAGCATGCCTTAAATATAATTTTAGTGTCAGGTAAAGTTGAATACAAAATAATACTAATATGACTGAGGCTATTTAATACTTAATGACCTATTTAATTTAATACTTATGAATTTATTGTAAAATTCAATCGTCAAGTAAGCATCGGCTTTAGTTAAACATATAGCCTACCTACTTTTATTTAATTTAAAGGTTTGTGTACAATTATCCAGATTATTTTAGGGTATTGCAATTTAAAACTCCCAATCCATTGTGTAAATCACTTTGGCGTGAGACTATATACTAATGTTTCACTACAAGTGTTTAATATTCGTCACTGAGTACAGCATTCTTTATTTTTGTTTAACCTTCCTGAATTCTTTATACATAAAAATTAAGAGGGAACATAAGGATAAGCGAACAGAGTCAATATACAGTAAACACTAATGTAACAAATCACAGTGTGCTTACACCAATAGAACATCCCGAAAACGACATACGGAAAAAAACAAGTTTACTTTGCTGTAGCACAATAATAATTAACCTCACAAATTACTTTTACAGCACTATATTCTGCCACTAGCGTTTGTGCGACAAGCAAAAAGTAACCTTTTTTATGTAATTAAGTATGTAACTTTATTTTAAGAGGTTTCTACTTGTCACTTTTATAGGTTCCCACGTTCTATAAGGAGTTTACTTGTACTAACTATTGTTGACCATGGTTCCAACTGCCTACGTTGGTCGGTACTTCATAACACGAGGCTATCTAGAGGAACTGGTACCATCACACCTTCGGTTCACTCATTTCCTCAGAAGCATTTGACGGTCATGAGTTGTGAAACGGCAGAATGTGAAGACTCTTTAGTGACTTTCGCCGTTGTTGGCGGTAAGACACCGTCTCTGCCACTCCCAGGAAAGTGCCAACAAAGGCGCAGAAGCTATTAACCGTTGTCACAATCTGTAGTCAGCTTTTGTCCTTGAAGATTTACATTTCTTCTTGCGAAATAACTTTCTACCAATGACAACATAATAATTGGTTTTTATTGTTTCCGTTATTTCGATGTAACTCTCGCTGAGGGTGTGGGGTAAAGTTGTTCAGTTTGATAAACATAATAGTAAAACCAATCTTCATATTTACAATAACAAAAACCTATATATATGGACATATAAGAAAAAAAAACGTCATTTATATAATTATATACATAAAGAATATATTTTTAAATATGAATAATATTACATTGGGAGAGGTAGATTTAAAATGTTATGTAAATATTATTATGTTGCCTAAGTGATGGTACCTCACTGTTTAAATGGGCCGAGTAATGCAACCCACGGTAAAACTTCAGGGTAGATAAACCTTTCCTAAAAACAATATTGTGATAATACTGGAGATTATCTGAAGAACAAATGATAGCCCTACCGTGATCCGTTAAAACCCATATGTTAAAATAAAAAACATTTCAGTTGTTGACTAAAAATATTGGTTATTGCCATAGTAAATGTAGGCAAATACACCTGTAGGATGGAGCAGAACAGGCACTGCAAGAGTACTCGCATACTAAACGGTAAATATGCCTTCGGGAACCTATAGGGTGATGTAGGAGGCAACCTATTTGAGTTTGTCCTACCGGATATCTTTGTACCCGATAAGGAAAAGGAGATCAAATTAAATTATTTTATATCTTTTGATTAAAATTGGCACAGTCCTCGAATACTTCCAAAACGTTTTGGTACACCAAGTTCACTTATTAGTATAACTTTCCATATTATCATTTTTAACATACTTTTAGACCTAATGCTAAGAAAATGTAAACAACAAAATAATTAAATATATCCATTTTAACCTTGACCTAACCGATATAATAATTACTTGTTGAAATTGCTATGCTATGCACAACATTCAAAGTTTATACTCCTAATCTACTGTTTTTATTTTAAATGGCATTTAAAAGTTTCAGTTTGTTTCACCAACTGTAAACAAATTCAGTAAATATTACGTGATATACAATTTTTTAAATTTATTTATATTTTGAAGAAAATCTAAGACATAACGTGTTAAACCTATGATAATTATTACGTCTAACAAAAAACACTTCTTTAGAATTAAATAACATGTTATGAAGCTGCTGCTACTATTTATTCGAGGATTCTGAAATCGTTAGACGCTCATTACTGCCAGAGGAAAGTTTCTCGAGGTGCGGTGACGGTGACCCGACTTTACTTACAATTACTGCCTTACTGCAGTGTTACTACTAAGTTCAACGACCAGAGATCACGTCATTGCTCATTGTAGAGCTGGCGGAACGTCGTCGTCGTGGTGTTTACTCCCAGGATATGCTAAATTTAACTCTAATATTAACCATATTTTTCATATAATTACTAATTTTCCACTGTATTATACTTCCAATATTTACTAACCCAGATGATTAGATGATTTGTTCAATGCCCTAGTTTAACGATACCTGTCTCATGTAGTTGCTACCTAGATCCAAAATTTCGCAGACCAATAAGAACCTATTTTTTTTTAAAAAAAAGGAAGTGCAAAATTTAGAATAACGAACCTAACCATCTCAGAACGAAATCAAATTTTATGATTTCATGCGTCAAAAGTCCTATTATAGTGTTAAAATCAAAATATTAAGTAAACTATGATTTTAATACATGATTCCAGAAGTGACTAAATTCATTTCTGGTAACATGTTGAATGGGAATGAAGAATAATGTGATCTGATTGAGCGTATGAAGTGTGCTAATAGTAAATTTACTTTAGAGATTAACCTCCGTACTTCAAGTACATAAAACGGTTTTATTATGTTACATAATAAATATATAAATTATAATAATCTTTGAAGTACATCTAAGATTAATCTTCTTCATAATTTCAATCAAATCAGGTAAAGATATCCTAGTCTTTGACTCCTAATGAGTAAAGTAGTCTTCCTAAATAAATAGTTATAACTTACTCTTATAACATCTCTAGTTTGATTATAAAACAGTAGAAATATATTTTTATTTCAGTTTTAGACAAAATAAATATTAGCATAATAGTTTCGTATAACCCTTATTTAATTTAAAATCATTTGATTGATTTATACAGACTTTACTAAAGTGAATATTCATATCCTCCGGTTAGTTCACATGTGAAAAAACACAAAAATAGTTAAATCTACATGCAACTTGATATGATTTGAAACGTTGACAAAAACTGCATTCAAAATTATGAACGCACCACAACAGAAGATGTCAACATAAAGGTATCGACCGTAGCCATAGCCGTAGCCCTCTAGCTCGGGAACAGGTGCCTAACTAATCGTGTTGACTTTGGAGTGACCGCTCAACAAGTCTGCACCGCCACGTTATGCTACAATGGACACAATGGCCTTTGTCATTCGCTTGCATAACGGACAATTTGGACTGTTGACTCCAGACTCTAGCCCAGGTGAACCACAGGGTAAATAACCCACCTAGGAATAATAATAGGCAAAACGTGATCTAAATCTGTATTTAATATTATGTGGAGGTAGATTTTTGAACACGTAAAACCTAAAGCTTACACAATTTAACTAATTATATTTATATTGCTAATACACTACATGCAAACTTTGTAAGCAATAAGGTTTTTTGTTTTAGGAAGTACCCCCACATAGTATACAGCAAAACTCGCGTCTAGGTGTGCAGATGTGCAAACTGGCTTTGATTTTCGATTTAGGCCTCATGTTATTCATATGGAGAAGAGTTTTATTTTGTTTATGTCACATAGTTTTTTTTTTCTTAATTCAATAAGAATTGTTTTTTATCTAATCAGCTGACATAATTATTATATGTAGTACAGACTGTGATTGTTTTGTTTACAATGTTACTATTATATACCAGCTAAATAGTAAACCGGTGTACTTTTCTCGCTTTTAAAAACGGACACGCAAGCTGTGCATAGGAAATGCTAGTAATATATACTTTGTACTACTATATCTAAATACATAAAACAACGTCGGCTGAGTATGTTAGTGAGCTAGTTACACCAAACAGCTGTTATCAGGATTATACCTAACATACGTACTTATCTAACATATCATACTTGAAAGGCATAAACATATGTTCATTATGAAATAGAATCTACTTGAATGGGAACACAAACTCTTTTTTCGATGCCGAAGTTAGCTCTATTCAAAATTAGCGAATGAGCGTAGTGAACGAGTTCATCTTGGAGGCGAGTGAGCGAAGCGAACGAGCTCATTTTGAAAATGAACGAGCGTTTGATATAAAACAAATAATGCAATGACATTAGGACAGGGCAACGTCTGTCGGGCAAGCTAGTACAGTATATTTTACGTTATTCTACTTTGACTGTGTATATTTATTAGTATTAACAATGGAGTTAAATTTACTATATCTTGGAGCACAATGGAACAGAAGCGTGTACCGTCTTGTCGACAATGAGCAATCAAACGATCTCTGATTGTTATACGTAGTGCAGTTAGGCAGTAAAGTCGAGTCACCGTCACCGCACACTCGAGGAACTTACCTCTGTCAATAATCTGCGTTTAATGAGCTGAGCAGCTCTAACTAAATCGCATCAGCAGGTTCATTGCGGGAATGTTGTTTAACTCTGAAGAAGCTACAGTTTAGTTGATTTTATTCATTATGTAATCGTATAATAGAAAAAAGAGATAGTGTACAATTGAACACATGAATTAAGCTTATGCTGCAATAATCTTGGCTACTTATGCTGAGTCAATCTTAAGCAAATTACGGGGAATAATATTTAAAACCAATTTATACTTCTAATATGATATATGTAAATATAAAACGTATTTCCTACATACAAGTTTTTTTATTAGCCATGATTTGAGTAATTATAAAGAATAAAATCAACTTATTTATTTTCTTGTTTAGTTTCAATGCATGAATTGGACTAAAATGGCAAAGAAAATATCATGCTTATCATTTTTCTGATATTTTTATAGATACTTCAGGCAATTGGAGAAAAAGAACAAAGAATTTTATATAAACATGAATCAAATGATTGAAAATAAATGTTTATTCATCACAAACTTTCAATTTACAAATTATCATTCCAGGGACATACATACAAAATAACTTTGTAAAACCACGCTCACTCCCACACGTTACATGAATATTCAACATTAATTTTGTAACGAGTAAATTAGGAGCCTCCTATGCAGAGCCAGTGTTGAGGCTTCCATCACAAGAAAACTAGACATAATATCACTACAACACACATACAGTCTCGCTTCGATCCCCGTAGAGTTCACATTGAGTTCAATAACCGGTCCGTTGTGAAGATTTATGTTTGAAAATAGTACTAATCAAAGTTCTGCTTACACAATATATAGATTTCGTTTGACAATTTTAATTAAGGTTCTCTCATTAACCGAATTAAAAAGGAGGTTGTTTCCTCTTCACTCTTTCATTTGGGCCAGATTATGAACAGCGTGTTATCGAAATCGCCTGCCTGTTTTACCATCTTATATTTATCAACTTGTATACATGTAATGTATTAGTATAAATGTTAATTGATGTGTAGGTCAGGTTAGATTGCATCCTTCAGTTATAAATACACATGAGTACATATCTAGCCCAGGTGACATAAACCTGATTTGTCCAGGTTTGGGAGGTCTGGCCAAACAATAACAGCAAACACACATGGGTACATACTCATGTATATACATGAGTTGTAAATAATCAAGTATCTATATATTATGAGAAGTCTTACTTTACTAATGTAAGGTAAGATTTCTCATAATATATATATATCAAGCAATCTGAGGATCCAATGATTCAAGCAACGAATCAAGTATCTATTTAATACAAACTTTGTTAATTTTATCGAGATTTATACACTTTTTCAATGCAAAAGGTTTATTGTTTTTAGTCGTTCTTTAAATATCAAATGTATTCCATTATATTATATATAATTTCCGATATTCAAAGTTGTAACAAACAAAAACTACTGGTTTTCGGTATTCGGGAAGAATAAAGTTAACAAATAGCTTTAGCATGCTGCAATCCTGCCATGTTAAAGTTGAAATGCAAAAGAATTCCTTACTGTGCAATGTTCTACTTATATCAAAACTTTCCATGAAATTTGCCACTGGGCATACAAGTTCTTTAAGTGTAAAATATATCAATCAAAACAGCAAGCAATCTAGATAACAATACTCTGATAATGACCTGGTTATTGTTGTGCGAGGTTATTGTAAACAAGGAATCGCAGGAAATAAGGTCATTATCGTGGCTGTAATAGAGCGTGTAATGTAACGATAAAGAGGAAGTTGCTTCTTTTGATGTAAAGTACGTTGATTATTTCCATGTAGTTATTGAGGATAAAGTACACGTGAAATTCTCGGAAGAAAATATCGACGAGAATACCTGTTAATTAATGGCCGGTGAAATTCAAATTATGGACGGTTATATTTGATTTACATGTCATCTCTGGAAAACACATTTCATTCTAACTGAATAGGGGTCATATGTAATAAATTTGCAATATCAACATTAATGAGAGAATTATTTACACTTTAAGGACAGGTTCCACTCAATATCACATACTAACGAGATCCTCCACTGGTCCTAAGGACACACAAACAGCAGTTAATATTTCCCTGCACTAATGAGATTAATGTTTGTATTGTAATTCATGATCTAATGAATTTATCAAACCCATAGAGTGCATGGGCTTAATTTTATTAATTACAATTAGAAGCCCTTGGAAATAGAAGTTCTTGTTAAACCCCGGAGGGTGGTTCTTACTATCAAGATTAATGCAACGTCCAACTGGAAGCTAAACGGGTAAACTTTAATTGAGTTAGTGGATTATTTGGGCCTGGCAGAGGAGACGAATGGTGGGGAACTAACTATATCAACAGGTCCCCTCGCAGCGTCTGGCCAAACAATAACAGCAAAACATTCAAGGTGCACCCAGGTCATGTTTTGTGCTTCGTATGTACACGGTTATACACAACCTTTTAAAAGCGAACAACAATTTAATACACTGTACTAAATCGAGTTATTTTGAGGATTCCTTTCATCAGTAAAACTTATGCATGATAACAAATTTTTATTTTTTTACTTTTAATGTACTTAAACTGGCACTCAAAATCGGATGTAATCAAGATTTATTGGAATTGTATAAATAATAACAAATACTTTGTGTCATGGTATATGGTATATTATTGGATTTTAATATAAAATAGGACCTTTTCTATAGTAGTGTTATTTTGAAGTCTGCAGAAAATCAAGAAGTATTATGGAAGTAGTGTGTATTGCGATGGCTCTACTATTAAAAGCTTTTATATTTAGACATTTAGAGATAAAAAATTAAATAATGTCGTTTGTTTAATTTGTTGACCTAAAATCAATTCTTTTAGTTCGATCGTTGGACATAAATAAACGCAGAAGTAAAACGTTAAAAGCTTCATGATACATATTTTACAATTAAAAATAATCTCTCATTTATTACAACAATTGCATCTATGTCATCCAACGAGTGTCTTCATGATTCAAGTAAGTTTGTCATTGTTATTAGTTTTTATTATAATTTGAAATTAAATAATAAACTTCTATTAGTTGTAAAACACACACGAAACTGAAAAGAAGAGTGGGATGATATAAATAAATGGTTACTAATGGTTTTACCAATGAGTATTTAATAAAATTATATATTTGCAATATTAATGTATATACCTCAAACAACTTTGTTTTGGATTTTGAAGCTTGTATCATATTGTTTCTTAATAATCACATGTAATTTTACAATTTGTTGTACAAATTACACAATAACTTAAATTGTATATTTAACTTAAAACTGTACAACTAAATAATACCCCTGTTGCAGCAAACCTGCATACTCAACGAATTCCAAATTGTACTTTACTACCTCATCAAGCCACTTACCAACTTTCATCAAAGAAAATTCATAAACAAGAGAGATATGACTTTTTAATTATTCTCCATAAGAAAACATTATGACTGAGTATGCAGGTTTGCTGCATCAAGAACCACAAAAATCGGGTTTTTAGCAAAAAAAAATGGATCGCCACTAGATAAAGTAACATACCTAGTTTTACCAATTTATGTTCATAAACAAGCAAGATATCACAAGTTTCTCATTCTTCATATGAATAACATTATAGCTGCTGATTACGCAGGTTTGCTGCCATGGGGAATAAAAATCCTGGTTTTTTATGAAAATGCCAGTAAACCCCAACCTCATGAAGCCACATACCAAGCTTCATTAGAATAAATTTGTTAATAAGCGAGATATAAAATTGTACTTATTCTCCATAAGATTAACATCGGACAATGTACTGTGTTTAGCACTTTCAATATCTCGGTAACCAATTGACGTAGAGCAATGATCAAAGTACCAAATTTTTATTTTTGTAAGCTTAATTTAATGGTCTAAACTAAAATTGGGGATTAAAGAGAATGATGTGTAAAAAGTTCAAAAACCCTATTTTAGGGGACAAAATCCCCTATAAAATAGAGCGACATGTCAGGTTTTCGAACTCATGCAAGTAGATGCTGTTTTACACGTTTATATCAAATATTATCAAGGTCGGACCATTTTTTACGTAAGTTATCGTGCCTACGGACACATATATATTTAGTTTGAACAATCATTCTTAAATTCCCAAATAAACTTACCTCTATTATGGATTCGATATATTTATGATCTGGACACATGGCAAAAATAATCTTGACGATTTTTTAAATTCACTTAACGGCTTCGATGAAACTTTTAAATTTACATGGAATATATCAGACAACATCGTAACCTTCTTAGATATATATATATATATATATATATATATATATATATATATATATATATGTATATATATATATATATATATATATACGGAATGTAATAAAACGGGGTAGACGTCTTACAACACTTAAGAATATAATTACACTTATAGTGATTCACATACAGACGGTAAATGTATATAAAAGATCGATTTCGAGCAGTCACACCGGTCATCATCAGGCCAATGAAAGAACTGTCAGAACCAAAAAGTTTGTGGAAAACAGAACCAAAATGTATGTGAATCAGTATAAGTGTAAATATATTTTTAAGTGTTGTAAAACGTATGTTTTTACATCCCGTAAGTAATAGCAACACGTAATATACTAATCAAAAAGTTGTTTAGATATATATCTAAAAAAGTTTGTTTCCAACACAAAATTAATATGAAGCCTACGAATACATTTCAGTATATCCATTATAGAAGTAGTCATCCAGTATGTACAAAGAAATACATTCCAAAAAGACTAATTACAAGAGCTTCAAAACTCTGTAGTGAAAGTATGTACCTAAAAGAGTATACAAAGCTTTTCTGAAAATAGGGTATCTTAAAAAGCTACTGTCAGAAAAACTTAAAATAAATGACAGAACCCATCAAAATACGCAAAACAAATTTATCAATAACTGTCCAAAGCTAACCACCAATACCATCCTGGGCTGCATAAAATAAATAACATAATCCGCATAGCTTTTAAAATCATCTAAAACTCCCCTATTACTGAGAGCAAAATAAATACCCCCGTCACAGCAAACCTGCGTACTCAACGAATTTCCGATGCACATTTGTGTCTTAATACCACATAAAGCCGCATACCAAGTTTCATAAAGACACATTCACAAATAAGCGATATTTGAATTATTCGACATAAGAATAACATTGGGGATGAGTGTGTAGGTTTTCTGACACAAACAATTGATTTTGATGCATATATCAATAGAATTCAACTAGGTGAATTCCACATACCAAGTTTTATCAATATTCATTCATGAATAAGCGATATATAACATTTGAATCATTCTCCATAAGAATAACATGGGGGATGAGTACGCAGGTTTGCTGTAACAATGAGCACAACAAATGGGGTTTTATGAAAGTATCAGTATAACTCAACAAGAGGTGGAACTACATACCAAATTTTATAAACTTATGTTCATAATTAAGGGAGACATAAGATTTGACTTATTCTCCATAAGATTAACATGGGGGCTGAGTACGCAGGTTTGCTACTACGGGAAGTATCGGAAAAAAATCTTTTGTGCAAAAAAGAATATACCATAATCATATGAAGCCACAAACCAAGTTTCATTAATATTTGTTCATTAATAAGCGAGATATAAAATTTTACTTATTCTCCATAAGATTAACATTGGACAACGTACTTTCTTTAGCACTTTTAATATTTCGGTAACCAATTGACGTAGAGCGATGATCAAAATACCTATTTTTTAAGCTAGATTGAATGGTCTAAACAAAAGTTTGGGTTTAAAAATAATTACATGTAAAAAGGTCAAAAACCCCATTTTTGGGGTACAAAACACCCCCATAAACTCCCTTTAAAATAGAGCGACCTGTCTGGTTCTCGAACTCATAAAAAATAGATCCTGCCTTACACGTTTGTACCAAATTTCATCAAGATCGGACCATTTTTACGAAAGCTATCGTGTCTACGGATATATATATATATATATATATATATATATATATATATATATATATAAATTTCAACGAAAAAATATATTTTTGGTATCTGGGGGACTCAAAACGAAAAGTTATCATGGTCTCGGGCCGAGGTCTTACCATGCCGACTACGGTAATAGCTTCTTACCTATAGGGGAAATTCACTAAAACCATTCCACGAATGGTTTTCAAAAGACCACCGAATCTTAAGGAGATTCTCTAAAAACCTAAGCTTACCAAAACAATAGGTATAGAAAGATTCACCGGTGCTCATCCTTGCATGAAAGCACAATGCATGGTATGTAACCAGATAGAGGAAAGTAAAGATATCAAAAGTAAAGATATCAAAGTTAGAGGAAAGAGTGGCAAGACGTCAAGAACGTACCCAATAAAAGGAAATTTATCTTACGACACAAGAAATGTAGTGTATCAAATTTGTTGTCAAAAATGTCCAAAAGACTACATAGGTTCGACAACTAATAATCTAAAAATCAGATTAACAGGCCATCGCTACGACTATAAGCACAAGGATACGACAAAACCATTAGTAAAGTATGCCACTGAACATAATAACAGCTTTGAAAAACTATAAAAAGTCAAACCAATTAGACAATTGAAAAAAAAATGAAACATTTCAAAACTAAGATGTATGGAACAAGCCTACCAAATATTAAAAAAATCGAAATATCTACAAGGTCTTAATTTGAGATAGTTTCATATCAATTATTCTAAATTTGCTCAAAATCTGTACCTACTAAAGTGTTTCTTATCTAATCAGCTGTCAATACTTTTAAAAATTGTTTCATCAATTGCTTTATTTACTTAAGAAAATGTCAATTTTCTTAAATGTTAGGTTATAACGAGTTTTTTGTATCGTGTCTGAAGAAGCTTAAAGCGAAATATAACAATGTAGTAAGTTTTTGGTCTTTTAAAACTATATATATATAAGAATTTGAATGAATGGTGATTTTGGCATCTGGGGGCCTCAAAACGAACAGTTATCATGGTCCCAGGCCGAGATCTTACCATGCCGACTACGGTAATAGCTTCTTCCCTAAAGGGGAAATTCGCTAAAATTAATATAAAAACTGTATGCTTGTGAAGTAACTGTTATATCTTTTGAATCACAATATTTAAATTGTGTTTAGCTTACTTGGTGATATCTGTGAGAGCAAACTCCACAGACGATGAAGACAATTACAATTCGTTTGAAATACAAGTGAAAAAACCGTAAGTGTAATATAAACAAGACATATCGAAAGCCTAGGTGTTTCCTAGTTTTATTTGGTTAAAATAGTATATTGTAGATGTGGTTCCAAATGAGAATTATTAGAACCCGGCCCAAAAACATCCGCCCTGAGTCTCCCTCAGTTTCGCAGATGCCGACGCCGCCCCTGTCCGTGTCCATTACCGACGTTTTTGCTGCTGACGCTTCTTGCCGGCCGGGATTTATGCATGGCTAAGTCCAAGTTGGACCAAGTTAGAACTTTAATTGAGTTAGCGCAATTGTTTGCTCTGCGGACGCTTGGTTCAACTCCACGCCGCTCGATATATCTTCCACCTGCCACGAACTACAGTGTTTTGTCATCTGGACAGGTAATTGACCAATGACTTGCAGATGGCCCTAGCCGCTCAATACGAAGTAATGTTGTTACTAAAATGTCAAAACATATTGTTAACCTTATTAGGAAATAACGCTGCATACCAAACAAATTCCTAAAATATATTACTATAGTACCAGATTTGAATTCCTTGAAGTTCAGAGGTTATGGTAGGAATGATTAAATTTCACTAATAAGGGGATTTCCATTTCTATAGTTATGGAATCTAAACGTAACCAAATTTTGCACCATTGGGCAAAAAAGAAGAACGTGATTTAATGCATGGTTTGAAGTAATTAAATCTTTTTTTATAGATAGACCTATTTAATCAGCTTTTTAAAATAAACTAAATTTGTTCAGTGTTACGCAGTGAGCAGTTTTTTCTGTGGTTATCTAATTGCATTTTTTAATTATTTTTAATCAAACATTTTTCTATTTTTTTTTATAAATGATATAGTAATTTTAAACCTTTGAGCTAAGCTTACGATCTAGAAAACATCGACATTGTATCTATCAATTTATCTGGTCACGTGGTTTACTATTGTCAAGTGGTATCAAGGCTTACATTAACAGAGCGGGAGATCCCAGGTTAAGAACACACATTCCAGGTCTAGGATACCCAGGTTTTGGTGGCTGCCTATAAGCTCTTGATTTTGTCTCTTATTGTAAAAGGCAATTATTATACTGTTTGGAGGAAGCGAGAGTTTGAGTCTCATATTTACTGGCACTCTCTTATTCTATAACTTATAATAAAAAGAATCTAATTAGTATTTATATTATTATTACTCGAAAGTCAAGCGGTTCCACGTTCCAACATAAATTTTATGTTCTGAAATTTTTAAACCGGAATACGGTTAGTTAAATCACATTTTTTGTTAGTAACAATCACATTTGTTTTTAAAATACCCTCTGCTGAAAAAACCACTACAGTTTTATTCTGTAATAAATGTGGTTTTGTGTATTTATAAAGAATATGAATATTTGTCTTACAGCTCCAGTTTCGATTATTAAAATGCTAAAATAGGAAAAGGAACAGGATTTTTTCACAAATTCTTCACACAGCAAAGAGAGTTAAGCACACAACCCAGCAGTCTCCTTGTAGTCAGGGAACAGTTCCACAATTCTGAAATTTCGGAAGTTTGTTATTGACCTAATAATGGCTCCCAATAACCAAAGAAATATTTATAAACAAGCGGATAACGTAATGGTAAATACACCTTAAATTTGTATAATTTCAAAACAAATTATACAATCAGGATAGACATCAACAAAGTAATAAAAGCTCTATAAATTCATAACATTTTCTGTTAAATAAACACATAAGTAGAGTATTAGTGAAGTTCATTTTAACATCAAACTGCAACGTAAAACAGCCTTAAGGAAAGACCCATTTGGGGAGTAGTAACGGGATGGCTAAGTGATTCCCGGAGACACCCTGATCAAAACAAATGCCCTTTGCGATAGGGTCTAATCCTCGGGCCACTAAATATAGTTTGGAGACATTTTACGCTGTCCTCTGTTTTGAAAGTTCTTGTATGAAAAACATATACAACTGATGGCCTAAAGATGTTTATAGCAAAATTAAATATCATCGCAATTACTAACACCTGGTGATATATTTTTTAAAAGCATATTTTCTATGTTAATATTTATCTATGTAGTAAATAAATTACTTTAATGAATAAATGAGTTCGCACGCAGCACGCTGACGTGAGGGAAGTGAATTTCCATATTAAAACTTTTAAAACTCATAATCAGTGTAAAAACATACATTTTTCCAATTTTTATTGAAATCTGAAAACATTGATTTTTTGGCTGTTCTGATACTCCTGGTTTCATTTACTTGCAAAGCTGGAATACAATTTTGCGCATTATAATCTTAGGAGAAGGTCCAGGCAGGCTGGCAAGGAAGGAGGTGTGAGTTGCTGGGGATGATAAAAGTACTCTAACAAAGGAATAACAGGCTTTTCTAGTGTAAAACCCCCATAAGACAACGTACTGTGTTTAGCCGATACACATTTTCTTTAATAACTCGGTAGATATTCATGCTAGAATGACGAGAGAGGACTTAAAACTTTTGTCTTCCTAATTGCCATCTTTTTAAATGCATTAACTTTACATCTGGGGCTTTTATGACCCTTTTTGGGTCCAAAAACTCGAAATTTGAAATATTAATCCCCAAAAAATGTGTTTAGAGTTTTCCGATTGTTTTGCCCGACGAACTTGTCCAACAGATTATAGAAAGGAACGTCCCTACCAAATTTGAAGTAAATCGGACAAAAAGTGCGACCACTAGAGTGCATACACATATATATATATATATATATATATATATATATATACAATTTTGAATGACCCCCCAAAACGTGTTCAGGGGGTCACGTTAGGAACTTCTATGGTGGTCCCGGGCTTAAGTTTCACCGTGCGGGTCATGCTAATGACACTTTCCAAAGGAAATTCACTAACAACCAAATAAACCAACAAACACAAGTAATCAATGTTTAATAGTTACCAATACTAGGTAACAAATACGGTTATCATTGGGCTGATGATGAACGGTGTAACTGGTTGAAATCGATAGCCTTATAACATTTGTATATATGGTTACCGTGAATACAGTATAAGTTTAAATGAATTTTTAAGTATTGTAAGACGTCTTTTATTTCATCCCGTACGGTTAACATCACAAATCACGTTATTGTTGCAGCGAAGGTTATGTTTGGTACTCTCAACATGTTAATTAACTGTGTATTACTTTCTGTCCAGATTTTAAAAGATTATGTGATCAATTATTTCCAGTTTTAATACATACTTTCACTGGATTCCTTAACTGTCGAGTGGTTAGGTGCTTTAAGGATCTACTAATTCGTAGTTTTACATTGACTGTCGCCCTATGAATTTAATATTACACAATTGTATTTGTTTTTTTTGTAATACGAATCTTAATAACTTAAAAATTTTAAATGATAAATCAAAATTAAGGTAATATAATAAAATGTTTAATGATTATGTCAATAAATCTTTAATAAATATTACGGTTGTTTAAAAATATGTTTAGTATGTTTAATCCAAAATAAATGTACAAATAAAAATTAAAAATGTTTTCGTCATACTGCTTCAAAAACAACTGTTTTTGACAGATGCGTTGAGATTCAAAAGTTCTTCTTTTTAGTCTTTGGATAATAACATATGTTTTGATGATCATTATCGTACTAGTACTAAAAATATCATTGTTGATGATACTTTTGATTCGAGGTCGTCATAAATCGATTAAAATTCATTCGATTATAAATAATCGAAACATTCATTGTTATTATCGAAACATTCATTGTTGTATTGTTATTATTTTTGCGTTCGTTTCCCGTACACCACTGGTGAGTGACAACTATGAGTGACACGATGGACGAAGTTAGTAGGCCTAACGATTCGTATCGAAATATAATAGAAAAAGCCCAAACAATTCAAGAAGGTTTACTTCCAGAGAAGTCACAGAAATTCGATTGATTCGAACCACAATGTTTGGTTTGAAGTGATCGACTCAACAACCGATAGATATGAATGAACCGAAGTTATGCATGTGCAACAGCTGATTGTTTCAAGAGACAAACTGAAAGAAACATTTGAGGTTATGAAGACACAGTACGTAAATTTTACTTTTGTTTTTATTTAAACCTTAAGTTTTTTGGCAGTATGACGAAAAATATAGTTCGTCACTCGGATCAAAAGTGTCTTTTTAATACTCGCTCATTTCCCAGCCTCGGCTTCACCTCGGCAGTTAAACTGGAGCTCGTATTAAAAAGATCCACTTTTGATCCTAGTGACGAAATATACTATTACTGCGAACAATTTGTAATTCTCCTAGTTGTTGGCCTGATTTTTTAAAATTATTTATTTAATTTACAAATATTTTGTTGTAAAGTAATTTATATGTATTCAGTTTTCAATAATTTTAATGACTTACGATGTTAGTATGACAAACAAAGTAACATTTAAACAAAAACTTCATATTTATTCAACTATTTTTGTAGCTTGTATCTTTCTATTATAAACAGACATCGACTCTTTAAATAAAATAAATATCTCTAAATAAAATCTACATTTTTTAAAGAATTTCTTGATTTTTGTTCAGTGATTTTCGACCCCTAAAACTATTATTTTACATACATATTTTGGATCAATCGAAAACTCTTTCTCTCTAGATGTGGCTTTTTGGGTTTCCTTAAACTCTCGACTACGGGTCTTTGCCCCACGAGCTCTCAAAGTTTCAATGTTAATCTTTTGAAGTTATATTTTGTTTAGTTACTCAGCTGATAGTAATGTAAATGTAAATGTAAAGGCGAATTGTGTTAAGAAAGCTCCGCCGTTATTTCTGAGCCGATTTTAACGATTGAGGTACAGTTTGTCTCGGTTTGAAACTGATATTCGTCCTGATTTTCGTATTTGTGCATAAAGGTTTTCATTTGTTGAAATTTTTAATCTGACGGGCATGGACGCACTCAAAGTTAGTTTTTTGCCCATAAGATTAACATGGGGAATAATATGATGTGAATTTGATCTGTTTATACATTATGGAGGTTATTAGCAATACCAGATGTTACAGGTGAAGAATGTAATTATCTATCTAAATAAAATTTGTTTTTTCTACATCGCTTTGGGCATTGAAATGTTGAATGCAACGGAGGTATTTAAATTGTCGTTAAAATTTGTTTATCTGTTTGCCTGTTTAAGAGCCATATTCATTTAGCGTTTCACAAAAAAAGACTGTAATGAATTAAATAAAACATTTTGCCCATTTTCGTGTGGAGGAGGAAACGTTTAGGCTGTTTCAAATCTTATTTAGTCCTTAGAGTTATACCCCTTTGTCCGGCACTGCTACAAAGTAGATCTTAAGGGTCCAGGTTACTCAACCATTCACTACAGAATGCGCCGTATTTGTTCCAATGAGCATTTAGTTAGCTAATATATGTATCACATAACGGAGGAACACGTCCGCTTTACTACTCTACAAAAGTATACTAAACCATATAAAATAACGGTACGGCAGTGAAACATTGGGTGCGGAACACATAAGCCCTTGCAACATGGTATTTAAAGCTCAGTTTGTCTCGGTAGTCATTGCGATTATAATACTGAATATTTTATGTGTTTTTAAGCCCACCATCAATAAATCCAACAAACTACAAGAGTTGTTGAGTGGCTATTTGGAAGAAACTGGGTACATAAAAAAATTTAAAAAATAAATAGGCTTATTCCCGTTCCGAAGAGGCTCGACTCTATTGAACTTCAGCATTTACATATTAATCATGTACTTCCTAGACCGATTGAGCAAATTTTTGACAGCAGGCAATGCACTATAATCAGAAACATACCTATAATTTCCGTTCCGTATATCCTGTGGGACTTATCTGCTCCGCCGTCCCTTAAAACTTTAATTTAACTATCACTGACGTTAGTAGTTAACTGGGCCGATTGAGCATACTTTTGATAGGAGGGTTGTTAGTACATCAAAATAAAAACCTTTGCCTACTTCTGCTTTGAATAAAATTTACTTTAGGGCTCTCCAAATGTTGAAGCCATCGAATTCATGAGATATTTAATGTGGCTAATCACATTGACAAATATTGTTTAGTACAGAAAATTACTCTAAAAACTAACTTTGGGGTTGTAGTTAAGGGGGGGGGGGTTAGTTGGGGTTGCAAATAAAAACAAAAGAGTCGTAACAGCTGTTCAAAATCAACCATTCAATAATTAACAGCAAAAATAACAGTTACTTGGTGAAGTGCATGTAATTGTTTTTGTGAGAATGGTGGTTTGATTAGGTTATTTATCGATCACCAGAACCATCAAATCTGAAGATTGAATAAAGCGACATGTCCAAAATGTAAATAATCAATCAAATAATTATAAATACAAATATGCTCGCTTTAGAGAGGAACAGTGAATATAAGAACTCTAGGAATTTTTAACAATCTGACTGGATTCTCAAGCAAAGCTCTGTCCTCCAGGTGCTTAAGAACAAATGTTAACTTCTTAAAAATAAAATTTTGATCGCGAGCGAAGCCGCGACGGGCTACTAGTATATACTTAATCATAACTGTCGTTTTATTTACTTAATTACTACTTCAATTAATTTCCCTGAATATATTAATAACAAAACATGAATTAATACCGAACACAGTACTAAAAGATTATATCGGAAGGAACCATAAAACCACCTAAAAGATGTCTTGAGGCAGTTCCTGATTAAAAGTAATGTGGGAGAAGCCGGGGTCCCCGGGGCAACATTTTGGCGGGAGAGTAGTGGATTGGCCCCGGTGACACTGCCTCCTTGATCTGTATTGGGGTTTGAGAACGCGAGTCCCAAGGATACTTCAAAAGAAGCTTGTTTCATTTTCATAATTTATTTCAAGCTTTAAGGCTGGAAAAAATTTGAACATAAAATTAAAAATAAGGCCTAACTTGACTATTTTGTAATTGATTTAACCCTCTAAAAATGTTGTTGTATGGACATAAAGGGTATTTATTACTCTTCCATTCGTTCAACCTTAGCTTCCAGTAAAGAGGGAAATTCTTTGCGCTTGTTTTATTTTTTTGTTCCAATTAATTCGTTCCATAAACTTGTATAATACAGAACAGGTTATTTGCATTTTCTTAGTAAGAAGGATGAAATGAATATGCTAATTTGTAACGTTCGGACTTGTGTCCTAAAAACATAAAGAACCATTCAGGTTTACAGCATTGTAATATTTATTTGTGCTGAAACGTTTTAATAATCTTTTATTGGTTTAACATTGAATAGGATGTTAGCCTTTTAATTTATACAATTCTCTTGGATCAAAGCCCGTTCGGGCCTTTACCCCTAGAGGTATATACCCTCTGGGATAATAATTATAAATCCAAAATGGAATGTACAAGTGATGCCTTTAGTTTTAAGTTTTGTTTGGAAGTTCTTGTGCATTACTGTAATACATAGGGTGTCCCGGAACTCTCTGGAACATTTCATAAAAAATTATTCCTTAGGTCGAGACAAACATATTTCACAACATAAACATGGGTCACTGGTAACTAGTTTTCCGTCTGTCGGTCTGTATGTGTTTTTTTACTTAATACGTTATATCTTAGGAACATCTGAAGATATCGACTTCAAACTTAGTACATGTATTACAACTAATATGACCCATTTTGGTATGAAATATAAAGTTTCTACTTTGTACCATTTCAAAATGGCGGCCTTTTTTTTAAAAGCTAAATATGTTAAAAACCGTTAAATTTATAAAAAACCTGAAAGAATCAAACAAGTTGTGGAATTTTGTTCTAAAAGTAATAATATGAAGATATTAACTACACGATAATAAATAACTGAGTTGTTGTGATTTTTATAAGATAAAACGTGATCGTTCAGCCCAGAAATTACAAAAATCATGTTGTAACTTATAAAAATCACAACAACTCAGTTATTTATTATCCTATAGTTAATATCTTCATATCATAGCAAACTTTTAGGGCAACTTTTAGGGCAAAATGCCACAACTTTTTTATTCTTACAGTTCTTTCATATATTTTACTGTTTTTAAGATATTTAGCTTTGAAAAACAGAAATGATCGCCATTTTTAATGGTACAAAGTAGAAACTTGATATTCCATACAAACATGGGTATTATTAGTTGTAATACATGTACAAAGTTTGAAGTCGATATCTTCAGATTTTCTTAAGATATAACGTATTAAGTTACAACACATACAACACGTACAACACATACATACTGACAGACGGGAAAACTAATCACCAGAGACCCATGTTTATATTGTGAAATATGTTTGTATCGACCTAAGGAACAATTTTTTATTACATTTTGCAGAGAGTTCTGGGACACCCCTTATAGTATACAGTACAGGGTGTCTTCTAAGCTGTCTCAAACAGATTACAAACGAACGGCTTGACATACAGAGATGAAACAAAACTTTTCCCTACTCATTCATACCAAAGGAATAACGTCAAAATATTTTTACCATTTTAAAAATAAAGAATGTTCAAGAAACTGGGGGTCATGGGTTTGAATCTCAGAGTTTTCAAATGTAAACACATGTCATGTTATGCATCATTTTAAAGCTCTAATCTAGACAAACCATTTCGTGAAAACAGAACTCCTTTATCTTTATCCGTTTCAAAATGGCGGCCATTTTTGTGTAAAATATTGAAATTTACGGAAAACCTTGTATTTTCAAAACCACTACTGCTTTTTGACATACGCTACCATTTGACTTTTTTGAATTTTGGGCATATAGGTATTTTTTAAATAAATTTTTTTGAAATATAAATTTTCTCAAAAAAGCCTATCTTGTAGCATTTCAGAGTAAAGCTTACTCTTTATTATGAGTAAGAAATTTATATCGGAAAATGATATGAGTAGTGGTTTAGAAAATACAGGGTTTTCCGTAAACGTCAATATTTTACACAAAAATGGCCGCCATTTTGGAACGGATAAAGATAAGTGAATTCTGTTTTCGCCAAAATGTTTCTTTAAACGAGACCTTTAAAATTATGTATAATATTCTCTACGTTTACATAAGAAAATTTTGAGATTCGAACCCGTGACCTTTAGTTTTGGAACATTCTGTATATGAATTTTGATGAAAATATTTTTTAATAGATAGCCTATATGCGGTATATTTGTGAAGAATTTTGTTTGATGACTTTAGACCAAACCGTTCTCCCGTTATACATGCTGGACGGGTGGTCTGACTCACCTGTATATTTCCTAAAACTAACTATTAGTATAAATTAGGGTTTTTTCAATAAAACTATCTTTGCATATAATATTGCCATCTCTCTTAGTTGATCAAATGCGATCCTAATGCTAGTAACACAACCATCTGTTTTTTTAGGAATATTACTGTTATGAAGGACGGAGCTTTAACAAGGTAAGGAGGTTGGCAACGTGGGCCGGTTATGGCGTGACAAATAAGTTGCTACAATGGCAAATAACATGTTCGCTGTCACGCCGATATCAACCTGCGACTCGTTATGGCACATTGTCGCTAGACAGAGAATCGATCGCTCATTTCCGGCCGATCCAGGAGCAAAAGAACTGATCTGAATTATATTTTATTTGAGATTTTTGTACGTTTATAAGTTGTATCGAGTAATTTAAAGCATGTTTGGTCCAGAAAATGTTGTGATAATTGTTTTTACGATAACATTATGATATTTTTATCATTTTGGAATTATTTCAACGTTTTAGAACGAGTGCAGTCTATGAACCTAAACCAAGTTTCTACCGCTTATTTAGCCAAACCTATAAATTTATTTTAGAAAATAAGATTATCTAACAGCTTGGCAAGGGTCAGGATTCTTCTTTTTTATTAGATATGAATTCACCAGTAAGGACTGACTTTATATTATCCACACAGTCCTGTGGTTTTATATTAAGAACAGACAACAATAGGATCCTTCCACTACTCTGTGCAAGGATCAAATATGTATAGAATATAATAAGTTAACAATGTGCATATCATGTCCTTGATGGCCTTCCTTATGCCGTGTTCAGGATTACGTTCTTATCAAGTGTGTCGGTGCTCAGTAAATTGAGGGGGAATGTAAGAACCCAGAGCGTTGTTTTAGACTATTTATTTTGTCTTAAATATCTAGGCAAAGCTTTAGTTTTACCACAAATTTGCAAATTACTGTACATGTTACCTTATGAACACAATGATGCTTTGTATAAGGTAACGGACTAAGATAATAGTGATTCGATACTTATTCAGTTCATTAAAAGGCTGGCATAAAAGGCAGAGAGAGTACTACACCTTTTATTAAATTTAAGCCCGTACAACCCGTGTGAGGGATAGTTGAAGGATTAAGCAACCATTTTAAAACCACGAAACTATGAAAAGACCATTTTATCTACAGCATGCTTTTTAAACTTTAACTCAAAGAGGTTTTTTAGAGTATTCAACAAGGACGAATTTTCTGAAATATAAAAACTAAGAACATTGGTAATCATAATCAATTTAGTTTTAATCCCTGTAGGACGTTTAATTCTTTTCCAGTATGTTGGATTTAATGCAACATTCGAAAGCTTTCGAAAGTCAGTTTAAATAAATCTTTCATTTATTCTCTCGGTGCTAATCGTACGAGAATATTGAAAACTGACTAATGAGTACTTTTAATTATTTCAAATGTTGTTTCAAGAACCATTGTGAGTTATAACATATTATGTTTTGTATTCAAAATTCCACACAATAGGAAATGCTCTGACGGCTCGTGTTGTCACTAGGGAAAATTCAATTTAAACGTATTACAATACATGCCTGTAACATTTAGTAATTTTATCATATTATTGTTAATATTTTATTCCTTATTGAAAATTAAAACTTCACTCGATAATTAAATACGGAATAACTCCAGTTACATTAACTAGAATAATTAAATTTTTATTTTTGATAATTATATTATGGACATAGACTAAAATATTGTAGTAAAAAATTAAAAACTCAACGTAAGCTGATTGCTTTAGTATTTCTCTCAGAATTCCTTCATCTTTTTACAAAATTAACTATTACACCACCCCACTCTATCGTTAGGTTGTACAAAATAAAATAAATAAAAAGGTTAGAATCTGTATATGGTTAGTGAAAATAGGCATGTCTAAAAGACGCCCTAAATAATAACACCACTGTCTGTCACGCAATGTAGCCACACAAAGGAATTAATTTATTGTCTCCCATTGTCAAAGGCTCCCCGGAACTGGTGTATTGGCTTCCTCTCATTGTTTATGTCTGCGTTGGACGACATGTATATATAGTTTTTACTTTCTCCCCCTATACATATGGAGAAAGAATTGTTTCCGTCACCATTTAAGAATTTGAGTTATGGGTTGAGAAAAAATTCGTATGCATGTGACCTGAACCCGAAAAAGCTTGTTGGGTACAGGCCTAGACACCACACCAATGGTATGATGTTGATTACACGTGAAAGTAATATAGAAATATACTTTATCTCCAAATGATTCTTCTTTAATTTTCGATTTTGAAGGATCTTTATGACGGTAAACTATGGGTAAGTCTTTGTTTGCCTACAACTACCTTAAGGCGATTTGAATTGAGAATAAATAAACTCTGCAACACTAGAGAAATCACAAATTATTAAGTTTTAAATTCTTAATAGATGCTGGAATTATAAACTGAAAAAATATTACTCACATTTTAATAAATTGCTACCTTGCTAGTTCAAAGTGCATCGACGTATCAAACTTTGCATGCGATACAGAACCAAATAATACAGCATTTGTAATTTAGAACAAGACGGTGTACCCCTGTCGTTTTATTAAATAGTTATAGAAGACCTTGTCTATATATAATGTTTTCAGGAGTCATATAGAAACATCAAGATTTGAGTAAATACTAAAAAAACAAAAGGTGACAAATTAGACCTACTGAAACCCCCAAAACTGAGATAAAAGTAAATTCTCTTACTGGCATAACTGTTTATAATTTATAGTAGTTAAGATATTTTAAGCAAAGATTTCATATTTAAGATCAACTTCGAAGACGAAGCCCAGTATCAATTTCACTGAAGTGTAGAAGCCGGAAATGAACGATCGAATCCTTGTCTGGCACAATGCTGTATAACGAGGCGTCGACGTGACAGTGGGCGTGTTATTGGCCGTTACATCGCCATTATTTGTCCTGCTGTTACCGTGGTCTTGTTAACGGTAACTGTTTTGACATATTTTATAAAGACCATCAGTCGTATTGTTCTTTTCAAAATAAGTGTTTTATAAACAATATTACTGACTATAATTTTAAATTGGTATTACAAATAACAAGTTAATGTTGTTTCATCTGTCAAACATTTTATTAATAATTCTTACAAGATGTTTTAAACTGAATCTAGGTGAATCTTAAAGATTCTTTGTTCAAGGTTTCACCTCAATAATGAGAGCCTCAGACTCTGGACTTGTACCATACTAGGATATCTGTTTTTATGGTGTAGTCATATGATATAAATTATATACAAGAAGAAGATATAATTCTTCTTTTGTTTGAGCTGATGGAAATACAAAAAGCTGATCTTGATTCTAGTAGTTCAACGGGCTAACAACAGAATGCAGCACACACAACTGTAATTGAAGCGTGCGGATGACATCTAGTAGTTTATATAAAACTTGTAGCTGTTTTGCTTATTTCATACTAACATTATCTAATTTCTTATTAGTTGAACTCATAGCAGAACCTTTATTAGTAATATTTTATTGAAACACAAAATAAAAGTGTGCAATAATGTAAAAATTGCGATTATTGCAAATGAAAAATAATGCCAACACTGGCAACATAAATAATTACAATCGCTTAGTTACTAAAACATAGCTGTTTTGTTACGTAGCTAGTCTGGCAAACTAGATGGTTCCTGACACGAACTGTTTAGCTAAAGAAGTAATCCTAAAAATCGTTTATCGATAATACTAACCTGCATTAGTATTTCGAAACATTGTCTTTTTGATCATCGCTAAGCTAAATCACCGCTGTTCAGAAGATGACCACTGCAATGGCTCACAAAATAGCAGCGATTCTATATCAATCACGATGAACAGTGTGACCTTACTAACACAATAGACACCTCAGTGATGCTCTGCTGTTTCGTAAATGTCGCAAATTTGGTCGAAAGCAGTATGGCATGAGGGATAGAATTACGTTATGGCCGCTTTTAACTTAAAATTTTAAAACTTGTCACTGATGTTTTATTTTGACTACGAAATACATTTTTGTATTTTAACTTATTTCTTGAAAACGTTTTGGTCTTTTAAGCTCATTAATCATTTCGGTATGGATCATTACTAGGCTCGTTTATGATCTTCAAGGTAGGGATGGCCGATTGTTGATTTTACAACAGATGGTAATGATTGTTCTCTACAATCAATCCTGTTATTGTAATGTTTGGAGCAATACAATTTTAATTATATGCGCAGTTTCCAATATTATAATGCCTTAAATTCAGACTGCAATAACATGACTAAACCGAATAATGCGCTTTTGACCATTCTTTTTGAGGACCAAAATAAATGTTTAGTAAATAATAGGTTTGTATTTATGTTTTACCCCCCGCATATTCAGTCATGACATTTTGCTCACATTTTATATTGACTTTAATTCTTCAATGTTTTTAACTATTTGTAGGGTGATTTTGTATATTTCATTATGTACCTCGCCACTCCTTGACAAGAAATGTTGCACTTAATACATTATTAAAGTATTGATACTTTACTTGAAAAACAGTAGAAAAATCTCAATTGTCAGTCTAAACTATCGATTGTCAAGCGTCAATAGTACGAAACGACCGATTGTAAGGAACCATTGACAATATTCCATCCCTACTTCTAGGCTAGCATTTCAGGTCAGCATCATGGCCAGGCATACGGAGATTAAACTATATAAGCGATAGGGACCCGGCGGACCTACTTACCTTAGACTAACCTTATATAAGTGCCCTGTATCCTTGGTCAGATGTGACGAATCGCGCACTCCTCGTGTTCGAGTATGACATTCATGATTCTGCAGCTTTCCACGGAGCATAAAAGGCCAAGGTTATTACACAAATCGTCTGATTTAAAACAAATCTTACTTTTGTTATCGATAAAATTATATTTTACATATCATTACAAACTCCTAAACAATGGGTAAAAAACATTTATTTCTGTTTTAAATAATGTTAGCCAAATGGTTTTATCTAAATTACTTATATAGTGGTGTTAACTGTATTAAAATGAAAGGTCGAAAGTTTTTGTTGTATTTTATACAATATAAGTGTTTTTATTAACCTTGCATTTTATTTTTATGTGGAAAGAGTGAAATATGAGTCATTAGTAGATACTCTTAGTTTTATTAATTTCCATAAGGGTAATAAATTCACTTGTTGTAATATTTTCATGTGATTTGTATTATATTTAAAAACAATAAGGTATGAACTTTTTATCGTTACTTTATTTAACTGGATACATATTTATGACAACATACACATGTAGAAGTCGTTTTGTTTAAGTAAATGTCAATTATCAGTATATCACTACATGCTTTGTAGCATATTTTGCCAAGCAGCGATTGCCATTAAATCTCTAAAATATTTTTTAGAAGCCTTGCAGATTCTCTTGTAAAAATATTGTTCAGAAAAATAATATTCTAACGTTTCCCTCTCTTTACATCTTTCAATCTATCATGTTTGTTCGTAACAATCCAGATCTTTTCAGTCTTTATAGTTCCATGCCATGTTTGTAGTCTTCGTTCAAAATAAAATTTATGAATCCTACAGCACAAAAACAGCTTCTACAAAAAAAAGCAAATAACGTTTTGTGGTATAAAACTCTTCAACGCACTATTGAGCACATTTAAATGTAAGGGAAACGTGAGTGAAATTGGGTAAAAAATCTCCCCAATACTTTAAGGAGCTTATTTTACTGTTAAGGAATATCTAGGTGATCTCAACTTTGAGTTATTAAGGTTTTATACATTTAATTTACTTTTGTAAGTTTATAGTTGGATACAAGAGTTATTGTCTTTTTTTAATAAACATGAGTATATTTGTATTTATTACAGGAGTGATCTGTATCTTATTTTGACGCTATTATGCAACTTTTATGGTTTCCAATATATAGGTATGGTTTTCATGAAGTTAAATATTGTCATGAAAAGGTTTGGATGTGCAATACAAGTTAGTTGCAGTTTGTTTTATCCGTAGAAACTATTTCACTAAGCGAACGTCCGTTTCAGGTTATCAGTAAACATTGAAACACAATTACGAGTTTTGTTTTTAGAGAATAAACGACTTTCGAATGTACCAAAATAACGTTGTCAGATGAACAACTCAAATTAAAAATAAATTATATAGAAACGTATTTGAATTCAAACGTTAACAGAGTATAATTAATACGCTTACATCTATAGACTTATCAATATACGGTAACTTTATTCATACAAAATCAACTTCCTGAACCCACGCTCTTGGTTTCATTTCACGCCTGCAACAGTGCCCTAGACGCAGCAATCCTACGTTCTCATTTTTGCAGTTTTAGCTAAACATGTAACATATTTAATTTTTAGTTTTAGAAAGTGGACTATTCTTAAGGGAACAAAATAATAAAATTTTAAAATATCTTATATTTTTGCCTTGCATACAATATACAACGTAGTTAGCGTCAAGGATATTTCCAATGTTATAACACTTCTTTGGCGACCTTAAACCTCTTAGTCGGACTGAGACAAGGAAAACACATTAACCAAGAGGAGAGCCCCAGCGGACCACCAGTCGTATATCTTCCTCAGCCTCAGCCGGCCATGAAGAATGGTGCACTTCTCTGGTTAACGTATGACGCATTCATGGAAGCAATCCTTTCAGTAAAATATATAGTTACTACAAAGTATGATGTGTGATGTTCTTATCACATTCCGTCGATAATTCTAGTAATACCTTGAGATGAACGTTATTGATGGTAACATAAGATTATTAATGTTTAATGTTATTAATGTTAACATTAATGTTATTAATGTTGTATTTTTAATATTTTGTTTATAAGGACAACTTTCTATGTATTAAGTCTAGGCTGACATTGTTTTCAAGAGGGTCACTATTGAAAATGTTAAATCTGTTAATATGCCACAGTAGGGGGCATTAGTTCCTTCTGACCCAGCACAGGCGCGTGAGGAGGAATGAGGAATCACCCCCCCCCCCCGATGACCTTGACCTTGACCCCCAAGGTCACCCCCGAGGGCATGCCCGAGGGACCTCCCCCCCCCCGATGACCTTGACCTTGACCCCCAAGGTCACCCCCGAGGGCATGCCCGAGGGACCTCCCCCCCCCCCCGTCACATGACCCATTAACCTAACTTAAACCTGGCACCTGACGTGAGGATGCGAGGAAGCCCAACCCCCCCCCCGTCACGTGACCTGGTGGAAACCTAACATAGGCTGGCGAGCACAGGCGTGAGAGTAGGAATGAGGAATCCCCCCCCCGTCACGTGACCTGGTGGAAACCTAACATAGGCTGGCGAGCACAGGCGTGAGAGTAGGAATGAGGAATCCCCCCCCCCGTCACGTGACCTGGTGGAAACCTAACATAGGCTGGCGAGCACAGGCGTGAGAGTAGGAATGAGGAATCCCCCCCCCAACATCACCTGCAGTGAGGATATACCTGCCCCGCAACATAGCCTGACGTGAGGATTCAACCCACCCACCCCCCCCCCGTCACGTGACCTGGTGGAAACCTAACATAGGCTGGCGAGCACAGGCGTGAGAGTAGGAATGAGGAACCCCCCCCCGTCACGTGACCCATTAACCTAACTTAAACCTGGCACCTGGCGTGAGGATGCGAGGAATCCCCCCCCCCGTCACGTGACCTGGTGGAAACCTAACATAGGCTGGCGAGCACAGGCGTGAGAGTAGGAATGAGGAATCCCCCCCCCAACATCACCTGCAGTGAGGATATACCTGCCCCGCAACATAGCCTGACGTGAGGATTCAACCCCCCCCCCCCGTCACGTGACCTGGTGGAAACCTAACATAGGCTGGCGAGCACAGGCGTGAGAGTAGGAATGAGGAATCCCCCCCCCCATCAGCGATAGACCACCTCTCACGTTTCTGGAAGCTTCTAGAAGGTTCGCTGAAGCGTGCAACCTGGGTATAAAACCGAGGCAGAGCCGCACGCGCGACCTCAGTGTTGTTTAAGACGTCACCATGAACGGAAACGGAGTCAGTGCAGGTGAAGTGGACCAAACGATCCGCTCCTTCCTAGAGGAGCTGAACGCAATGAATGATGAGAACGCCAACGCACCGCCAGTACAGCAGGGATGTGCGTCAAAGAAGAAAAAGCTCGATGGGTGGACTGTAAAGAGGAAGGAAGTGCCTATCGATTCCCCGACACTGTGCTGGTCCGCTGGCGGATATCAGTACACTGTGAAGAACCCTACCAACAGCGGTAATGTACTGTTAAAGATGAACGTGTTCAAAGGAGGTCGCCCCACGTTCAGTTGCGGCTTGTACTTGGACGAGGAGCGAAACGATGAAATCTGCATATGTCTAGAGGACCTGCTATCCAGATTGCAAAACCTATGGCTGGCAAATAGCGAGACGGGAGAGGCAAGATACGACGGGATCACTAGAACCGCTATTCCTCTACCCACCTGGCGAAAGACCGATTGCGTCATCTCAGGGAAAACCAAGAGGAGCGTACACTCCAAGCGCGCTACCCAGTAAACGAGAGAGCGTGGAAACTTCCATTACGTCACTCTTCCTGGAATTGAGCGTGGAAAATTCCACTAAGCAGTTGATAACCGAGACGCTTCTAGAACAATCCACTTGTTTACGCAGTAAAGCTTTCCATTACATCACCCTTCCTGGAATTGAGCGAGTAACTATAACAGCATGTTGTTGATACGCGCGAGTCGGCACGTAGACACCACCAATAAAAGGCGACTCGGTGGCAAGAGCCGATCATTCTGCATCCAGCCGCTGCACCATGCTCAACACGGACCACAAGATGGACCTCAGGACAGCCCTCAACAGCTGCAAGGCCGCGGGTTACACCCGCATCGCAGATCTGCGGGACAACGCGGTGTATCCCATTCGCTCGTTTGAGCGGGTAGACACACCGTATGGCGAGGCGGTTATGGCCACCTTGGAGGGTCTTGTTGGCGACGACCCGATCCGGATTTACATGCCTCGGCGATACCTCACGGTCTTGGACGACAACGCCATCTCCCAGTACAACGTTGGCGTGGGGCCGAGGACGAGCCTTGTAAAGAGGAGCGGCCCTCCTGGCAGCAAACTTCCTTTCCTGGAATTTGTTTAAATAAACGGTATTTCCTATTCCCTTATTTCCTTCAATATTTAAAAAATAAATAAAAAAATCAAATAAAAAAAAAGCGAGAAAAGAATTTAGTTTTAAGAGCCGAGGTGGCGGTGCATGGCAGTCAGTAGACGCCATGGACTTGAGGTGGAAACACCCATTCACCGCCATCGTGGCCGGGCCCTCTGGCAGCGGCAAGTCGCACTTCGTGGCTCGCTTCATAGAGCACGCCGACCGCATGTGCGATACGCGGTTCGCCCGCATCACTTGGCACTATGGCAGCGGTGGCGGCGGTGGTAAAAGCCGTGCGGACTCTGCCGTGCGCTACGTAGCCGGCCTGCCAGACCTGGATGACTATGACGGTAGCGAGCCCGCCCTGGTCATCGTCGACGACATGATGCGCGAGGCTGGCTCCGGCGTGGCTGACCTGTTCACCAAGGGCTCGCACCACCGCAACATGAGCGTGTTCTTCATCACGCAAAACCTGTTTCACCAGGGCAGGGGCCAGCGCGACATATCGCTGAACGCCCACTACATAGTGTGCTTCAAGAATCCCAGGGACCGCGCTCAGATCAAACACCTGGCCCGTCAAGTATACCCGGAGAACCCCAAATTCGTGGAGGAGGCTTACGCGGACGCCACGCGTGATCCGCACGCCTACCTGCTCATAGACTTGAAACAGTCCACGCCTGAAGAGATGCGCGTACGTTCGGCCATTTTCCCAGACGACCCGGTGAACTACGTGTACCTGCCCAAGAAGAAGTGATAAATAGGCCGAGCGCGTGCCAGCGTCAGTCATCATGTCACACCGCGTGAAGAAGGACGCGGCGCTGCTGAGGGCCCTAATACACGCTACTCCCAAAGAACGCAAGGCCCTGTTAAAAGCGTGCGACAAGAGTCGCATCAAGTCATTGTGCGAGTGCGCATATAACGTGCTACGCGGAAACGTACCGCTTTCCCCCTGTCTCAAACGCAAATTGAGTAAACACAAACAGGCGCTCAGACGGCTAGTGAAACGCGGCGAGGGTTGGACCAAGAAGCGACACTACCTCGTCCAACGGGGCGGAGGGATCCTCCTACCTCTGCTGTTGAACGCTGTTCTGCCCGTTCTAGCGCAGAAGCTAATCGGACATGGAGTACGCTAGGAAAATGGTGGTTGTACCGCAGGAGCTCATCGAGAGATTGCGAGAAGGACCGGGACCAGGGCCGGGGCCAAGAGGAGGAGCAGGTAGCGCCAATAAGCCAGCGAGCCTGGACGCTGAGATGCATCGCATATTGAGCGACAAGCGGCTGGACGATACGGAGAAATGGAAACAATATCAGCAGGTGTTACAGCGGTTCCTGCACTTTTCCGCGGCTAAACGTCAACCCATAGGTCTGTCAATCATCGAGGGTGAGCAGAGGGAGGAGGAAGCGGCAGGGGGTCCGAGTCAGATGAAGCGCGAGTCTAGCGCCTCGGCGGAGGAGGACATTGTGGAATCGTTCTCAAAAATCTACAGGTCGGTGGCGCGCAACTTGTTGCGATCATGACCCGACAAGGCAGCCCCATCGCCTGGGACGCCAGTGGGGCGGTGTATGTGAACAAGGTGAAGATCCCCGATTCCAATATAGTGGACATCGCGCACAGCATAGTGAGAGCGCGAAGGGCGGACCGATTGCCCACCGGCTGGCATCAAGTGATGGCCGCCTTGAAGGACATGAACGTGCCCAAAGAATACGTGAGCAATCCCACGGCGTTGCGTTACCTAGGCGTGGGGCTGGACTCAGCATCGAGCCCCTGGGGAGACACGACAGCCTCATCAACACCCCTGTCACCGAGGTTGACACCGATACTGGACCGCCTGAGACCGCGACCCCCAGCGGCCAGGAGAAGGATAATAACCGAGGAACCCGACCGGGAATCGTCATTGGACAACTGGGAGCCGTTCACACCGTAATGGAGAAGCTGTACTACGACCCGAGCCAGCCCGGTTCCCTCGGTGGGGTGGCCGCCCTGGCCAGAGCCGCGCGCCTCCCGAAACGCAGAGCGGTGGAATGGCTGCGCGCCCAGGACACCTACACGCTGCACAAGCCAGCGCGAAAGCGGTTTCCCCGCAACCGCTACGCCGTTTTTGGGCCCCGGGAGCTGTGGCAGGCAGACCTGAACGACATGCGCGGCCTGAGCCGGTACAACGACGGAGTCAACTACCTGCTGACTGTGATAGACGTATTCAGTAAGCGGCTGTTCACGGTACCACTGAAGAGGAAAAGCGGGCCTGAGGTGGCTGCTGCGTTCGAGGGAATATTCGCTGAGGCGACTCCCCGCTGCCTACAGACCGACAAGGGGACGGAGTTCACCGGGGCCGCGACCAAGCGAGTGTTCAAGAGTCACGGTGTAAACTACTTCACCACGCAGAACCCCGACGTGAAGGCGGCGGTGGTGGAGCGAGTCAACCGCACGCTCAAGAACCGCATGTGGCGCTACCTGACCTACAAAAACACGTATCGCTACGTGGACGTGTTGGACAGGCTTGTGGACGCCTACAACCGCAGCCCGCACAAGAGCCTGGGTGGCCTACGACCCGTGGACGCGGACAGCGGCGATGGTCAAACGGTGTACAAGGTGTGGCGTCACATGTATGGAAAGGCGATCCGGCGACACAAGCCCAGGTTCGAGCCTGGTGACACGGTGCGCATAGCCAAGGAGAAGGGCACGTTCACCAAAGGTTATGAGACCAACTGGAGTAAGGAGCTGTTTGTGGTGGACCACGTATACGGGTCGCATCCTCTACCATTGTACGTGCTGCGAGACCTGAACGGGACGCCGCTGGAAGGGCGCTTCTACGAGCATGAGATGCAAAAGGTAACGATGGCCCCGGACCGCCTGTACCAAATAGATAAAATACTGGACACTAAAGGGCGAGGCTCCAGTAAGCGCTACCTAGTCAAGTGGGCCGGTTACGGAGAGGACTTCAACTCGTGGGTACCTGCATCTGAAGTGCAACAGCTGCGATGACGAGGCACAACCAGTTTTACCTGACGTTGCCCAGTAACAGTTCAATGAAGTACTATCCCAACAACATGGTGACAAACTACACGACCCATCTACCCTCGACCGTTGATCTGTCAGACGGCGAGTGGGAGGTCGCTCTGGCGGAGGCGCACTACCCCTTCTCTTTTCTGACCGTCGGTGAGGGAACCTACATCAAACTAGTGCTGGGAATGAGGGACTCGAAAGGCGGGTTGGTCGTGGTGGACAAGTTGTTAATCAAAGTGGAGCCGGGCAATTACAGTAGTACCGAGGAACTCGTGCACGCAATCAACAACCACCCTCAAATGAAGAGTAACCTGTGCACCTTCTCGTATGACGAGAGGTCCTCCAGGGTGGAATTGATGTCGACGTCTTCAGACGTTCAGAGCCTCAAACTGAGCCCCAGTTTGGCGCTACAGTTTGGCTACGAGGTGGATACGGATATCGTCAAGCGTCAAAGGTCCGTGAGGCCGACTAACCTCTTCGCCGGTCTACCATCACACATGTACGTGTATTGCGACCTGGTGGAACCCCAACTGGTGGGCGACGCTGTGGCGCCACTACTGAAGATCCTCAACATCGACATCAGGAATTACACGTACGGTGCCAACACGACAGTGTATATAATAGACCCGCACTACGTGCCGGTGATTAAAACCTCATTCGAGAGCGTGGAAATCGATTTAAGGGACAATCAAGGGCGACACTTGCCATTCCACTTCGGGACCACGTGCATGAAGCTTCATTTCAGGAAAGAGAGGCAGCGGCAATGAATCCAAGCGATCCCTATCTGGCGTATTACCGCCACCAGCAGGCGGGCCATGGCGTATCCTCCGTATTCAGAGGAGCCGCTTTCCAACGCGGACACGGCATTGGCAGTTTCCTAGGCGGGCTGATGCGTACAGTGGTCCCGTTGATCAGATCCGGCGCATCGGCGCTGGGCAAGGAGGCGCTGAGGTCCGGTGTGGGCTTCTTGGGCGACGTGGCGGCGGGCACAGCCAACCCCCGAGTCGCAGCCAACGCCCGACTCAGACAGTTTACCGGGTCGCTGAAACGCAGGGCTGATGAAAAACTGGATCGCGTGCTGAGCGGTGGTGGTGCCTATAAGAGGAGGCGTGTACAGCAGGTTACTCCTCAGTCTCTAGCGAAACTCCTCGGAGCGAGGAAGAAGAGCGCTGCACCCAAGAGGAAGCCCGCAAAACGTGTCGCTAAGAAGAGGAGAAGCAAGAAGAGCAAGAGTACCGTGAAGGACATTTTTGGATAATGGCGTTTCTACATCAGAAGTCGTGCGAGTGTGTCAAGACCGAGTTGGACCTGTTCTCGCTACCGCCCACGCAGACCAGTATAGAGAGTGGTAAATGGGTGCAGTACAAGCCCATCTCCTCCCTGACAGACGACTCACCCGTTGAGTTCATAGTTCCGGGTCATGGGGACGAGTACACGGATCTGTCACAGACGCTACTGCATGTGAAGGCTACCATTAGAACGGCTAATGGAGGCGCTGTAACGGGTGATCAAGCGATAAAAGGGGTGGGTCCGATTAACAACTGGCTGCACTCGCTGTTCAGTCAAGTGGACCTGTATCTGAACAACAAACTGGTGTCTCCTCAGAACAACACGTACGCCTATCGCGCCTACCTGGAGAACCTGTTGTCCTATGGTGGTGATGCCAAGACATCGCACCTCACCGCGGAGTTGTTCTACGAGGACTATGCCGGGTACATGGACAATACTGAGGAGGATAATGCCGGGCTCAAGAACCGGAGGGAGTTTGTCAAGGCCAGCCGGTACGCGGACATGGTCGGACATCTGCACGTTGACCTGTGCAACCAGGAGAAGTTCATGTTAAACGGCGTGGAGATGCGCTTTCGCCTGATCAGGTCAAAGAACTCATTCTCCATCATGTCCAAAACCGTGACAGACTATAAAGTGGACATCGCCGAAGTCAACCTGTTTATGCGCCGCTGTAAGATCAACCCGAGCGTGCTGTTGGCTCACAGCAGGACGCTGGAGTCGGGTACAGCCAAATATCCCATTACGCGCGTGGAAGTGAAATCCTTCACACTACCCTCCGGTATCAGCAGCAAGACTCTGGACAGTGTGTTTCTGGGTCAACTGCCGAAACGCGTTATAGTTGGCCTGGTCAGCAATCAGGCGTTCAACGGGGACTACAAGAAGAACCCGTTCAACTTCACCCACAGCCACGTGAACTTCTTCGCGCTGTACATAGATGGTGAGCAAGTGCCATGTAAGCCGCTTCAACCGGATTACACGTTCGGTCAGGAGTTGTGCGTGCTCGCCTACCACACGCTGTACACTGGCACCGGCATCAATTTCTCAGACTGTGGTAACGAAGTCAGTCGCAACGAATACCCCTACGGATACTGCCTGATGGCGTTTGATCTGACACCCGATATGGCGGCCTCTCAATCCAGCCACTGGAACCTGGTGCGCAACGGTAACCTGCGCATAGAGATTGGGTTCTCCGAAGCCTTGGCGGAGGCGTTCAACTGCATAGTGTACGCCGAGTTGGACAACGTCGTGGAGGTGGACCGTCATCGCAACGTCACAGTCGACTTTGGCGGGTAAACGAGTTGCCGCGCGCTCAAGGTCACCGGTGACCGTGATGGCGGCGCGCGCACCCAAGGTTATCCCGCTAGGCGCGCTCCCGCCAGCGCTCAGTCGAGTTCAGTCAGCCGTACGGGATGGACGTGCCGCCACCGATCTACAACGAGCCACCGCCAGCGCGCTGTCATCACGGAAGCGTGGTGATGGATATGCAGTGTTTTAAAGACAGTGATAATGACTTTCTACTGAAAGAGGTTTGCGTGGTGGACGTGACTACCGGCACGCTGCTCCTACATCACATCGCCCGCCCACCCTTCAGTAAGGACCTCCTGACTTCCGAGAAACAGCGCGAGAGCGTCTGGGTCACTCGCCACTGCCACGGCTTGGAGTGGGACCAGGGGGACATCGCGTACGTCGCCCTGCTGGACAAGCTGCGCTCCTGCCTCATCCACCGCCCCCTGGTCTACGTCAAAGGATCGCAGAAGAGGGACTTTGTACAACGCCACCTCATAACCGAGCTCGCCGCCACCACCGCTCAGGACATGGAGGATCTGGGCTGCGGGTCACTCAACGGTCCGCCCACCTACCGGACCCTGCGCTGTCGCCACCATAAGAGCTCCCACAACCGTTGCGCCCTTCATAACTGCATAGTATTGCGGGACTGGCTCGTGGCTAACGACAGGTCGGACCCGTCCGTCTCAAGCTGCCTGTGCTGCTTCCGCCCACGATGAATACCGTCCAGATCAGAGAATGCCTGGTGAGGATCCCCGGACTGAGGAACGTTGCGGTCTACGCCTCTGACCAACTACCGGACGTGCCGGTCAAGCCTCTCACCGCCATCGTGTCCAACACGGTAGCTCACACCGAGGGAGGCGAACACTGGGTGGCGTTTTACTGCTCGGAAGAGGACAGACTCGAGTACCTGGACAGCTACGGAAGGCCGCCATACCAGGCCGACTTTCAAATGTTCCTGAGGCGCAATCCTCATCACCGCCACTATGTCTACAACAGGTATCGACTCCAGGGCTACGATACTTCTGTTTGCGGCTACTACTGCCTCACTTACCTGTACTGCCGGGCTGTTCTCCGCACGTCACTCAGCAACTACGTCCAGCTCTTCGACCCTGCCGCTCCCGCCGCCAACGACGCTCTGGTCCGCAGGCTCTTCCACTCCATATTCGCTTAAAACTAATTTGTAAGGTTTTTGTAGTATGTGTATGTAACCTTATTACTGTACAATACATGCCTCATAATGATAAAGCTTGTGTTTTCATTTCTCCTTTCTCCTTACTAAATTTAAAAAATTAGCAAAACTGAGGCAGCGGGGCTGGACCTCAGGTTTATATACCAGCGGCGCGTGTCACTGGCTGAGCCCCCGCCAAGCGGCAGTGAAGGTCGCCAAAGAGGGCGCGTCACGAGACCCCTCGGACATCAGCAAACCGCTGAGTAATTCGAGGGTGACCCCTCGGACATCAGCAAACCACTTAGCAACTCCTTCCTGGGCAACTCCTTCAGGGTCGTCCCCGACACGCGCCGCCAACCGATCCCGGTTGGCGGGGGCTTTTTAAGCTGCACGGCTCGGGCCAAACGGCCCATAACGCCTTTCTGAGCCTAACGGCTTGTGACTTTTGAGTGAGCAAAGGGAGGAAATAAACAACTCGGGTTCATGCTGTACATAAAGCTATTATATTTTCTTACAAATACTATTTACATTTTTTTTTTCTCTTATAACTAATATATACAACTAGACGGGGAATTCCTCTTCTTCCTCGTCTTCGTCCTGGTGCTGTCCCTCCTCCTCGCCGTCCACTTCCATCCGCTGTGGTTGATCTCCTCTCCTCCTGGCTGGTGGTAGTGGCGGGACGTCCTTGTGTCCCCATGGCAGAGTGTGGATGCCGTCGGGGAGGACGCACCGCTTGTCGTCAGCTGGACTGAGGCTCAGCTTGTTCACTTCCACGGTGTACACCCGGTGCAAGTGGGACTGGAACCGGACGTTGGTGGTGTGCTTCCGGACCCCGTCAAACAGACACTCTCTGTAGTCGTCGGGGGTGAGGACGTTCTTGACAACGCCCTTCGCAACCCCCTTGGCTCGCTTGAGAGCCTTACTGCCGCCTGTCGCTGCGTCCTCGATGTCCATGAAGTACAGCTTGGACCGCAGGCCGAGGTACTCGTATAAGGACAGGCCGTTGCACTCGTCCTTAAACTTTCCGATGACCTTGGCGTTGACGGGGTTGTAGCAGGGGTGAGACCTCGGATAGCCGCTGGTGTCGAAGTCGTCCAGGTGTTCCTTCATCTCGGCGTAGACGTCCTGGGACACGATGTCAAAGACGAAGCTGTCCGTGTCCATGTAGTCCACGGTGAGACGGTCACCGTAGCGCTCCTTCATCTTGCGCAGGAACTCGTACATGAGCCACTTGCTCAGCTCCAGGACTGACATGCCTACGTAGATTGGCTTGTCCAACACAATGTTGACCTTGGACAGATGCACCAGGGCCACGTCCTCCGTGTAGTACGTCCGGTCCAGGAAGTTGGATCTGGCGACGTACTTGGAAAACTTCTCCGGGGTGCACACCAGCTTCACGTTGAGACGCTTCCGTACATTCTCGATGGTCTTGCCAAAGACCGCGTTGTTCATGAGCTTGAAGAAGTCCTGTTCAAACTTCGTTTTGGCCTTCTTCCGCAGCTCCGTGTTCATCAGGATGTACGGTTCCAACCACCGCGACTGGTGAAACGAGATCGCCCGATGCACCGCGACCAGCTCCAACCCGTTTTGCAGCGCCTGCTGCAAGACCCTGTAGTGACAGATGTAGTGCGTCTTGTCGTCCAGGGTCGTCAACAGTTTGGGGAACTTCCCTGTTGGCGGACGCTTCGTCTCGCAGCAGTAGGGAAGGTCCTTGTGCAGGTCGTGTAGGCGCGCGGGGTAGTGGAGGTCCACCTCCAAGATGTAGCCTCGATCGGCCTCCGCGTCCAGAGCCGCGACGTCCAACGCCTGGATTTCCTCACGGCCGAGCCACTGGAAGTCTCCGGTCGGCAGGCGCTGGGACATGGCCCAGCCGTAGAGGTTGTTGGCGTCCAGGTACAGGAGGAAGCGCGTGGGCTCGTCCGGGCGGTAGTCCGGGCACCTGTCGTGGTTGGCCTTGGCGTAGCGGGTGATGGCCTGAGAGATGCCTCCCCGGATCCCCTGCTCCACGAACAGGTACATGTCAAAGTCCTGCAGCGTGTCCAGCTCCACACCGCAGGTCTTGAGCATCACGTCCCAGGCGTAGGACGGCAGGGTGTAGTAGTGGGCGGGATCCAGCCCATACTCAGCCAAAGAGGTGTCGCGGAACTGCTCAAAGACATCGGTGAGGAGGGCGATGTCACATCGCAGGTACTTGTCGGCATAGTCCTTGAGGTTGTGACACTCAAAGGCTCGCCACACGTTGAGGGCGTGCTCGTACTCCTCCTCCTTGATATCCTCCAGGGTCATGGAGTTCCTGAACGCCTCCTTGGGAGGCAGCTCCCTGGTGGAGTACAACGTGTCGTACGACGTGACAAAGTCGTAGGGGAACACGCCCTTCCTGCGCACCAGGTCGAACAGCCGGTCGTCGGGGAAGCGCTTCCTCGTCTCGCGCATCTTGTCAGTGGGCAGTCCCGCTGCCAGGCTGGCCAGGCTCATGGACAAGAACCTGTAGGTGTCGAGGAACCGCACCGCGAAACTGCTCTGTCGTTGGTTGTTCCCGGGCTGACCAAAGTGAAACCGCTTGGTGAAGGCGATGTAGCGCTCTTCGGTGTGCGCCAGCACGTCCACATCGCCGGGGTCGATGGCCAGCTCCCGCACTACGAAGTGGGCGTCGTAGTTGGACAGGTTGTGGAAGTAGCAGTTGATGTGTTGCTGCTCCCGGTACCTGAGGTTGCACGAGCGGTGGGCGGCTCCTCGGAACTCGTAGGGCGGGGCGTGGTTGTGGTCCCGCACCTTGACGTCCTGGTCCGTGAACTCCTTCCCGCAGAGGTAGCAGTGAGTCGCCACCAGGTACTCATCCATCTCCTGCCGGGTCAGAGAAGGGTGCAGAGCTCTCGTGCTGAACAGGAACTCCCACAGCGCCAGCACGTCCATCTTGAGCCTCTCCATGAAGACCTTGGACGCATCAGCCCCGAAGTAGACGCGGGGCTCAAACTCCTCCAGGCCGAGCGAGTCCACGATCTGGTAGGCGAAGGCGTACGGGACGTGCAGTTGCAGGGGCCTCGTGCCGGGCGGCGCTTCCGCAGGGTCAGCGGCGACAGGCTGCAGAGCACACTCAAAGTCCGCGTAGATGCAGAACCTCTCCCGCCTAGTGTACTCGGGGTGGGTGAAGCGGATCTGCTGCTTCTTCGACATGTCCAAGCGGAGGGGAGCCTTGGCGGTGCAGTATCGCATGTGCTCCTCCAGACGCTCGGCACCGGACAGTTGCAGCTTGTTGGGCTGGTTGTCAAAGTAAGCGAAGCATCGCTTACACACGTGGATAGTGCCGCGGTGGGACGTCAGCTGGGGTCGCACCAGCCTACTCATATTTGCGATGTAGGCGTAGTGACTGTCTCCGCCGGTGGTCACGTACAGCAGGTCCCGGTGATCCTCCAACTCCCGCTTGCATATCTTCAGCGGGAACACGCGGTCCTGGAACTTTGGCGATCCGTCGGGGCGTCTCCCCACTATGGCGCGCTCGATCCCGTACACGTTGACGCTGATGGGGTTCCTCCTCTCGAAGACTTTGATGTCCTTCACAGCCACGGGGAAGCGTAGGCCGACCCAGTCGTAGCGTGCCATGACGTCCGGTGTGTACGATGTGGGCCTCTCCGGGTGTCGCGCGACGAACTTGGCCAGGACGGCATACGCAAAGCACATGTCATCGACGTTTTGCACGTTGATAACGGCGTGCGTGTCGCAGATGGTCCTGGGAAGCTGGACGAACCGAGCTCCGCGTTCTCCCAACGGGGTGTAGAGGTTGACGCGGATCTCCAGGTCGCGTATCCGGAGATAGCTCCACCCGCTGCCCACTAGCAGGCACTGCTCCTTCTCTTCCTCCAGCTTGTGGAAGGACGCCGACAGGAAGTCCTCCAAGTTGGACGCGGCGGTGAGAGGCACGTTCTTCGTCTTGAAGGCCCGCAGACAGGTGGCCCCGTGAACGTTGGCGAATTCGCACTCCAGGAACATGTTGACCTTGGTGTTTGGGTGTCGGGTCCTGACGTCAGTCAACAGGTTCAGGACGCTGTCGAACAGCAGCACCAGCGCGTCCTCCCCGGTCAAGAAGTCCTCCATGGGTCGAGACAGGCCGAAGGTCAGGAGGCGTCCGCGGAAACCCCGTTGGACGGTGCGGAACGTGGGCAGTCCACCACCCACCATCCCGTCGGGTGCCGTGCTGGGTCCGGGCTGGGGCTCGCGGCTGGGTCGAGGCTCGCGGCTGGGTCCGGGCTGGGGCTCGCGGCTGGGTCCGGGCTGGGGCTCGTGGCTGGGTCCGGGCTGGGGCTCGTGGCTGGGTCCGGGCCTGGGCTCGCGGCCGGGTCGGGGCTCGGGTGACAGGACGGGCAGGCGTGGCATCTCGTCCACAACGAGGTTCCTCACGACGGGGCAGTTGTGAGCCTCGTGCTGGTCCCGGTTGTAGCGCCGGGTGAAGCCTCGGTCGCAGTAGGCGCACGCGAACCTCATGCCGCGGTGGGCGCTCGCCACGTGCTGCTGGAGATAAGCGGCCCTGCGGAAAAGGGCGCCGCACTCGGGACAGCGGACCCCGTTGGCGTGTACCAGCTGCACATGACGCCGGAGCAGATCCTCGCGGGCGAATCGCCGCCCACACGCGTCGCACTCGGGCCGTGGGTCTCTGACGGGTGGCGTTGCGGAGGAGGAGGAGGTCGAAGCCGACGGGCTCGCACCGTGGACCGCTTCCATGTGGTGGCGAAGATCCTCGGGGCTCGCCAGGGTGACGGAGCACAACGGGCACGGACGGCCTGCGAACAGGAAAACAAGTCCTATTAGTTACCTCGATAAACACGAGGGTGAGGAACTGGCGGCCTCTTCCTCATCTCGTTCGCCAGTTTGAGCCCAGTAAATACAAGGGTGAGGAATTGCACAGAGGCCTGGCGACCTCTTCCTCATCTCAATCGCCAGTTTGAGCCCAGTAATACAAGGGTGAGGAACTGAACAGAGGCTGGCGGCCCCTTGTTTACTACTTGAATCTGTTTACTCGGCTAAAGCCGTTTACTCTCTCGAAAACAAGTCATTAGTACTGACGGTTTCTTGTTTAACGTAAAAACCGTGTCTGACGTTCCTCATCTCGTTCGCCAGTTTGAGCCTAGTAAATACAAGGGTGAGGAATTGCACAGAGGCCTGGCGACCTCTTCCTCATCTCGATCGTCAGTTTGAGCCCAGTAATACAAGGGTGAGGAACTGAACAGAGGCTGGCAGCCCCTTGTTTACTACTTGAATCTGTTTACTCTCTCGAAAACAAGTCATTAGTACTGACGGTTTCTTGTTTAACGTAAAAACCGTGCCTGGCGCTTGATCGTGAGGAACTGCACAGAAGACTGGCGACCTCTTCCTCATCTCAATCGCCAGTTTGGGCCCAGTAAATACAAGGGTGAGGAACACACAGAGGCTGGCAGCCTCCTTTCTTGTTTAACATAAAAACCGTACCTGACGCTTGATCGTGAGGAACTGTATAGAGGACTGGTGACCTCTTCCTCATCTCGATCGCCAGTTTGAGTCCAGTAATACAAGGGTGAGGAACTTTGGATGAGGATATCGGAGAAGAAGGCGTGCTTAACAAATCTACTGGCGGTTTCTTATTTAACTTAAAACTGTACCTGGCGCTTGGTCGTGAGGAGTAGGAGGATGAACTGTGGTGAGGTGGCGTCGCAGGTTGTCACTTCGCCCGAAGCGTCTCCCGCAGACGTCGCAGTCGAAATGGTGGTCCCTGTGAGCGGCTGCCGTGTGACGAGTCAGGTTTCCAGCGTTCGCGAAGACGCGACCGCAGACCTCACATATACGAGGAACAGCCATCTGATTGAAAAGCAAAACCTAATTTCATTTCGCTTAAACATTTTTTTTTTTTTTTTTAAAGAGTGGTAGTGAATCTATTTTGTTTTTTAAGTTTGATTCATTAATTTTAATCGTTATAAAACACAACTGTTTCAAGGTCATTACAATTCCACTCATCTCCATCGGAAAAAGAAACAACGACAAGGCTCAGTGTACTGGGATATGTAAAAGATTAATTATTAATGTTAGCTAATAAGATTTTAGAGCATTGGTAAACTTGCTGATGAAAAAGTAAATTATATGTTACTTACATTTTAAGATATTCAAAGAGAAAGTCGTAACAGTCGCATATGTAATCACCGCGATAGTAACGAAAATTAAAAATAACGAATAATTAAAATAGAAACGCTAATTAATAAATATGTTGTTACTTACGTTGACTTTTACGGGAATCCAAAGGCAATGAACAGCAGGTTGTGTAGGTGTATCACAGAGACAGCAATACTTCGTCCATACAGTAAGAGCTCCAAAGACAAACTGACGAAACCCTTGAGGACCCGCTCATAAATAGCACTCCAGTCGGGAGGAGTAAGCGGTAAACAGTTCCCGGAACCGCTGATGAGTAAACAGCCCCGGGCGGTCACGTAGGCTCTAGCACGCGCCTCGACACGTGACTCCGCGGAGCCGCTCACCGGGGGGGGGGGGGGGACTTGCATCCTCACCGCGCCTTTGCTAGTTTTGAACCATCGTGAGGGGTCTGGAAAACAGCCAAGATCCCATGAGGAAAACGCGTTTAAAAATTAATAGCGGGCCCGTTTAACGGTGGATTCTCAATTTTCTTTAAGGGATGGTTTACTTAGGCTGCCGCCCGACATGTGGTGAAATTTCATCAAAATCGGTCGGTAAACAGCTGAGATCCCATAAGGAAACTTGTAAGGTCACGTGACGGGGGGGGGGGGTTGAATCCTCACGTCAGGCTATGTTGCGGGGCAGGTATATCCTCACTGCAGGTGATGTTGGGGGGGGGATTCCTCATTCCTACTCTCACGCCTGTGCTCGCCAGCCTATGTTAGGTTTCCACCAGGTCACGTGACGGGGGGGGGGCTTCCTCGCATCCTCACGTCAGGTGCCAGGTTTAAGTTAGGTTAATGGGTCATGTGACGGGGGGGGGGGGATTCCTCGCATCCTCACGCCAGGTGCCAGGTTTAAGTTAGGTTAATGGGTCACGTGACGGGGGGGGGGGAGGTCCCTCGGGCATGCCCTCGGGGGTGACCTTGGGGGTCAAGGTCAAGGTCATCGGGGGGGGGGGAGGTCCCTCGGGCATGCCCTCGGGGGTGACCTTGGGGGTCAAGGTCAAGGTCATCGGGGGGGGGGGTGATTCCTCATTCCTCCTCACGCGCCTGTGCTGGGTCAGAAGGAACTAATGCCCCCTACTTGCCACTCTTTGTATCTGATTATTTTTATAAAGTTTTTAATTTTGATGGAAAAACATTTTTAAAGTCAAAAGTGAAAAAAATCGTTACTGTATTTTTTATGGAGGTTTATGGGGAAAGTTAATGGTTATCTAGGAATTGATAAATGTCAAGTTCTACTGGGCAAAATATTCACAACCAGGGTAAAATTTAGGTAGAATTATAACTTTATCTGTACGTTAAGAAACAGTTACACGCTAAGAAAAATGTCAATTTCTCTAAAATAAAAAAATTTAGTATTCAATTTTTAACAGTGGTATTGGCATACTTCAACTTAATAGTTTACATATATACTACTAGGGAATAGTTGAATAATGTTCAACCCTGTATCTCAAGCAGTTTCTGAGTTATATCAATTGTTGTGTTTAAAACACGGAAAATCAAACTTGCGGGGATCGGGCATTGAAAACATTCTACCTATTACCCTAAAACCCGTACGCGTAAACTTATTATTTAAGTTTATTTCATATTTAACAGTCATAATGGTATTGAATTTATAGTTTTTCTGAAAGAAGACATCCTACGGAATAATAAAATAATAAAACGAAAATTCACAAACAAATTGTGTTTATTGTTATCAGTAGGGAATCCCCTTTTTAACACACAGTGAAGAAGTTGTAATAGATTGTATTATATTATAAACATTAATGAAGAAAAATCTATATTTTAATACTTTTCTGGTACACCCACCTGGACACAAAATGCACCCGCTGCTCCATTATTGTAGGTATTTTGCTATTTAGAAATGTATAAGATATATTAAGTTAAAATATTTTTGAGCAAACAACTATTGTAATTTATAAAGAAAAAACTAACCATCACTTTGCTTCAATTTAATATTAAAATATTTCTTACTGCCAAAACCAAATGTTTAGTTTAATATTTCAACCATGTTAACTTGATGGCATGTGTTGGCATGACACACTCTAGACTTTTACCAGGGTAGCTTTTCCTTCACCCCCATTTGTTTACGCTGAGCGGCTCAACAGGCTCCCTCCCCTCCTCTCCCCCTCTCCCTCCCTTGACTTTGTTTGGCAGGAACCGAGACGTGCTTCCCGTATGTAAATTTACACAGTCTTCCTTCTATCTGACAGGCTTCACGATCGGAACTGATTGACGAAATGTATATTCGCTTTGATCAAATTTGTGAAGATTTTTTCTCGTTTTTACTTAAGTTATAAGAAATATAAATCGATTTCACAATAATATTTTAGTATTATTACAACAGTAAAATAAATAAAATGATATTTAAATTGAGAATACAACATTTTGTATTTGCATTTACTCTAAACACAACAACTATTCTAATCGACAAATTAGAATGTGAAAACACATTTTAAAATGAATCTTTGATAGTTCACCTAATTCAATGTTAAAACCAATCTGAGAGAACTTTTAAATTAACCTTTAAGGAATATTACCCTTTGTACACAGCAATATATAAATCAAAAACCTATATAGATAGAAATAGTACTCTCTTTGCTATTACCGTTAGAAAAATCATTATTTTGCAATCATTCGATAATATTACAAAGGTAACTGGATTAATTATTTTATTTACTAAAACGTATTAAATAAAACAACATAGAATATGAATCATATAGACTACTTTATATTGAAGACTATGCGATTTGGTGTTGGTATTTTGATATGGTGAACCACAAACTTCTTATAGAAAACCTATACCATCTTGGCATTAGGGGAAAATCGATTGACTGGGTTTCTTCTTTCCTCACTGGTAGAACTCAAACTGCCGAGATCTCATACATCAAAGAGGGCAGGCTTCTGTGTCAACATCATTCCACTGAAGTTGTTAATTCTGGGGTGCCCCAAGGATCGGTCCTTGGGCCGATCCTCTTTTTGTTATTCATAAACGATATTGCCTGCAGTGTACCTGGCGTCAATCTGTGTTTGTTTGCAGACGACACTTCTTTCAGTGTATCGAACAAGTGTAAAAGCACTCTTGAAATTGATCTGTTCATCAAAAGTTGTCAGCTGTTACAATGGTTCAACGATAACAATCCTCGTGTGAATGCTGAGAAAACACAATTTGTCTATTTCAAGCTAAGGATCCCTGATAATGGAACTGCTAGATCCTGTGTAATTATTGATGATGTTGAAATCGAGTCTTGTCACCAAACTAATGTTTTGGGTTTGGTTATAGATTCATGCCTGAATTTTTCCTTACAAATTGATAAAGTGTGCAAAAAATTAAGTAGCTGTCTTTTCTTCCTCCAGAGACTCAAGTTCTTTGCTAACAGAGAAATTTTATTTTCTGTTTATTATGGATGCTTTCTTCCTTACCTAACATATGGAGTTGCTATTTGGGGTGCCGAAACGGCGAAGCACAGGGAGCTTTTTCGTTTGCAGAAGAAGGCCTTGGGGTTGATCTCCCGTATGAAAAGGTATGACTCATGCAGAAGAGTTTTCACTAATAATATCCTTTTAACATTCCCCTGTTTGTATATCCTAGATTGTTTAACCTTTTTGGCTAAGAATCAGCAAATGTACCATTACAGAAACTCTACACAGTACAGTCTTCGAGAAAATGCTTTGCTCTCCATTCAATTTCACAGAACCTCAACTTATGAAAAGCAAACATATTTTTCTTCAATAAAATTATTCAACTCCCTTCCGATTTACCTTAGACAAGAATCAGACGTTGGCAAGTTTAGATCGAGGTTGAAAGTGCTCCTCCTGGAAAAGGAATACTATAGTGTACAAGACTATATGAATGACAAGTTATGTTAGAAGTATATTTTTTATTTTACTGGGCTGATTATGAGAACTGTTTTATTTAATACACTATTATGCTGTTAGTGTACTACTATGCAAATATTATACCTAAGTATGAGATTTATGACCTGACCTGTTGTCAATGCTATACATAGTCTGATGACAATAAATTATTTGATTTAATTTGATTTGATTTAATACTAATCGGCTTATGTCCAGCGGTCACCTTTCATTCAAGCTACCTCTAACCAAACGGTTACGAACAGGAGAAGGGGAGTGTCGGTATCATAATGGCTCAGGTCGACTATCTGCACTTTCATCTGACCAGTTCTGCCGCAGGGCTGATCCTATCACAGTTCGGTTGGACAAAACGCCACAGCATGCGTACCCATACCGCTCTAAATCCCAATTATCTCAGGGCTAATTACAGTTTATTTTTAGTATCTTGATTGCCAAATAACTGATATGGTTAATTACCTTAACCAGTGTCTATATCCCAACCAGTGTGATATTTATCAGTCTTATGCAAATACTTAACTTGGTTAATTACCTTATTACCACAGATGCATCTATTCGAAATTGTGTGAAATATTACATATTATATATGAAAACCCTAAAAATCATGCATTGGAATTTTAATTAGGAACGATTTAATATTAGATTGGCAAGTTAAATGGAAATGTCTTCCACAAGCCACATTTAAAATTATAAAATAAATAAAAGATACGTAAGTAAGTAAAATGATAAAGTTTAATTTATGTTTTAAACGATACCAATTTTATATAAATTAAATGATTGAAATGCATCAGCAATTAACAGTTTTGGTCTAGTTTATAATGTTTTACAAAAGAAAAATGTGAAACTTTCAGAGTTAATCATCCTTTGTAAGTGATTTAAAAGTAAATGAAGTCAGTCGTTTTGATATTATATAATTTAATATCATACGGAACGTTCAGTTGGTGTAGTGTTAGTCCATTGATAACAGTTATAAAAAAGTATAACTCGCTATTCGATTAATTTCTCACATATTTGAATCGATTAAACCGAAACATTCTCTGAAATAGGCTTTGAAATTGATACAAAACATGGGGAAATAAACAATCAAAACACCTTTGTCCGCAGAACAAAGGGTGTCACAGGCGATGCTGGTGTATCGGGCACCAATTAGCGGTTGTGACTTTATTAGGCGAATCACACGCTAATGTTCGCTAACGATCGAACGTTATCGTGGGAGTGGGCGAGTGAGAGTGAGAGCGGTGATCGCCGAGCCCTCAGACACGCCGCAGCACTTTCCCTCGTTAAACCCCACAAGCGGTGTGTTATTGGCCCAATGTCAATGTTGGGCGAACTTGCCGGACAGCTCATGTACAGCGACTAGACAAATCTCTCTTCGCGTGTCCGATGTGAATCACCAATCTACTTCAGGACACGATCTGATGTCAGACCGAGCACCGAAACATCCTGGGGAATAAATTATTTTTAAACTGCTTCCGAACTGTCCTGATAGTAAACTGTCCACGAGAATTTGATGGCGACCACAATGCATATTTGTTTTGGTACAAATGGCTACTAAGGATAACAATTTGTAGCATTTCGTAAAGCAAAGGACATCGCTGATGGGACTATTGTTGTAGCAAGTTTACGCTGTTGACTGTAATAGGTTTGGAATTGCTGCCGTTTTGAAAGACTGAGGTCATCACTTATGTTACAAGATGACGTAAATGGCAAGCTCTAGATAGTAAAGCACTCAGATGATTTGACATAACACTTTTAATAACGGTGGTTAAAACGAACTACTTCACATATTTCTTGCTTAATTTGGACTTTTCGGTATAAGCCTTCTTTAGGAGTTGCAAATTTAGAATAAATTAAATTATTTAAAATAATAAGGATGGAAATATTAATTAGTAATAAAAATAAAATGTGGTGTTTGATAATTTGTGAAAAATACTACAGTCATATTAAATCATAGTTGTTTGTTTTGCGATTACTATTTGGTGTTGTCGATTAATACAGATAATTTTGCTATTTAGATTGTTTTGTTTTGGTCTCCCATACTGACCCAGATTTGTATCGATCTTGTTCCTAATTAATTTCACTGATCATTTGACGAAGGGTTATTCTGCTGATTGCTTGGGAAAAGATCAAAATAGCTGTCCTGGCGTATTTAGCTTGGCACTTGGTACGAACGAACCACCTCCGGACTTCTTCTTAAGTTCCATCTCCAGATTTGAAAACGAGCTGCCTAGACAATATTGTTTAACCTTCTTCCTAAAATATTTTGTCTACTTACCTAGTATTGGTAACTATTAAACATTGATTACTTGTGTTATGTTGGTTTATTTGGTTGTTTTATTACTCTAATTGTTTCTTGTTAAGTGATGATCATACCATCCATATAAGTACTTTGTTATAAGTAGATAAGTCCTTTGTGTTTTAAAAGATAACTTTACAAGTTAACAGGAATGTTTTAAGAATGGATTACCTTTTTTATTATAATCTTACTTAATTTAAAACTTAGAACGCTAAGGAAATATAACTGTTATACAAGTAACAATCTAAGTGGTTATAGCATCTTTTGATTAATTTAACTTACTATTATATTTTCGTTTAAAGGAGGAGATATAAAATTTACACATAACCATGTTAAAATTCTAGATAAAAAATAATTAGTGTTACTACCCTCATGTTGACTTACCAGAAGAAAGCCCCAACAGTAACGTGTAGATTATAAAATAAAAAGAAAAGAAAAAAATATTCAATATCTCTCTCAACTTAATTAAAGAAGAGACTTCTCTTGAGAAAGACACCATTGTAATTTGGCATTTGAAAGCAGTAGCAACCTAATTTATGTATAATATGTAAATTCGTTCACATCTCGAATGATTCTATCTCTGTAAATATTATTATTTTTATCTCAGTTCATTTTTGTCATTTTTTTATTAATCGATGAATACTTCCGTTTTTATTAGTGTGAGTCAGACATCAACATTTTAGTACTTAAATCAAATTCGTAAATATAATGAGGACTTACCGATAGAAAAAAGTTTGGACATGTTTATAGCAAGAAAAATACTGTTGTTACTAAGGTAAATAACAAATACACTCTCGCATCAGCGTCTCTTGTAATTCGTTGCAAGGGATTGGTTGGTAGTGGATCAAAAGTTTATGTAGAAGTGGACATTAGCAGCCTCCAGTGAGGATTTATTTTATTCATGGTAAACTACAACTGCAGCTAGATGTTGTCTAAAGAACTACAATGCGAGCTTGGAAGAATGTAATAACTTATTTAACACTTTAAATTATTTAAAATTATGTTATTAACTCAAATGGCGGTGGGGATTAGAGTTTTCAAATTTTTATATTAATAAAGTCAGGTAAATTATTGTATTCTGTTATTCGTACTCGACGGTCTTGGCATCGGCTTGTTGACAGGTGTTGGTGTATAATTGCCATAGCGTGTCATCAGCTATCATCTGACACTGTTGTGACATCGCGATTATAGACAGTAGATTTTTCACGGGATGTATATATTAGCACATATGATTATGTACTTAAATTAATCACCATCCCAGTGTTTTTTAATATTACAAAATATATAATAGATTCTAACATATTAGATGTAAAAATATGTTGATATAAATTATTGAGATGTTTGGTTTGTATTGTTCATTTACTTATATTGTAGTGTTTTGTTTAATAAGTAGGTTACTAGTTGTGTGTCTAACAGTATTTCTTATTACAGCTTATATAGGTTATGTTTCTAGTACAGAAGTAAAGTTAGGTTTGTAAAGCAGGTGTTGATGTAGAGGACCAAGGTAAAAATATTGTAGCAAGATAAAATATATAAACTTCATTTAAACTCCTAAATTGTAATATCTAATGTGGATATACATTTTTTAAATATTTTAAGGCAGTTTTAGCGAATTTCCCCTATAGGGAAGAAGCTATTACCGTAGTCGGTATGGTAAGACCTAGGCCCGGGACCATGATAACTTTTCGTTTTGAGGTCCCCAGACCCCAAAAACACCATTCGTTCGAAACTGTATATATATATATATATATATATATATATATATATATATATATATATGTGTGTGTGACCGTGAGCACGATAACTCTCGTAAAAATTATCCGATTTTGATGAAATTTCGTATAAACGTGTAAAGCAACATTTATGACTTTAAGTTCGAATACCAGCCAGATCGCTCCATCCAAAGGGGTATTTTGGGGGGGTTTTGTACCCCAAAAATGGGTTTTTCGAATTTTGTAGATATAATTTTGGAAATAGTCAAATTTTAGTTTTTCCCACTGGATTCAGCTTAAAAAAAACACACAATTTGGTATTTTGATCATTTCTCTACGTCAATTGGTTACGGAGATATTGAAAGTGCTAAACACAGTACGTTGTCTAATGTTATTCTTATGGAGGAAAATAAAAATGTTATATCTCGCTTCTTTATGAACGTATACTGACGAAACTTGGTATACGGCTTCATCTGGTTGTGGACCATTGATATCTGCTAAAAAAACAATTTTTTACCAAAGGCTCCTGTAGCAGCAAACCTGCGTACTCAGCCCCATGTTATTCTTATGGAGAATAAGTAACGTGTTATCTGCCTTCATTATGAAAATAAATTAATGAAATTTGGTATGTGGCTTTACCTACATGAGTTATATTGATATTTGTATAAAACCCCATTTTTTGTGTTTCTTGCTTCAGCAAACCTGCATACTCTCGTAAAAAAGGTCGGATTTTGATGAAATTTGGTACAAAGTGTAAAGCAACATTTATGACTTTAAGTTCGAAAACCAGACAGATCGACCTATCCGAAGGGGTATTTTGGGGGGGTTTTGTACCCAAAAAATGGGTTTTTTGAGTTTTTTACACATAATTTTTGAAAAAGTGAAATTTTATTTATTTCCATTGGAATCAGCTTAAAAAGACGCAAAATTTGGTGTTTTAATCATTGCTCTACGTCAATTGGTTACTGAGATATTGAAAGTGCTAAACACAGTACGTTGTCCAATGCTATTCTTATGGAGGATAAGAAAAATTGTATATCTCGCTTATTTATCAACTTATCCTGACGAAACTTGGTATATTGCTTCATTTCATTGTGGTCTATTGATATTTGCACAAAAACCCATTTTTTGGGCGTTAGTTCCCGTAGCAGCAACCCTGCATACTCAGCCCCATGTTATTCTTACGGAGAATAAGTAACGTGTTATCTCCTTTAATTATGAGCATAAATTAATAGAACTTGGTATGTGGCTTTTCCTAGTTAAGTTCTATTGTTATTTGTATAAAAACCCATTTTTAGTGTTCCTTATTTCAGCAAACCTGCATACTCAGCCGCCATGTTATTCTTATGGAGAATAATTAAAATGTCATAAATCGTTTATTTATGAATGTATATTGATGAAACTTGGTATGTGGCTTTATGGGGTATTAAGATAATATCATATGCATTGGAAATTCGCTGAGTATACAGGTTTGCTGCTACGGGGGTATTTTAAAATACTGTTTGTTCCTGTACCTAGGTGGATGGGGCAAAACGACTACTCATCTTAACATGTTGAGTGATGAGATGATCACGTGACCGAGAAGATGATACTTCTTTCTACTTAAAATATTTAAGTGCAAGTATTTTTACTAAAAAATACCTGGCTTACTGACTATCTATTTCCGTTTACCTCCATCAACTTGTTCTCTATCAATCACAAATCTTGTAGAAATTATTTTGTCTGTGCGGTATATGTTTTGTTTGCTTGGGTTATGTCCCCCTTTTCGAAAGAGGTTTTCGTATGATCATAATAACTGTTGATTAGTTAATTTGTTTTACTCATCTTTGTTTAAAATGTTCAGTAAATAAAAAATGACAAATTTTATTCAAGTAACATTCAAAGAAATAATATTAAACGAAGTACTACGTTTACCACCAAATCAATGCTGCAGTTTTCTAAACAACCGCTTGTCTCAGGTTAGTATAAGCAAATCTTATGATAGCTTTTGTTGATTCCCATTTTTATTAAACAGCAGGATAAAATAATAATACAGTTTTGTCTAGATAATATTATTTAAGTTTAATTAAAGTGATTTTAAATTACCTTTTCGTTTCCAGTTCAATTTTCCGTTGTAAAACTACAACCTGCTTTCAACGCTTCATTGCGCCATTCTCAAGTAGTCTGTCAGTTGAGTCATCAAGCTAGAACCAATCGGTCGAATCGACGTCGTTATTAACTCTAAATTACATTCACACAAAAACACGGACACGCACATCTTGACATTTAAAATAATCGGGCGAGTTTGTAGTTTTACAACGGGAAATTGAACTGGAGACGAATAGGTAACTTAAAACCACTTTATTTAGTCATACCAGTTCAGGGGCAAATCAAAATGAGTAATTTACGTTTAATCTAGATCCTAGTATTTCTCAGAACATTTACCTTCTATAAATTAGGAGACTCTTCCGTTTCTTTGATAAACATAAATTAATCAAAATTGTCATAAACTTAGGCTCAAAAGGAATATGGGGCTAGGATTAAACAACTTCATATTTCCTCATATGGTCTTATATTAAATTATAAGCATCCGCATAAGTTGGGGAAGTTAGTGAGAGAGGCAGTAAATCCAAGGATTTTCATCACTAGTACAAACACTGTCTTATAATGTTTACAAGGGCCTACCTACTTCGTGTTGACTGACTGATACATCAATTATACATCTAAGCAGCAACTCACGACGCCCCCCCTCACCCTTCACTTGCTAACAACGTTGACCCAGTATCATCACCTGGTCTGCGTATATTAGATGAGTTACAGAGAGGTTGGAAATAAATTTTCATCTTCCTGTTTTAAAGATAATTGTGTGTTCTAATGTAGTTTATATTTTTTATTGACTAAACTATTTTTTTACATTTTGAATTATTTGTGAAATGCAGCAAAAAATTCACAATTTTAATGTGTGTATTTTCACTTCTCATTTTCTATAAATAAATATTGTCTTCGGTGATTTAAAAGTTTGATAGAATAAATCTACTACAATGTTTTCTGCCTTCAAAAAAGCAATGCAATTAGTGGTCAGAGCCAAATATATTAGAAATGCCAAAATAATATATAAATAAAATGAATTGTTGATGACGTAATATTTAAGTATCTAAATAAATAAATCGATTAGAACTCTCACATAAGAGCTTACTTGTTCTCAGCGAATTAAAGAAAATATCTCTTCGTTCTTTCCAGCAAATATGATTTCAGCATTAACCGATGTGACAGTATTGTCAATTAATTACTTTTAATTTATCCACGGCCCTTAAAACTATCCCGTCCTTTACTCTCATAATGAGGCAATGATGTTGTCGTATTTGTCATGTGAAGGCTATTTCAATATTTTAATCAAACAGTACTTTTTTAAGCAAAACATAACACTTTTCTAAGAATGTTGGCTAAATTATAAATAATAATAGTACGGTTTTGATAGCAAAATATGTTACGGTAGAACGTAATAACTTTGAATATATTTGAATAGTTAATTTTACAGTAAATATATTTTTCTTATTTGTCATATTTACAATATTTAATTTAAATTCTAAGTCAAAATGTTCAATCTGTTGTTCAAACACATTTTTTAAATTAGAACTATGAGAGTTGAGGCAGTGTCTCCGTGGCCTACCCTGTTCCCACCCGACAAAATGTTGCCCCTGGGACCAGAGAATGGCCCTCATTACTTATAATCAGACACTGCAGTCTGATATCTGTCCGTATTTTTGTATCTTTTGATATACCGTGTAAAATCTACCGTTTCTAAACGGTACCAATTGTTGTAAAAGGTAAACAACGATAGAGATATAAATAGGAGAAAGACAAGATCAAGCAAATGACGATCCAAGAATCAGAATTCATAAAATGTTGCAACCTTAAAACTACTTTATTTCTATTTTAAAACTGAATACATTTGATAAACCCTTCACAATAACACTTTAACTAATATTTATGAAATAAAATATATATTGCAGATTAAAAAACCTTCACTAGGACACAAGAAACGTATTTCAATTGTTAATAAATCATCATTTTTTAGATTGGTATACATATATTTTATCGTAAGTAAATACTTAATGAAATTACAACATGTCTGAACATAAATCGGTCATTTTCTTTTCTAACAGTTTAAGTTAACAGTTTTTTTGATAAACACCCAATTCTGTGAAGCTGTATTATTCCATATAAACTGATAAAATGAATACTTGAACCACTATTAATCGTATCAGTGTAACAGTGTTCTTTGACTTGTTACTGGCGCTCATTCATGTATCGCGATATCGCGGAACTTTCAAAGCTCCATTTTAAACACTTGATAACAATTTATCAGTTTTAATTTTAATCTATATATAATTAAACAAAATAAAGACTAAACATCCTGAAGAATGGCGTTTTTTCCTCTAAGTACTCTAGATAAAACATTAGGTACCACGTTTTAACTGCAGCAAATTTAAATTTTGAAAATAAGTCAACCAAATTGAATATATTATTAAATAGGTATGCAAGGAATAATTTAATTTGGTGGGGTTAAAGTCGTACTGTTGTGAGCTATTTTGTACTAGTTGGCAGTCGTCAATCATGCACCCAATCAGAACACGCTGCTGGAAACACAGTGTATACTGCGTGTTTGCCACCTTGTACTAGTTGGCAGTCGTCAATCATGCACCCAAGCAGAACACGCTGCTGGAAACACAAAGTATACTGCGTGTTTGCCACCTTGTACTAGTTGGCAGTCGTCAATCATGCACCCAAGCAGAACACGCTGCTGGAAACACAATGTATACTGCGTGTTTGCCACCTTGTACTAGTTGGCAGTCGTCAATCATGCACCCAAGCAGAACACGCTGCTGGAAACACAGTGTATACTGCGTGTTTGCCACCTTGTACTAGTTGGCAGTCGTCAATCATGCACCCAAGCAGAACACGCTGCTGGAAACACAATGTATACTGCGTGTTTGCCACCTTGTACTAGTTGGCAGTCGTCAATCATGCACCCAAGCAGAACACGCTGCTGGAAACACAGTGTATACTGCGTGTTTGCCACCTTGTACTAGTTGGCAGTCGTCAATCATGCACCCAAGCAGAACACGCTGCTGGAAACACAGTGTATACTGCGTGTTTGCCACCTTGTACTAGTTGGCAGTCGTCAATCATGCACCCAATCAGAACACGCTGCTGGAAACACAGTGTATACTGCGTGTTTGCCACCTTGTACTAGTTGGCAGTCGTAAATCATGCACCCAAGCAGAACACGCTGCTGGAAACACAAAGTATACTGCGTGTTTGCCACCACAAAGAATCTGAATTACAAACATTATTACACCAGCTCCATATAAAGTGTTATACTGAAGATATATTTCCCTAAAAATGATACATTTGAAAAAGATAAACAACAACAGAAGACTAAGTTCAGGCACTAAAAGAGAAGCTGTTAGCTAACTCTCAAGTAGGCACAGAAGTTCAAACATCTGCAAGAGACACTGGCTTTCTTGCTTAAAACGAAATACAATCAGGCTGTCTGCACTTAATAACGGGCTAACATTTTGATATGTTTTTATATTACTGCTATAAATAGAGGTCGATAGCTAATTCCATAACCTAATATATATTTTCCCTTAAAGTAAGCAACAAGATTTTGTCACGTCAATAACGGTTAAATTTTTCTGTAACAGCCACCAGAAATCAAAAAGAAATGTTTAATTGAAAGTATATGTCAAATTATTAATTTACAGTACAACAAACCCATTCAATTTACGGATATATAAACAAAACTGAATTAATTCGAGTTAAAGGAAACCGGTTAAAAATTAGACTAAATGTACGCATTTGGCCAAAATTCTAATCCCTATTATTTCTAAACTAATTACATTTTTGAGGTTGGGTTCGGAGTAATGTTTCTCTGTTAACTTTTAAAGCTATATTTAAACTTGCATATGCTAACCTTTGCAGTTTTGAGATGTCCAGTAGAAGTAACTGTGCCGTGCCTTGGCGAGTCATCCTTTAATGTAATGGTTAATTTATAATATCTTTGAAACATGTATTAATATAGTTCAATAGTCACCACCAATGTATGCGTTTAATGTGCCAGGTTTTGTATGTTGATACGTAACGCTAACAGATATATTAAAACGGGCTTGGTATCAAAGGGACTGGTAAATAGCATTTTCAAGCCAGAGACGTAAGTTTATCATATCGAAAACGAGGCAAACTATAACACCTAATAAATAGGTATGACACCTAATAAATAATGCATGTGTTAGATAATTAATTTGTAGTGCAGTTTCCAATTGTAAGATAATTCCTTAACATCACCACAAACAAAGATGAAGAAGGTAAATTTATCACTATGTCCTTTGACTTAAAGCTTGATATTGATTAGGCAGGATAATCCTACCTAAGACCAGGCCCATCTTTAATGAAATATCTTATGTACCTGAATTATCTTATTACTAATCTTGTACATGTGCTGAAAAAGAGGGGCTATTTTAGCCAGATAGTTCACATATTTTTCTGAAATTTGTGTATTTGTGTATGTGGTATTTTATAGTGGCCAAGGACTAATATGAGGAATAAACGGTAAAGTTATATCTAAATTTCAGCATTTTTTTAAATCCTGAAGGCTATTTCTCAGGTGCATTGTTACAAAATATAAGCAAATTTTTACTCCCTACAAGATTAACAATGATAGCATACTCTTTCAGGATCATAAGTTCCAATATTTCACTTCATGCAGGATAGTTATAGCTTTTAGTTTATTGCTTAACAGTATTCTATAACTGGATAAGCAATAGAATACTGTTGTACTGTCTAGTTCCAAAAACTATACTAAGTAAAATATTAATATGGTAAGATCAAATATGTTTTACTTAAACATCGGTAGATTACAGTCCGTGTTCATATTGTTAGGGACTTTTTAACGTCTGATTAAATAATAGAGGCAATAATACAGTATCATGTTTTTAAATACATTGTTCCTCATACACAGATAAAAATTAAATAAATGTAATAAAAAGTGTGTAATTGCGCAGGAAAGCCAAAACTCTTTTATTATTTTACGTCAAAGACAATGTAAATAGGATTGCTGTCTATGCTCATTTACAACAGGACTGTATTAACTCGATGGGTGCATTGAACTGAGGGATGAAAATCTGATAATCGTAATGTAAACTTGTAATCCACTCTAATTTACAGATCTACTTAATTATGAGAATATTGATGCCCTCAGTAGATGTGGTTCGAGTACAGATTTTAATCTATTCATTAAAAAAGCTAAAACACTCGTGGCAGTCAACTGCTCAATCAACAAGCTGAACATATTGCAAACTATATTAGCGAATTTCCCCTATAGGGAAGAAGCTATTACCGTAGTCGGTATGGTAAGACCTAGGCCCGGGACCATGATAACTTTTCGTTTTGAGGTCCCCAGACCCCAAAAATACCATTCGTTCGAAACTTTGTATATATATATATATATATATATATATATATATATATATATATATATGTGTGTGTGTGTGTGTGTCCGTGAGCACGATAACTCTCGTAAAAATTATCCGATTTTGATGAAATTTGGTATATACATGTAAAGTAACATTTATGACTTTAAGTTCGAAAACCAGCCAGATCGCTTTATCCGAAAGGGTATTTTGGGGGGGTTTTGTACCCCAAAAATGGTTTTTTTGAATTTTTACATATAATTTTGGAAATAGTAAAATTTTAGTTTTTACCATTGGATTTAGGTTAAAACAACCCACAATTTGGTATTTTGATCATTTCTCTACGTTAATTGGTTACCGAGATATTTAAAGTGCTAAACACAGTACGTTCTCTAATGTTATTCTTATGGAGGAAAAGACAAATTTTATATCTCGCTGATTTATGAACTTGGTATCCATATAACTGACGAAACTTGGTATACGGCTTCATCTGGTTGTGGACCATTGATATTTGCTCAAAAAAATTTTTTTGCCGAAGGCTCCCGTACCAGAAAACCTGCGTACTCAGCCCCATGTTATTCTTATGAAGAATAAGTAAGTGTTATCTCCCTTAATTATGAAAATAAATTAATGTAATTTGGTATGTGGCTTAACCTAAATGAGTTATATTGATATTTGTATAAAACCCCATTTTTTTCCTTCCTTCAGCAAACCTGCATACTCAGCCGCCATGTTATTCTTATGGAGAATAATTAAAATGTCATAAATCGTTTATTTATGAATGTATATTGTTAAAATTTGGTATGTGGCTTTATGTGGTATTAAGATACATATATATGCATTGAAAATTCGCTGAGTACGCAGGTTTGCTGCTACGGGGTATTTCTCTTCCACATGTACGTATTTACTTTTTGTACGTATAATGAAACATTTTTTCCTAATTAACTATTTTTACTTTTATTATAAGCGTTCTAACGTTATGGTTAGTAACTCGATGTGCATACTTACCTTACAGACTGTAACTTTAACCTCTCAAGTAAAGCTATGTCAAGGCTGAGTATAATTTTACGTTTCGTAGATTGAAGATCATTTTTAAATATTTTATAGACGCACCAGGTTATTTTCACCAACAGAGTATTTTTCTAAAGGTCGTTAAGTACATCAGCCACCCTCTAGCCACCACGTGACGCAGGTTCCGTCAGAGACCGTGACCATTGTCGGCTCCCTCCTACCGTCAAATCATAACCTCCAAATTGCTCCCCTCATCACCAGACCATCGCTCGCACGGAAATGAAAGTTCCGGAATGATTGGGCCTCATCGAAATCGTTATTCAGATAAAATATACTTTCGTTTTCACGAGAGAATCGACGTTTTGTGAATTACGTTAAGGTAAAATCACTTATTTACTGTAGCTCCTATGGGCTATTGGTATATAAATTGTAATCCTACCCTTTTACCTATCTTTATTAACTAATATTTAATGACGTTATACACCTATACATTGTTGCATAATGTATTTATTTAGTTATTTATGTTCGCCAAATAAATGTCCAAATGATAGTCTACCGTTAGAATACGTTTCGAGTTTATAGTTTAAAGAATGATCCAATAGTTTTTTATATTTAATTATACTTAAATTAAAAATGAAATCTATTATTTGTACTAACAATTTACCTGCAAACAGAGTATACAGAGTTTAAGAAGCTACCATGCCCATATTTCTACAGGGAAAGAGGATGAAATGAAGGCACGCCGGATGATCCGAGTCCGGACCAGATGCGTGTTCATGACCCAGTCACGGCTGCTCTGTTGAGATAGACCGTGATGTCATCGTTAAACCGAATAAATAGAACACTGGATACTGATGCAAATGTAGCTCCATTTTCATGCGTACAATAAAAGCATAGTACATCACTCAAGGAAAGTTGAATTTTTACAAAAAAGGAAAGTTGATGAATTTTATTTCAACCTATTAACACATTGTAAGTTGTTTATTGTATGGATTTCATTGGACCATTTCAGTTATCTGCTCTTTATGTTTTTCAGTTTCCTGTTTGCGTAGTTCTTCTTTATTTTCTTTGATCGTTATTATAATTATTCTTCACCTTTCCTATTCTCTGTTTGTTAATTTTGTTTGTCCTGTCCTTTAAATATTCTATCACAGTCACTCTCTTACATCTTCCCCACCTTTTCTAGCTCATCCTATGATGGTATTTAATTTGTCTATATTGTTTTGGTTAATTTTGAATATTAGCGTTTATTAGATGTCCAAAGAATGAGATTCGTTTCTTATTCATAGTGCTGTTGACAGTTTTTATTTCCTAAACATTCAATTTTTTCACAGTAATTAACTTTATATTATACAAATAATTACATTATTTGAAGAATTAGAAAATATTTATCAAAAATTGTCCTACCGCATGTCACCGTTCTATACAATTCGGAAATAAATTAAGTTTAACGTAAAAAACCATTCCTATAGCACTGAATAATTCAATTTATTACATAACAAAAGACATATAGGTGATAGTGGGGTACTATAAATGCTAAGTACAAGTGGTAGATTATAAACTCAGACTTTAAATAAAGATGTTGGCCAGCGTAAAAATGGTTTTCTGAAATTTATTTATTTAATTTTAGATTTACGTAAAATATTATTTTGGAGTATACGTAGGCAAAAGGTGGAAGTATACTCATCCAGGAATTACTGAAACCTGGCCAAAAACCCCAAAGTTTAAATTGTTTGGTGTGATTTCGGAAATATATATTTAGCTGTAGAATTGTGCTAAAAATATATTTATTAATTTTAATATTGAATGAAGAATAGTTCAAGCCAGTAGGCGAGGAGTAGATCAATTTAAAACATTATATTTCTACGACTGATGACTTTATGACATTCCAATAAGCTATTAACTGTTACAAAATATTAATTAAATCTTAGTTAAGTTACATAAAAACAAATAATAGCACCATATTGAATAAGACAAAACGTGCACTGTTAACAGTTAGCACCTATAATTATATGTAAGAAACACAATTCCTTAAAAAATACGACACTAAAATTGTATATATGTATATCCTATTGCAAGGTCTATGTTTATCTTCCATAGGATTACTGTATGGTAGGTGATAATAGGGATGTTTTCTATGCCTATCCCTTAGCTGTGCTGGAGCAGGGTAAGGAACTTGTTGATCCTTAGTTCAGAACCACTCGTCTACTCTGCCAGGCACAAATAATCCACTAACTCAATTAAAGTTTACCCATTTAGCATCCATTTGGACGTTGCATTAATCTTGGTGTTAAGAACCACTTTGTGGTATCCAGGCAAAATGATTGTTTTTATAAGATACGATTTGTTTATAATTCAAACAATGGATGCAATTTGTTATTTAACTTTATCAAATATTTACTTGTTTAACTAAGCTCACTTTTTTATTCTAAATAAAAACTAAACAAAAATACATATATTCAAAATTTGAATTGTTGTAACAGAAAAAGTCCCAAAAGTATAGATAGTTTTTGTTTGGTTATGTTGTTATATCTCTGATTAGGTATAGTTCAGGCAAATCGAACCACTTCCTTACATTTTCTAATAAGGGTAGCGTGAAAAAAAAATATCAGCTTATGAAGTTTTATATCAGTTTAATGCAGTTTTGTATACAATTATCTTCAAGCAACTCTATTAACAGCTATAATTAATCTTACATGTTTGTTTCTAGAAAATATAGTTTTTAATATTAGATATTACAATGTAGGTTTTACAGTTTTAATACCCAAAGCTGAACATAACTTACCTCTAAGCATGTTCATTTCTTCTATATGCCATATTGTTATGTTAAACAGTTATTTGATTGACTGCATACGTTTAAAACTTGGTAATGTTTGGGAACTGTCATTAACCTAATTTCAAATAAGCAGTAAAACACAGCATTTAAAATATCTTAAATGCTCATCAGGTACGCTTCAGGCAATAATATTACACAACGTTGTGGACATTCCATGCAATATTTTTGAAAATTAAATTATATTTCCTTGCTTCCACATTATTAATGTTATTATTGTTATTCATTATTATTCTAAAAAAGTAAATTGTAGTGAAATATTTTGCCATTGTATACAATTAAACTACAATAATTTATAATCTTTCGAATATTTATTTTACCTAAAACAAAAACTATAATCATCAACCCAGATATTTTTGAAAAGAGAATCTTCTGTTAAACTTTGAAATAATCTCTAACTAATAAATATATAAAGTAACATCCTACCTAATAATACAGTTTTAACTGTCTTTAAAAACTGTACTTTACAATAAGCCTCCTAATGTGCTGTTTACAAACTCATGACCGAATATTTGATAGTTACCAATTTGAATAATATGACGAAAAGGTAATGGGCATTATGTATTAGATGAAACGTTTACACATTAAAATAAATATAGCAACGTTTTAAACAATTAGAATGCATTTTGTTTCTATGATAAAATACATTAAATTTTTAAGATGCCCATACGTTTTTATCAATATGCAATGTTGATTACAGAAAGCGTTGCCAACAAAGTAGGCCTAGTAGAAATAAATAATTTCGATTTTCAACTTGTTACATTTCGTATAGCTTTATATTGGCTTTTAAGGTTAAATATGACATTAATTTAAATTCGTCCAGTGAATATTAATAGTTAATTGTTACTAATGCTTAATTGTGATTTTATTAATAGGATTTATTGTATAGTTTTCAATATTGCAATACAACATTTGTATCTATTTAGTTATTTAATTAGTTAGTTTGTTTCAGTTAAGTTGTCAATGCCAAAGCTTTACCAAATGTAACCAACCATAAGTCATAGTTGCCAACTCTCACATATCCCCAGTAACAGGGTTCGCCAGTAACAACATATCCCCAGTAACAGGGTTCGCCACTCAAGGGATGAGACTATAAAGTTGTATATCATCATTTCTGGTGGACTGTAGTAGCACCCTAGAAACTGACAAACATTTGCCTTAGAAATAGACTTATTTTAAATACCCAACAATTCTTAGAATCAAAACTTAGGATTTTCGAGAGAAAACCTTTTCATCGGTAACAATATTCGCTTTTAAAATACAGCTTCGCAATATTTCATTTTCATAGAAAGCCAAAGAACGGGTTTGTATATTCACTGTAAAATGTAAAATTCATAGGATTGTAAAATGAGCATTCACAGTATACTGCTCATATAAGTTTAGTCGAAGACTAATCGTAGACTACCTGTACTCGCTGTAGACTACACACTTATATCCAGAGATCCAGTATCCTAATCACCGTGGGGTCATAAAGACATACTTTTATGATTTTTAAAATTACAATATATGATTCATAACAACTAATATTGGGTAAACAGTGTCTTAAAAGGATTATTTTTGTTCTTTGGCAAAAGGTAATTTGTTCCTGTTGTACTTCGTAAATGTTTATACATTCGTAATTCGTAAATGTTCTACCGCAATATTTGCTATCAAAGTGTTCGATAATATTGATTATTAATTGGGTATACATTTAATAGCGGTAGCAGGTCGTTTGAAATGTTTTTAAAATTGCGTCGTTTCAATCCATGTATTACCAAATATTTAAAGTTCTTTACATTTCAATTTTTAAGTTACCCCCACAGACTTATTCTATGTGGTGAAATTGTTCTCCGCGATTTGTATCTTTTCCCCTTTTGCTTGAACATTGCCTTTTTTAAGAAATGAGTAAGTTGCAAAACATGCAGTCGTATATTGCCAATAGGTTTCAATAGGTATGTAATGCATTTAATCTGCGCCCGTGTCGTCTCCCGGTAGTTAAACTAACGTTCATCTGTTTTTTTATGAAAAAAATAAAATCTGTATGTTTTGTTTCTTAACGTTGTGTAGTTTTATTTTACAGGTTCCTACTGTATTAAAAATGCTAATTATGTAAATAATGTTGAGCATAAAGAATGTATAAAATAGCAGAAATTCGTACGAACTGCTGTTTGACATAAACTTGATAAACCCTCTTGTATATGATGGGTGGTAGTACAAAAACACAATGTTTATAAATACTTTATACCTTTGACAACTCTTATAAAATATCTTGAATCAACGTAGCATTAACGGTTACAGAATAAAATTAGACTAATACCTTAGTAAAAACCAATATTTCTATAATATCTTCTTATCTCCCATATTAATTAAGCTTTATAAAGGGGCTATTATAATAATACAAACATTTTTCAAAGCGTGTAGTTCGTGGTTTATTATATAATTTAACTATTTAAATCGATACCTTTATAGATCTTGAATGTGTATCAACGTAGCAAGTTATTTACCTGTAGGATTAACTATTGACTTTTATCTTTTTAGACGCACGAGCAATCAAGGGTGAAAGCATCACTACTAAAGTAAAGTAGGTTCGGGTAGCGCTAGGCGCGTCAGGAGCTTCTCTCCATTTGAAGAGCATGTGCGTTCCCCCTGCTTTATGTTTGATTAAACCTGACGAAAACACACTCAAATGTTTTCCTTTTTATTTTATAGAACTACATCTGTTGGCTCTGCAAGTATGAGAGCCTTTAATTATTACATTAAATATGCCTCGTGGTTTGTACTAATACTATTTTTGTGCATTTAAGATTTAGAAAAAAATATTTCTTTGGCTTTTCTAAGGAGGATAGAGATTGTTTTCCTATGCGTACGGACTAAGGCTTTGTTTATAAAGACAGGTGACTTATGAATATATACGAATATGGATTTTAATGTCAGAGATCATAAAATAAGTTGTTTTATGAAACTACTTTTACAAAATTTATTTACCGGAAATGTATAGCTACCGATAATTTACACTTCAAATCACTATGCATACTGGATACAGATTTAATTGTGTCTAGGGTGACACGTTAAAGGTCCACTGGCAAATATTTTCAGAATCTACACGTAAGACAGAATATGAAATGTAGATTTTTGTATTTTAATGAGCTTTTTCAGCGACTGAATTTTTGTATGTGTTTTTTAATGAATAGTATGTGATATTATTTTAAATCACGCATTGTTATGCAAATATTGAATGCTATTTTGGTATTGAATTTTGTTTCTAACATTCCTTGTTTCAAAATGGTGGTCTTTTAATGTTTATAAAGCTAAATTTTTTTAACACAAATTTTAGAAAATGTGTAGAAATCCAAAAATTGGTATCTTTTTCCCAAAGGTAATGGTGTAGAGATTTTAATACAAATTTATTTTAAAATATGTGTTTAACGCTGAAAAAATATGAATAAAGTATACATCGCTCGTGTTGAACACCAACAAGATTAAAGTGAAAGTTATCCTTTAAAAATTGGTCCAATTAAAGACTGATTAACTATCGATTTACTCATGACTGTTTTAAGTAAACTTTAACATGACAATGCACCAATAAAATATTGCATTTAATAAAGAATTAATTACTTAACAATAATGATTAGGACAGTACAGGCATTAAATATATTTGTTTAGAAAAGGGTATTTATTAGATAATCCACAATCATTTATGTGATAATCCTAGCAAAATATTTGGCTTGGCAAGTTTAGAAGACTGATATATAATTTCACATTTCGTTGAGAATTTATTTGTCTCTATACACAATTTTATAAAATTGGCACTTTCTTCGTATTGAGTTAGATGTCAATTTATATAAAATAATTATCAAATTAAATTTGATACTTTATGGGATATCCATGAAATAAACCAATACTTGTAAATGGTTGGATTATTATTTATAATATTTGTATTTGTTTTGTTTTTAGCGAATTTCCCCTATAGGGAAGAAGCGATTACCGTAGGTCTCATGGTAAGACTTAAGCCCCAGACCATGATAACTTTTTGTTTTGGGGTCCCCAGATGTCAAAAACACTATACGTTCAATTTTATATATATGTATATATATATATATATGTAAATTATGATAGATATATATCAATATAGCAGTACTACGTGAAACCATATACCAAGTTTCATCAACAAACATTCATAAATAATCGAGATATCAAATTTGATTTATTCTCCATAAGGATAACATTGGACAACGTACTGTATTTAGCACTTTGAATATCTCTGCAACGGTTGGGCGTAGAATCAAAATTTGAACACCAAAATTTTTTGTGGAACTGAACAGATTGGTAAAAGCAAATGTGAATTTTACATTGAAATGAACTGAGGAAAAACCAAAAACCTTTTTCCGATAAGATTAACATGGGAGATTTTATGAGTAGGTTTTTTGGATTTTCTCCGCAACCACTCAACCTAGGTTAATAATTCAAAAAACAATATCATTTGTTTTTTTCAAGCTCTATAACATGGTCAAAACCAAAATTTCTGTTCATATACTGCCTCATGACGTTCCCCCTTATCTTCCCCTCTCTCTCTCTCTCTCTCTCTCTCTCTCTCTCTCTCTCTCTCTCTCTCTCTCTCTCTCTCTCTCTCTCTCTCTCTCTCTCTCTCTCTCTCTCTCTCTCTAGAACCCAAACGTTATAATATTCGTTAACACCAAATGTAAAAAGGTATACAATTTTAAACCAGGATCTCCCTTTTTTAAGTTAAAATAGTAATTAGTTATAATAAATAATTTAGATTGCAGGCTTAAGTGCTAATGTATAGATTTAACTACGACACAAATAATCCAAAAAAACTCAAATGGCATTAAGTTCACTAATCAGAATTAACGAATAGTTAATTTAAATTTGATGTACCAAAGATGGCAGAAAAATCATTGCACATCACAACACAATTAGCAATAATCATTCAGGTTTTTGTTATTAGCATACTGAATTTTTAAAAAACAAAACACATCTTTAATGAAAAATAACAAGTAGATATTAAATTTAACTTTCAATAAAAAAGGTGTTTTTTAAATAAATAGATCTCACCAACAAAACTATAAGTTTTGTAAAATTTTCAGCATTTGATAGTGTTTGTTTAGTAATTAAAGTTATAACACACTTCCAAGGAATCACTAGCATCCATTCCGTACAATTCCGCTGCCAAACTACGTACAGAAAAAGAGCGTTGAGAAGAGCTATTCACTTGTAAGCTGTGCCTTAATTTATTGTTCGGACTCGATAATATTGTTCTTTAAAAAATCTCTAACATAAGGACCTGGTGAAAAATATATAAACTGATATTACAGTTGAAAACACAGATTAATGCACCACAATTTCGGCGGGAGGAACAATCGTGGAGATTACAGGATTATCAGGGAAAGGTCCTTTTGTTTGTATAATTTACTTAAGTTAGCCCTTTACAATGAATATTTACAACTCCTTCCCGCATGACCAACCACCCAACTCCCCCCGTTCCCCCCCCCCCGACTCCACTCAGCACCAAAGGCAACGGACGTTGGTAAAATACAGTGTTTTACATTTAATCCTCTGATTTTCATCACTTTATGCTCCGTAATATAAACCTATTATAAACTATATTTTAATTTAATGTACGTTTAAGGAGCCAACAATGTATTTGATTAATTTGTAATCACTTTCAGTGAAGCCAACTACTTTAGCTTAGAAATTTGCCATAGATTTAATTATGTACTATTCTATGAATTATGTATTTATGAGGTGGTTAAAAAATAAGTTTCTCTAACAAAATTATATCTCAATGTTAACATACAAAACCATTTTACAACATGTTGTAACGTATCTGCTTACGCGCACCCATATTGTGACTACATGAAACCGATCACCTAAGCTGACGTAGGTTGTTGGTTGTTACTATATAAGCGCCAGTGCATTTCCAGTTGAACAGATGACTTGGTTAGTTTCGAGCCATGAAACTGTGCTACAACCGATTGCACTGCAGTAAATCAATTGCTTACAAGTGGCATAGCCTTGTAATCCTACGTCATATCCTATGTATCTCTAGTAGAACATGTAACAGTTTCATGCAGTCAATTACCTAGTCTAATGGCGGCCTTATGGCTGTTTGATGTGACGCAGTAAACAGTAGACTGTCACTCATGTTACCCAATAAGGTAGTTTCCTGCCCAAATGCCACTGATGCTGCAATATAAGGGAGAAAAAAACGTGAGTTTGATTGTTTAAAGAAATTTATAAATTTGTTATTTATTAATTATTAATTAATTTTATTGATCCAATTTTCCTTTATTAAATAATTTAATCGCTCAATACCTCATTGCCAAAGTTGGAACCAATAGTAAAATTACTGTTGTGACAGTTCATCATAGGAAAATGTTTTAACGCACTTTAAACTGTTATTTTATAAAACTTTACTTTAGTTTTTTTATATTTAGTAATACATTGTTATTTGTATTTTCCGTCTTTTCACTTTGGTTTGTCTATTTTGACAACAACTTAAGTATTTTAGGCTACTGATTATACATTATACATTTTAAGTTCTTAGTTGTTTCTCAGAGCCTCGTATTCGGCTTATTATAGCCATGGTTTTAGCCCCTGAGCAGCAGGTACTATGTAAGACTAAATTAATGAGCTGCCTGACGCTACGTAAGTAATTTGTCTTACATTATTAATCAAACCAAGTTTAATTGTTGTTTACTTTTATGAGCTAATAGCAGTAATGCATGAGCGTTTGTTCTAAGACATACGATTATTAGCAATGAACATTAAAGTTATCATCAGTAGATTAGTAAAGGTTAACAATAATATAACATTATGAACAAAATAAGTCCATATTTAATCCATCTCGTACTAAATATTCGTATTTTCAATGAATAGAACTAATCAACTAAAAGTAGTAATTTTGTTAAAAGTTCAGCATTCAAAAGTTTTAATTTGTTTAAAAGTTCAAGTAGACGAGCAACGTTAAACGATTTAATTTAAAGAACGTCTGTTGCAGCTTTTTAATTAACAATACACCACAAAAATTCGACTTCTTAAAAGCTCCGAGTTAATCAATTAAAAACAAAGTTAACCATAATATCCTGCAATTATTTTGGAATACGTCGGTTAAAGATAATCAAAAATAGCAACTTACGACAGGAACGGGATTTGACGATATTAACATAGTTTAAAATATTATGTCTGGTTTCTATTTTTCATGAGATTTCACTATTACTTTAGTAGGAATCTTTTTTATTTAGTCGTGATTTTTATCAACTTGCACTGAGTTTTTTTATGATTTAACAATCGCAATCATCATATCTACATAAAATAAGAAATTCAAGTTGACTATATTTATTTTTGTGATCTAAAGTTATTTTTTTCTTAAACTATGGGGAATCTTATCAGAAACAATCAATACTAAATCGTTGTAAAGGAGAAAGCTCAACATTGACCGTTGTCCGTTGTAACATGACATCTGAACGTGACAAACCTAACTGTTATTCTGGTATTATGCAAAATATGTACTATTTTATGAAGACTCATAAAACATTACCGGTCTTAAAGAATTGTGTTACTTTTCTTTGGGTAGTATCCATTAAGTATGAGAGTATCAATCTTTAAGTATAAGTAGTTGATTATTTAAAAATTTGAAGCTTACCTTTATTTCCAAAGGCAATGTACCTATGTTCTGCTATTGGTCTTATTACCAATAATCTCATAGTCTTGTTTCAAACGCCATCAACAATTTACTACGACATGAAAAGTCGCTATAGCTTCACCGTAACCAATCCATTATTTCATAAAACGCAAGAAATAGACCTAATAACGGAGAACACGTTAAGTATCTATCCAGTTCTATAGAATTAAAGGTGTTATTCAAATTGCGTGCTATTTATTTATCCAAATGAAAACTATAATGACAAACTATTAGAATAATTTAAGATAATTGGTTGATTTCCTGGCAATTCTCTGATGACCGATGAACTGCTGCCATAGCTTAGCCGTGTTTGATAACTTCAGATTATAGATGTAAATAACTGACCTTTCGCCTGGTTGATAGTTCGTCCATACTATTCTGGCGTAATGCTCAAACAAAGTAAAATTAAAATAAAAACCTATTATTAGGTTTTCTAAAATGACACGTGTCCATTATAAAATAATGTATAATGGTTAACTTTGTTTTCAACCGACTAACTTGGAGATTCTCTTTGGGAACGGCCGTTAGTGGTGTGTTGTTAATTAAAAAGCTGCAACAGACGTTCGTTGAGTGAAACCGTTCAACATTGGTTGTAAACTTATACTTTTCAACAAATTAAAACTTTCCCAATGATGAATATTTTACAAAAATCATTAAATTCTGTGAAGTTAATCCTTTCATTAAGAAATAACACATTCTATTGTGTTGTTTTTAAACATAATTTAAATTTAGTAAAATCTTCATACATATATAAACGTGTATATTGTAGATGTGTATATATTGTTTACCTAATATATGCTTTTGTTATCTATACAGTTAAAAACAATACTTTTTTTAACACATCATATTTAAATAATCAGGTTGCTACTTTAAACTTCTATCAGTTTGGTACTTTATCAATTAATATGTTAAATTAGCGTCTAATAAAACATACTCAGTAAATGCGTGTACTATTTATTTTATGGCAGATGGAATATTTGAGATTTTCCTATTACAAATCATACGTTTATGGAAAGAAATAGATCATTTACTTGTTTAGGTAATATACTATATTCATGAATAAACCCTGTTTATACATACTTATTTTAAAATAATAAAAAAATGGGCGTTTTTTAAATTAGTTGCAAAGATTATAAGTAATTAAAAGCAAAGATTATATTTTATGGGACAACGATCTATTATAAATATAAACTGCTGAACCAACTCAAGTAGGTAGAAGGTTTGGCAGGAAGGGAAATAACAGATATGATACGGAAAGTATCATAGCTTCTATCATATACAGCTTAAGTATGTTCTCCACAATGTGTACTTACAACTCCCTTCCACATCATCCCCTTTGCTTCCAAGAGCAGAACACCTTCTAAAAAATAGCGCTAATGATTGAGTGGCTCTTGTGATAATCATTTAAATGGTTTTACCAAAACAAACATTGATTGGAAGTTTCTATTTTACCTCTCCTTAGTTAAGCTAGGGTAGTCATATAGTAAGTCTCTGTCTATCTCATCGAATCTTTAGATTGGCTACTTTCGATGACTGAAACTGAAAAACCTCCTTAAATTTATGTTGTAAAGGCTATTTCCGGATCGCTGTTAGCTCAGAACAAAATGAAATCAAACAAATTATAACATAACAAACAAATCAGAACCATTGATGCTATGCCATGATAAATTAAATTAATAAAAACCAAGTACTGACTTAAGTACCGGGTATCTCTTGACCCAGGGTTTGGGTTTTTGTTTTGTGTGTGGTAATGGGCTAATTACTTGAGTTATTACTTGAAGCCTTATTTCCCATCAGTGGCAGAGACTGTTTCATAGAGATAAAGCAAATATAATAATTCAAGAACACCCAAGCCCATTATAAAGCGGACATTCTAGTAAATGAAGACGTGACACTTAAGCGAAAGACAAAGGCATCTACATTATTAGCTACAGTAATGTGTTAATTGTTATAGGTAATAATGACACCTTTATTATTGGTAACATATTTAGGGTTTTTATATTTGAAATCCCTAATACTGGTACACAACTCATAGGCCTATGAAATTCAAATTTAAAGTTCTTTATTCATATGAATGTACAAGATACATTTCTGAATCAAAACATACATTTACATTAATTCTCAGTACAAAAAATAAGAGTTAATAAAAATACAAAGTTTAGCTTAAAGGTATGGTACAGAAAAAGTATGGATAGAGGAAGACAGAAAAGAAACATGTAAAAAATTATATAACATACCTTAAACTTAAAGGTACATTGTTCTTTAGCAAATGTATACACGTTATTTTCCCTAATAGTATTTTTCTTTAGTTGGGGAATTGGAAAAATACTCTTCAATAGAATATAAACATTTATCTACTAAAAATTTAGTTCATTTAAAAATGTTGTTATCATAATAGATTTGTATATATATTATACGATAATATTATACGTTTTTTAAAAGTAAAAAATATTCAAATACATAAAAGTTTAGCCATAAAAATTCTAGCCATAGTAAAATTACAAGAAGTAAATCATTTTCTGTAGTACTCATGGTAAAAGTATAAACTATATAATTTCTTTAAAATAGTATTTTCATCTCACTATTATTATAGGGAAAGATTTCACACATTTTATGTGGTACAATTATGTAAGGTATAAGGTACAGGGTGCCCAAGTACATGTTTACTTAGTATTACAATAAAAAGTCCCTTATGAGACGCGCATGCAACATCCGTTCCTGAGAAGTGTTCAGTTCTCATCACGATCAGCAGAGGAAGATTTACGAGGTCTGTGATCCGCCGGGGCTCCTCGTGTGGTTGTATTCTAAAACGACAACGCCGTTATGGAAAAATGTATTTCCATGAAAGGGTGTACAATAGTTAAATTAGGCAAGCATTAGTTAAGATATATTTACAAAAAAAAAACACGACATTATTACATTATTAACTAACTAAATAATATTAATTTTACGAGATAGAGATTGCATTCTATGAAGTAATAAACTTCGCTTCATTTGCCTAATTTTCTCACTTGAGTTTTTTACCATCGTAAATATGAATATCTAGTTTTAACTAGACTCATTAATAAAAAATATACCCAAACAATAAACACAATAATAATCATAAATAAACAAAACAGATGTATTTTATGACCTTTTCCTGCTAAACTTAAAGCAAGAGTCATAGTCATATTAATCGTGCAGCGCGGTTTATCCGTCGTGATTATTTTTGTTGTAGTTATCGATATTACACATGAAGTTATCACTTGAAATTAAGAAATAATAATCATATTACGTAACGAATTTGTTATCAATACAACCCCCTCTCCATCATATAGGATACCATAAAGCCAAGGGATGGTCGAATCCTCTTGCGTTATGTAACATAACAACAATAGTCATAAATGAGCTGAATCTTATAAATAACTTTGTTATGTCAACAATTAAAGACAAAAAAGGTCTGATAATCACACAGGAAGATGCAAGGAGAACGGTAAGACTATTTGTTTGTTATGAATTATGTTGAAAACCTGAAGATCGTTTACGAATAATAGACATGGTTTTGTATTAACCTGTTTTTTGTAATAACTACCTCAGATGTAAAGGCGGAATTTATCTGTTACGACAAATAGTCTTTTGAGTCAGAAATGAGTGTAGGTCAATATTCAATTCTGGTTTATAACCAACAAAAACACACATGCATATTTGTTACATTGAAAGGTTTTTTTAAGAGTTTGCGTTGTATTTCCTGTAAATACTTAATGTTTGTTTTATTTGTTATTTTTTCATTGTTTGTCACCAGAAAGGTTTTATATTAAAACAAGGTGATCACCTTCACAGATGTATCCATCTTCACAGATATTTATAATTATTTATTTGGTTTGTGATCGAACCATACCAAACTTTTAAATTATATACTTAATACAACAAATATAGTGTTAAGGGTATTTTTCCTTTTTTATTTCATCGAATGTTTTATGCCGTTATTTTGGAATTCAACTAGAATAAAACTCTATGGCGCGAATATTCCACACAAAATTTAAAGCTTCGACTGACGGCCGTAAGACAATGCCTGGTTTAAAAACTGCGGAGTTTTGGCGGTAACTGTGGTGTTATAACAGGATTATTATGAAAGGACTTTTGATTGTTTAGTTACCAAAACCCTTCACAATGAATTGAATATTCTTATCTCCAATCCCTCCAATACACATTTCCCGGCACTCGTCATATCCATGAGGTGTGTTTTATTCAAAATCCAATTACAAAAGCGGAAATGCAACTTTCTATTTAATTGTTCTTAAAAAGTGATAGCAGTATAAGATGGGCACAACATAAATGCTCTACCTGATACAATATTAAGGTATTTAATTTATTATTAAAAAACTGTTTACATTTTGTTCATATCATTCAAGCTTAGTAAACAATATCTGCTTTATGTTTATAACTAAATTATCGTTGAAAGTCCTTTTTTAAACGTCTCACTTTAATTTTCTAAATGTTATTGAACTCAGAGCTGTAGAATTAGCGACAGTTTACTTTGTAATATTCATGTTTTGCAAAATAGTTGATATACGGATGTGCATAATGCTAAATATATTGTCTCTTTGTTCTTATACATCCTAATACACTTTTAACGTTCTTCAAAATATTGCGATTAAATTACTATTAGATCAAATACAAAACGTAATACCATGATGATCAAGTGGGTGTATTGTGGCACCTTCTTATTGCTGGTGGCTGACTTTTATACCAAATAAAGTCCTCGTGGTTTACGTCTACCCTATTATAGTATCAGGTTTGAGGGAAAAGCAATTCCTAACTGACTTAATTAACTGAGTAATCAGGCCATCACTCAACCACAATCAATTTTGGATCTCCAACGCTAATGTCCCTAACTAACTGACATTTATAACTAAAACACAATAATTTCAAACTGTCTTAATTGCATTGCAAAACATTACCTCCTACAGTTTTGAGTTTAAATTATTATTAGTTTTTTTTAAATATTAAATTCTGACCTCAATTTTGTTTTCTAGCCTATTTTAAATCAATTATTCTGCTGTAAACGTTCAATTGCACACTATTTTAAAATACTATTATATTACTAGAATATTTAGGATTAGGTACCTTTAAGGATTACTAGTAGACAGATTGGGTTAACGTATAGCTACACAAATAAATGACTAAGAATAACTCCCCTTGAGTGGGGACGTGCTGGCATTTTATCGCTATAAATGCCTTACTAATGACTCAAACCTATCAAAATAAAAGTGATAATCTAACTCTGCACTTTCTCTTCCTACGCATCATTTTATTTTTGGAATGGAATTGACTGAAGTTAAATTTGGGACAGACATATTGCTATCTCCACGTGCATGCATGGTTACATCAGAGAGAGAGAGAGAGAGAGAGAGAGAGAGAGAGAGAGAGAGAGAGAGAGAGAGAGAGAGAGAGAGAGAGAGAGAGAGAGAGAGAGAGAGAGAGAGAGAGAGAGAGAGAGAGAGTAATTGAAGGTTAAAAGAGAATAATTAACCGCTTGTTTAATTCACTTAAGTGAACCCTTCATAATAAATAAATATTGTTATTTTCCTCTTCTGCAGGTACCATTCTTCCAAACCATTCTAATGCCAGTTTTAAGTTTCTGTGTGTGAATTTTAATGCTTTTCTAAAGTCTACGCCAATACCTCCTGCTCCAACGTACCCTAGCAATATGGAGCCATTATTTATGCTTGAATGAGTTATTTCAAATATATGTTTAAGTTTCTAAACAAATAATGTTATTTCTAGCTTATTCGAACTGTTTACCAGATCAGTATACAAACCATTGGAATAATAAAATTAACCTCCAATTAATCATAATAAACTGAATTTTATAAAACATATATCACTAATAATCTCATAAAATTAATTTAAGACAGCTAAAATATCCAACTGACTGGTTTATCTGTGTATTCTGATTATATTCAGAAAATATCTAGAAGTATGACTGTCATTACTCACTAAACTTTGGTGTTTAAGTCAAAGCTGTATTTCCCTGCAACTAAAATATACGGGAATATATTCAACCAGTTGTGCAACGTATACAAGGGAATTCACTCCGTGTGGCTAAGTCGTGAATATTCATTGTAAAGAGTGAACTTAAGCAAATTGTACAAACAAAACCACCCTTCCATAATAATCCTGTTATCTTGGTACGTAACCTTTTCCTCTAAACCCCTTAACCGTTACACAGCACTGGGGCAATTAACGAGGGTTTTTATGTTTTCCAAATGTATTTCGTGATTCTAGTTTTGTTTTATTTTCAGAAATACTTCAGGATTGATTCGTGTAATAGTTTGTTCAATATCTTTGGGTAACACTACTATATACTACTATATACTATAGTACTATTCTTTAAATGAAGTTTTTTTATTCCTAATACAGTAAATAAATCTCCTATTTTCAATAAATTAGTAAAACTCCTTCATTAATAGTATTATATATTTTTAAAGGGTTTAAAGACATCAGAACACATTTTTAATGTATATTTAATTTTTCTTTCTCCCTATATACACAGCAGCAATAAGAAAGTAAAAATGCAATTTTCATTAATTGATTTACCGGTGGAAATATTTGTTTTGATGCTCCCTGAATCCAAAAAAGTGCTTTTCGTGGTGATGTCTGTCTGTCGTTTTATTTGTTCCTATAGACGTATATTTGATACGTAGGCACTAATCCACAACATTTCCAGAAGTTTTAAAATTTTTTTTATTTTTATTTTGAAGTGTCGTTTTATTTTCAAGTGTACTTTTAAAACCACTTAAAAGTATGGAAAATCTAAAAGCAATTTCAAAATCATCCCAATGATTTTTATACAAATATGGTTGTTTATAGTGCGTTGTATCCGTAACAAAATAACACCACCCGCAATTCTAAAATATTCCGGTGGTCAGAACTGGTAGTGCATGACAATATTTTTAATTTGTTTGTTTTATGTTTTGTTTTATATGTAACCATTACTTATATTAAATTTAGTAATTGCCGTTAAAAAACTAACAACAATGAAAATTGATATAGAGTTATTATTCTACATCGACGAGTAATTACAGACAACTTTAATTTGTGGTAAACGCAGTACGTTATCCAACGTTATTCTTACGTGAAATAAATAAATGATATTTATCTTTTATATTGTGATCATATTTTTCAATATGCGATATTCAGAATATGCCTGACACTCGTTTAAGCAACTTACGTAATAAACAAATTAAAGGCATTAAAGACATTTAGTAAACAAATTTAATTTTAATACATTTTAATAAAATCAGTGTTTTGGGTAATAAACTTCTAAATTCTTCACATTTCTGTACTAATTACTTTTTCTCACACTGCTGACAATGTTTTCAATGTCAAATCATACTTTAGATATTTTGTATAATATTTGTATGAGCGATATCATCAAATAATAACTTACGTTTCTAAAAGAAATTAGGGAAATACAATATGGTGGTGAAAGCTCATTTCATTCAAGGCAGTTTGAACTTTTTATTTCAATAAGGGGATCTCACGTAAGATTTTCAGCAAAAATAGTTCTGCTTGCAATTATTTTATTCAGTTATTAGCAACAATTTCTCTGACCTATAAAAGTTCCTGTTTAAAAATATCAATATTTTAGAACAATTTCATATTTTTAAAATATTTTTTGGGCAGTACCAAATATAAATATAAATTCACATCATGTTTGTAGTTTGTTAAATTTAACCTGAAATTCTTTTAGTGTATGTATTTATTTTAAAATAACTGCATATTAGTACTTCCAGAATAAAACGAGTAATACAATTCAGCTGAAATTAAATTTTTTAATTATACTGCAAGTGCATAGTTAGTAGTGAGGCAAACTCGGGGTTTAATCTCATCCCATGTACCTTTAAATAATTGTGTTTTATAGTTAAGCTGTTATCTTAAAGTTATAAATTTTATTTTGTGTATGTGCTCCAGTGGGACATTTGCAACAGTAAATTTTAATGTGATGTGAGGTTGATACCTAAACTGTAGCTATGCAGTCCACCGTCACCGTATCATTCTTCATGATCCTTTGTTTCTGTATTAAAAGTGCTTCAGCAATAAGTTCAGATCCATAATTTTATCTTGCCATGTATTAGGCACGTCGAAGTCTTAAAAAAAACATGCAGTGGTATGGACTCTAACTCTAATGATATTAATAACAACAGTACAACTGTGGAGTAGGAAGACACGCATCATCGAGTGGGAGTGGAAGACATGTAGCGGTAATGGGAATGGAAGATGCAGTGCTTACGATCGTGTGTCGAGTCTCGACTCACGAAATAATTCAATTTATGTCTTAACTTTCAATGGGTCATCGAAACTATAATATTAGAGATTTTCAAAAGAGGGAGATCTGATTTTTATCAATATACACACTTTAAAGTTGACAACTTTTTTATGAAAATAAGCTGCGAGTGTAATCTCCAGTTGATTTTAACAGATTCGTCAAATTGACAACAAATTAATAATATTTGCAATACCAAAAGATTGTATCCCTTGATAACGATAGGAAGGACTAACATTAAAACCAATTTCAGATTTTGTTATGCAATATAGTCTTAAACTTTAAAGAAAATAAAACATGTATATAATAATAATATAATAAATGTCTGATGCATTGAAGGAATGATTTTTCTCTTAACACATTTATAGGACAGAAAGAGCTTTCATCTATAATATAATGAATACCTATGCTTTATTTTTCCAATAAAATAACTCTTTCCTAATACAGTGTAAAACATATTTTAACATTTTACATTCTCTTTTCAGAATGTTCAAATGAAACATTAATTAATTTAAAAGCAACGATACTAAGTATAGTTGTTGTCCATGACCTTTTATAAAGTTACAATGTTTTAAATTTCCTATTCAGCAGGTATCTGTCAAATATAAAAGTAAAAGAGTTGACTAAATCAGCTCGCCACTGTATTCGAGCTATGTCAATTTTCTCACCGACTCTCAAGTTTGAACGCAACTTGAGGTTGTGCTCCTATGAACAAAAACATCTTTGTACCATATAATTTTCTCTCTTGAATGATCTTAATTATTATAAATAAATTTAATAATTATTTTTACTAAAATGCTTAGAATCATTTGACATTAGAATGATATAGTTGATGTTATAAATGCATGTTAATTAAAAAGCCATATTACATATAAATTAACTTTAATTCAAATTTAACAGTTTCCACTTTTTTTATTAGGTGACACAGCATAAACTCTCGTCTTGTTTAAAACTACTAAATATGTTAATGTATCACTAAAAACTTAATTTTATATTACATTTAATGTAATAGTGTGAGATTACTTGATATTCAATTTAGAATTGCAGTTACTATTTCAATATTTGCGGTCTTTTTTCCGATCTACGTGCATAATTACCCCCATTGTTTTACTGGTCTTCGACGTAAGCCGCAGAATATAAAAAATCCCTCATCTAAAACAAAGTACCTACAGTTAGATTACCATCCGGTCGATTATTAACAAATTTACCCAGCACACACGGGGAGTAGCAATTTCTTGAAAAGTAAAGTGAAAGACCAGTGGACAAGGGAGGGTCGCGAACCTCAAACGCATCAAATTGTTTAGGCTAGGACGTGTCTCCCTGAGTCAATATTGTGTAACCGGCCTTTCTTGGCTCTTCTGGAACCTTCAGCTGAAACCTTTAGCAGTTTAAACTTTGACTTTAACTATTTAATTCTGTTTTCTCGAATTTCATAATTGTAAAAGGTTTTAAAACCTTATCTGTTAGGCTTCATGCATATAGGAATAAGATTAAATGAATATGCATAATAATGAATAAATTCGAATGTGCGGTTCACAAGCAAATAGATACCTGAAGATATATTGGGAATATGCTTCACATTGAATATGGTTTTATCTTCTTACCTGCATATTAGAGATGAAGTATCAACTTTATTCATTATTCCCTAATGTGTTTGCTTTTATAATAATTGATATAAAAGTGACAATATCAAACTTTTAGTGGGTAAATAAATTTCCAGTTTCATTTATTCACTCAAGTTACACATTCTTTTCACATGGAGAATATTTTGTTAGGATTCTTATCAGTGCTCTTTCATGTTTTAATTAATTTATAAGGAACAAATGCTCAGTTATAAATAACGAAGGATAATAAACCATATTTTTGTTTTATGACTTAGTAAACTAGCACAAACAAATTAATACATAGATGGTAACTCGACATATGACAGATTTCATTCAGTCGAAATAGTAAATGTTGTCAAACCCTGCTACTTAAACTTTTTCTACCTAAATAAATTAAACACGTTATTACTATTTTCTCATATTTAATTAACAAATAATTTACTAATATATCAAAACACCTACAGTTTTTATGTGAGGGTCTCAAATGAAAAAATAAAAACCCCAATCAGACAATATAGAAAACATTGGTACTTTCTCAAAAAGTAACAAAAAATAAATGCAGCTCAGGGCTCTTTAATATCAATTCGTAGTTGCGGTGAAATGTTGACTGGCGGACTGCAACGGACGTTCGTTTAATTAAATTGTTTCTACAATAACAGCCAACTTCAATCAACTTTTAAAACGGATTAAAACTTTGTTATGATGGAGCTTTAAAAAAAACACGTTTATATACAATCAATTAAAGAAGACTTTGGCTAACCATTAGTTAAATAAAATGGCCTACTGAAATTATTTCCTGAATGGTTATTGAAAATAAGTTTAATGCCACTAACTTTAAAAATAAATATTTAAAACATAAATTTCATCATTTTCAGGAATATAGAACATTTTCATAAATGTGTACTCACAATAGTCACAGTACATGAGGAAGATGGGTTTGATTAAATGTTCAATGAAATCTATATATAGTTTAACTAGTTAGTTGTTAATGGAGTCGAAATTGAATCATCATTATACTAATTAAATCTCAAACCAATATTATAGTAGAGTATTTTATAAGGTTACTACAAATCAACTACATAAACCGACTAAAGGCAAATCTACACATTGTTATAGGATTCCTGGTCAAAAATGCGCCCACAGGTTTCTTCCAAGGGTCGCCATTTTCCGCCCGATGCGCATGCACCTCTGTCTCGCTGCTTTGTAGCGCCAGTATGCAACGATGCCTCCAGCTATACCAAGATTCCACCTCTGAATGCAATGCCCATCCTCAGTCCTCTGCACAGAAAAATAGTTATATTTACTGAACACATTTAATATATGATTTGCAGCACTGTAATTATTACTCTGTTTATTTTTCGATAAATTATAGTATAATTAGAAGTCCATAAATGAGATGTAATATGGATTAATTTATGAATGGTAATGGATTAAACTTGACATCTGTAATCATATTAATGTTTACTACTCATTTTCAGTACTTTTTTATAAAACGACGATGAATTTATACCAACTATGTGAAATTGCGCAATTTAAACTACAATTATAAAATTATATAATACAATATATATATAAAAAAATATTAAACCCTCCTTTAATATTTAAAATATTATAGTAGTACAATTTTTAATTATTTCAGTAAATTAAATAGTTTATAAAATAAATTAAGTCAAATGGTAACTTTATTTTAAGTTTATAATTAATTATGTAATATTTCATAAACAATTTACTGTATCATATACAATTATTTGTATAACTAAACCTCTGGGGCCAGTTTCATAAAACTTACAGGGCCTATATTACAGGTCCCTTCCCTGTCTTATTGGTTAACATTACAATAGTGCGTTTCAACTATAAACAAACAAATTGTACAACTGTAAAACTATTTACAGGGGATTGACTTGCATTACAAGTACATCTTACAAGAGTTATAACGTGATTGTCTTTCATCGAGAGTGGTGGCCTGTATTAGAGGCCCTGTAAACTATATAAAATATTATCATTGTTTAAACAATCATACAAGTTGTATAAGAATTGCTCATCAAGTTAAAATAGTCTGTTATTGCATAGATTTGTAATAATAAAGTGTAAAAATGGGCACAGAAAGCAGTTCTAGTGATGAAGAGAAGATTATTGTTCGTAGACGAAGTTGTATTTATCCATGTTCATAATAAATTGAGCTATAAAATTTACTTAATCTCCATTAGAATAACATTGGACACCCTACTGTGTTTATCACTTTAAATATATGGTTAGCCAATTAGTTGACGTAGGTAAAGCAATAGTTTTAAGAACACTAAATTGCTTTTAGCTGAATCCAATGGTGAAAATTAAAATTTGACTTTAAATATATTATACGTACAATAAAAATAAAACATTATTAGGATCCAAACACCCCCCAAAAACATCCCATTAGGATGAGGCAATCTGACTGCTTTTGAACTTAGTCATAAATGATTTACATGTTTTTACAAAATCCCATCAAAATCGGACCATTTTTACCGAAATTATTAAACCCACTAACACACAAAACACTTAAATTTCTGTTTCCCATGAGTGAAAATATTCATGTGTAAACAGATTGGAACAAAATATTATTAGTGAAGTTAGAGATGTGTTGCCGACAAAAATTTGTTTTATAACTTATATCTCTATAATATATCAGTTTATAAACAAAAGATTGATATGTTTGCCAACGGTACGCTATACTGAACGTTTACCCTTCCACGATATTCCAGGTAATAGCTTCTTTCCCATACAGGAAATTCACTAATAAATCCCAGGACTGAACTGTACAGGTGGAATTTTACAGCTTTTAAGATTTTAGAATAATTTTAATGAAACAGATTTTACAGGAATTGTACTTTTTATTTTACAAGCCCTGTATTGCAGGACCTGCATTACAGTACTTTTATGAAACGGTTCGCAGGTATTCTATTTTTTTAATTTTATCATTATCTTTTTGTCCTTAGCAATATAAATTTATAGTTGACATTTCTGATTCAAACTAATTTCACATAATACTACGTAATAAACTGTCCAACCAAGGTTGTTGCTAGCTAAAGAGCTCAGATTATCCATTTCATAACGCCTCTTCTTTTTGTAATTTAGATCCCTGCTCAAGTTACACAAATGTTATAATTCTACCAATCGATCCTTTAAGGTTTAGCAAAGAGATAACTAGACTTTCTTGTTAATTAGGTCAATCGTTTTACAGGTTTTTAGTTTTTCATTCACTCATTACTATAGTATATAGCCAAACCGTTCCAGAAACACGTTTGACACCCATCAACCACATACTTGAATGAAAAATATCGCTGGTAGAATTGGAGGGAAAATTTGTTGCATATATATGAACTATGTCCTAAAACAAACATATTTAGAAATTAGAATTTTTCAGCTTTGAGCTTTGTTTTCACACAAAAACTGAACTCAGGTAAACATGCAAAAACTATTGAGCAAAGCTAGTTTAAATCAATATTACACCTCAGATAGAGTTTGTGTTTGGGTTAATCTCGTTTGGAGCATGACACGTTTAGGCTTTTTCAAATCATCGTACGTCATTAGGGTTATGCCGCCGCCCCTTGGTCCGTCAGTGCTCCAAAGTAGATCTTATGGGTACAGGTTATTTAACCTTTAATTATAGAATGCACAAATTTGTTCTAATGAGCATTTAGTCAGCTAATTATATTTTACCACAGAACGGAGGAAACACGTCTCCTTCACTATTCTACAACGGTATACTAAACCATATAACGGCACGCAATAACATATATGACAGTACGGAACACATAAGCCCATAGAACATGCAACATGGATTAAGGTGACCAGATCCGTTGAAGCCTAAATCGGGATGTAAATTATAATACCGGATAATAAACTATTGTGTTGGCGTCTCACGTGAAGATAACCTTCGTTTAAACATTTTTTTGATTCGGATAGCCGGTTTAATTATAATAATGACTACAAAATAAATTATAAGTTTACAAGATTCAATAATTTCAGCCCAGGTTCACAGAACAAAATTAGGGGATACATCTAACATTGTTTTTTTTTTTACTTTTTTGTAATACAGGGTTGATACTGTTGAATATCTTGTAGAATTAAGATATAGTTAAACGCTAATTTTAATCACGATATAGGCAAGGATGGTAGAAGTGAAACGCCAAGTCTTTTGCTGACTCGATCTCTAGCATTCCGTGACTGTGTGCGGTCTACAGGGCCCAACTCCCTTTGAAACTGTACAATTGTAACCTGACAATTATGCCTTTGAACTGACGTTGTTGAAGTGCCTACAGCAGATTTACTTTGAAATGATTATTAAACTTTCTAATGTCATTAATAAAGGAAAACTCATTGCATTGTTCATTTATGGAATGATGCGAAGTTATTTAAAAATGTGAATTTTAGATTTAGATGTTACGTATGGTTTTAGTTTAATTCATTTTTTTTCTTGAAGTCTTTAAGGCAAAGAGTAATGATTCATCCTACTAATATAATAAATGTGAAAGTTTGGATGTATCATTTGTTTAGTTCCATCACGCATAACATACTGGACCTATTAAGATAATAGTTTGCATGAACGTAGCTTAAATATCACATTAACATATATCCCTGATAATGTCCATATCCAACTTTAAGGCTCCATCCCAATGTCCTGTAAGTTCCAATACAAATCTTATGGGAGAATATCATTTATAAAATTACCAGCTGACGTTGTTTGTCAGTTAGGGCAAAGGAAGTCATATGGTAAAACTAAACAAAGATTTGATAGTGCTGGTCGGGTTAGTATTTTTACTTTCTCCCCCTATTACATAGTATATGGAGAAAGTATTGTTTTCGTCAAAATTTTCGAATTTTAGTTGTTAGTGGAAATATTTGTTTTGGTGCCCCCTAAACCCAAAAAAGTGATTTTTACGTGATGTCTGTCGGTGTGTGTGTGTGTGTGTGTGTGTGTGTGTGTGTGTGTGTGTGTGTGTGTGTGTGTGTGTGTGTGTGTGTGTGTGTGTGTGTGTGTGTGTGTGTGTGTGTGTGTGTGTGTGTGTGTGTGTGTGTGTGTGTGTGTGTGTGTGTGTGTGTGTGTGTGTATGTGTGTATGTATGTGGGTGTGTGTGAGTGTGCGTGTGTGTGTCTGAGTTGATGTGTACAGAGCTAGAGCCCTAACCAATTAGTCAATTTTGATAACATTTGGTATTTAGGTACTAATCCTCGATATCTCCAGGCGTTTTTTTTTTAATTTGTTATTTTTAAGTTTAATTATTCCCCAAAAACCGCTAAAAATCATGAAAAATCCAAAGTTCTTAAAAACGGCTCTAACTATTTTGATTAAACTTTGGTAGTTTGAGAAGCTTAACGTTTCCAACAAAATGCATTTCACACTTGCATTTCTGTAAAAATTCAATTACAGGACTTAAAACATGGAAATTTCAGTTTTTTATTTTTCATAAAAACATTACTTAACACCATTAAATACCCCCGTTGCAGCAAACCTGCATACTCAGCGAATTTCCGATGCATAATATATGTCTTAATACCACATAAAACCGCATACCAAGTTTCATAAAAATATATTCACATATAAGCGATTTTAATTATTCTCTATAAGAATAACATTGGTAATGAGTGTGTAGGTTTTCTGAAATAAGGAACACAAACAATTGGTTTTTATGTAAATAGAATTTAACTAGGCGAAGCCACATACCAAGTTTCATCAATATTCAATCTTAAATAAGCGCTATATAACATTTTAGTGATTCTCCATAAGAATAACATGGGGCCTGAGTAAGCAGGGTTGCTGCAACAAGGAACAAAAAAATGGGTTTTTATGCAATTATCAATATAACTCAATCAAGTGAAGCTATATACCAAGTTTTATTAATTTATGTTCATAATTAAGGGAGTCAATACATTTGACTTATTCTCCATAAGAATAACATGGGGGCTGAGTATGCAGGTTTGCTGCTAAGGGAATAATCACCAAAAACTCAATTTTTCGTGCAAATATCAATTTACCAGTACTACGTGAAGCCAAGTTTCATCAACATACATTAATAAATAATCGAGATATCAAATTTTATTTATTCTCCATAAGGATAACATTGGACAACGTACTGTGTTTAGCACTTTGAATATCTCTGCAACGGTTGGGCGTAGAATCAAAATTTAAACACCAAAATGATTGTTTTGTGGAACTGAACATATTGGTAAAAGCAAATGTGAAGTTTACATTAAAATAAACTGAGGAAAAGCCAAAAACTGTTTTCCCATAAGATTAACATGGGAGATTTTATGAGTAGGTTTTTTGGATTTTCTCCGCAACCACTTAACCTAGGTTAATAATTCAAAATACTATATTATTTGTTTTTTAACCTCTATAACTTGGTCAAAACCAAAATTAAGTTTTTTTTTTATTGTAGGGTGAAAAGTGCAAAAAACTGATTTTTGGAAAATTTAAAAACCCCATAACCCCCCTTCCCTTGGTCCGATTTTTGTGGTTTTCGAACTTAAAGTCATGAATGTCATTTTACACATTTGAGCCAAATTTCATCGAAATCGGACGTTTTTACTCAAGTTATCGCATTCACGGACACATATATAGATATATTTCATTATATATATATATATATACATAGATATATTTATATACATAGATATATATATATACATATATATAAATTTGAACGAATAGTGTTTTTGGCATCTGGGGACCTCAAAACAAAAAGTTATCATGGTCTGGGGAAGTCTTACCATGAGACCTACGGTAATAGCGTCTTCCCTATAGGGGAAATTCGCTAAAAGAGCTCAAAAAACTAAATAATTTTGTATTTTTAATTATTATCCTACGATTGCTGGTTGCGGAGAAAATTTAATTTTCATTTTGTGGTAAACGCAGTTCGTTGTCCTATGTTATTGTTACGGGGAATACAAAACTTACCATTTCTCTCTTATCTACTGATCGATTTCGTTTAAACTTGACATGCAGGTTAAGTTAGCAATGACCAACAGAGGATATTTGAAATATGTTGCCACCTAATTAACCCTGGGGGGTACGAGGGGGCATTTCCCCTCTTAAAACCACTGTGTGTAGCTACGGATTCTGTAGTGCCCCCCAAAAAGGGATTTGAGTGGGCATTTCTAAAAACAACTAATTTAGAAAATTGTGAGTATATTTGTCCGCAATTTATTTTCTATATTTAGTAAATATAAAGTTATTTATTCATTGAAGTTGGGCTAAAAGGGAGAAAGCATGTGTCAGTTTCCTGATACCGTTTGTTTTAATTTGTAGCGAGCGAAGTCCTGGGTAACAGCTAGTGATACATATAGAATGTATAAAACTCTAGTTTTGTACACAACTCTAAACATTAGGCAGTTTCAATTCTCCATGAATTTTATTGATATATGACAGAATATTTGTTTACTGCTGAAGTCCCGTTCCTACCAAAAGGATTATTATAACTGTCTAGTAAGCTCAGTAATATGACACTCTTATCCTAGCTTATCGACTTTTGTAATTGTCCTGCGGTCTTACTCTGATGAATTGATCCGACGCTGATATTGTCCTCCCCGATTTGGTCAACTAAATAGGTTTAATTGCATTCTATGTCAGGCCTTTTTCGTGCTGATACTTTAACGAAAATATAACATGGTATGTGGTAACGTTATTGTTATAATAAAAAGGAAAGAATATAACATTTTATATTTTAAGTTGAGTAGCGTAGTTATGGATACATTTGTCAGTTATATTACCCACAAATTTTAAGGCGTTTTATACGTTTATTCACACTTATAGAAAATTGAATCAATAAAATTATTTTATTATTTAATAGGAAAATAATAAACTAGATCAGTAAATAAATACAATATTTTAATGCTTGGTAATAAAGTGATTAATTATGATGTCAGAATATTGATGGTGGTTATAATAATTATAATAGCCTGGTAAAGGAATAGTAATAAGATAGTTGAGTTCATACGATTACGTTCTTTTTTATTTAGTGGTTTCCTTATGCATTGATTTTAGCTTTTTTTTAGTATTCATGTCAATAGACTATAATAATAGTTCATAATGTGTCGATTTCATCAAGGAATATTTTGCCACGCAAAAATGTACATAAATAATCTGTGAATTTTATAATTTATAAACCAAACTCAACTGTTAAGTTCCTAACACTAAGTGTTGTAAACTTCGCAGTATTTAAAGCTCAAATAAGAACTTCCTAACTACTTTTAACTGCAATCAAAACCTCCTATCATCATAAATAAACATACCCATAATATGAGAGGAATTAATTATTGTACATTTACATTCCGGATTCGAAGCTAACAACTAAATAAAGTTTCTTAACTATTGATTATGATTTAAATAATGTGGCATAAGCTTCTACTTTCGATCTCATTTACTATTTAGTCTGTGGTCAAATAAATACTTTACTAAACACAACTAAAATCAGCAAAGCCGTGACCAGCTATCATACCGAGGCAATTGCCGATGCGTAGATAAGATGCGTCTCTTAACCACTGAGACCTGTTTGCAGTAGGTTTAACGTGTAACTGTAAGATGGTGCTACCACGACGCTGACAAATAAATAAGTCAGAATTACCAATTTAATTACAATTTTTAGCATTTAGTGGTAAATGTATTGGTTTTGATTAAATATATAGCCTACTGAGAAAAACACAATTAGATATTAAAACACTTGAGGAATGAACTCATCTCAAATTTATTATATCCCACAAACTGAAGTCAACATAAAAATTCAACATATGACAAAACTGCAACTGATTATAACTAGAATGACATGAATACACAATAGTTCTTCCCCCCTTGCAATCAAGAATGGTCTTTTGTGGTCAGTGATGATTTGTGATCAGTGATGGTACTACATATCTGATCTATATGTCTTCTCCAGATAACTCCTGGTTCTATTTCGACATGGTAAATGAGGCGCCTTTCTCTCTTAATTGTTTTACCTTTTTCCCATTTAACTCTACCTTGGTAATTTCGTACAAGAACTTCATCGCCGATGTTCAGCTCTCTTATTGCCTTCGCTTGATTTTCAAGGAAAGGTTTTTAACTCCAGCTTACCGTTCTTTTAACATCCGGTTTTAATAAATCTAATCTGGTCCTAAGGTTTCTTCCAGGCAGGAGCATACTGAATAGTAGCTTGTGAGGCTGTGAGGTGTAATTCTGCATGACAAAAGAAAATTGCATGTTTTGAGGTTTAAATCATCTTTTGGCCCCATTGCCATCATGGCTTTTTTGAATGTCTGCACAAATCTCTCTGCCTGACCATTATTTTGCGGATGATATGGAGTAGTTCGAATGTGCATAGTCCCATTTCCTTTCATGAAGTTTTGAAATTCTTTTGATGTGATGGAGTGCCATTGTCTGATACATGTTGCTCTGGAATCCCGTATCTTTCAAATAGACAAAGCAAATTTTGGATTGCTAAGTCCGATGAAGTCGAACCCACTTCAAAAACCTCCGGCCATTTACTATGTCCGTCAACAATGATCAAAAACGGTTTTCCTAAAAATGGCCCGGCAAAGTCCACATAGATCCTATACCAAGGTTTTTCTGGCCATTCCCAAATGTGAGTGGTACCTTATTTAGGTTATTTTGAACCAATTGGCAGCCCCAACAGTTTTTTACTACTCTTTCTAAATCGCTGTCAAACTCGGGCCACCAAACAGCTTTGCCCCATACTCTTCATCTTTACTATGCCAGGATGGCCACGGTGTAATTTGTTTAAAACGAATTCTCTTAGGTTTTTAGGTACGACAACACGTGATCCCCATTTTAAACATCCTAGTTTTAAAGACAATTCTTCTTTTCTACAAAAATATAATTTCAGTGAGTCTTCACATGAATCATCTTCCCAACCATTTAAGGTTTTGCTATTAACACTCGATACAATAGAGTCCTTATTAGATTCTCTCTCTATGCCTTAATTGTTATAGGGAAACATTCTTCAATTTTTACTTGAAAATATTTTCTTCTTCATCCTCCACAGCTTCAGGAAGGGGTAATCTTGACAGTCTATCAACATTCCCTTGGAACTGTTTATTTCTGTGTATGATATTGTACTGATGAGCTCCTAGAAAAATAGCCCATCTTTGTAATCTTTCTGCAGCCATAGTTGGAATCGAACGTTTTTCATTAATATTGCTTTGATGGGTTTGTTGTCTGTAATCAGGGCAAACGGTCTTTCTCTAAGGAAGTGGTAAAATTTCTTTACTGCCCAATACAGGGCTTCTCGATCAATCTGTCCATATTTTCTCTCAGTCTTGTTCAATGTACGAGAGGCAAAAATTATTGGCCTTTCTTTACCATCAGTAAACAAATGAGATAATGTGGCTCCTAAACCATATGGAGGTGCGTCAGCCGACACAACGATTGGTAATTTTAGGTTAAAGTAAACAAAAACTTGTTCTGAGGTTACAAATTGTTTTACTTTTGTAAATTATTCTTCACATTCTCTTGTCCAATTCCACTTTACTCTTTTTTGGAGCAGCTTATGCAAAGGTTCCAAAATGTTAGCAAGATTTGGCAGGAATTTATGATAAAAATTCACAAATCCTAAGAAGGATTTTAACTCAGTGACATTATTTGGGATTCGTATTTTAGATACTGCCTCAATTTTCTTTTCTGACTTATGTAGACCTTCGGCGTCGATTACATGCCCACAGTACTCAATTTTGTCTTGAAAGAAACATGATTTTTCAACATTTGCTTTCAACCCATAACTGTTCAGTCTTTCCACAACCATTTGTAGATTTGTGTAATGTTCTTCATTACTCCTCCCAGTTATTATAATGCCATCAAGAAAGTATTGTGTCATTGGTATTCCATGCAGAACTTGTTCCATGGTTCGTGTTCAGATAGCATGAGCTGACGCGATTCCAAACATTAGTCTGTTTATAAAGTCCTCTATAAGTGTTCAATGTTAAGTATTCTTACTGTCCTCATCCACAGTCCTGTAAGTAAGCATTCTTCAGGTCTATTTCAGAAAATCGTTCACCCCCACCCAAACTATCAAATATATCTTCGATTTTAGGAGTCGGATATTCATCAAAATTGAGAGCAGGATTCACAGTTAGTTGAAATCACCACAAATTCTTATTTCTCTACTGTCTTTGGTGATATCAACTATTGCGGTTCCCTCTTTTTCTAATCCCTCCAGTTATTTTTCGATAAATTGTTTACGAGCATTAGGAACTGGCCTTGCATTTTTATAGACAGGCGTTGTATTTTGTTTCAAACTGAGTTTAGCCTCAACACCTATTATTTGGCTCAGTTTTTCATGAAACATGTTTGGGAATTCATTTAACAGCTGTTTTACTTCCTTATTGAAGAATTTATTAGTGCCATCTGTATTGTCTTTGACCATCGAATTTATGTTTTTTCCAGTTCAATGGAACTATTTTCATCCATTCACGACCAAATAGTGGGTTTTGACCATTCTCAACGACATAAAGGTCCAAAACATATTTACTTAACTCGTATTCTACTTTTACTCTGGCTTTTCCCAAAGTTTCAACTTGTTCACCTGTATAAGTCTTCAAAACGATGTCAGTTGGTTCTATTTTACTGGTTTTAATGTATTTTTCTAAATCACAGCTTGATATTAAACTCACAGCTGATCCTGTGTCCACTTCTATTTTAACTTCTCAATTATTAATACGAGGGAACACATAAATTGGAGAGAGTCTAGAAATTTTAGCCACACGGCCAACACTACCGACAGTCAGCTTATTCTCTTCATTTACTTGAGGGGGTTCTTCAACAACATTATGAGCTCCTTTACAAAAATTTATTTTAGTTTCACTTTTACAAACATTTTCTAGGTTTCCTTTTTTGTTACACAAACCACAAGTAAAAGTTTCTAACTTACAATAAGGCTAACGATGACCAGTTTCTCCACAACAATAACACACAGGCTTGAATCTATTTCTTGAAAAACTGCTACATTGTCTGGTTGATCCTGTTCTGGTTTTATTAAAAGAAGGATTTGAACTGACTTTGTTAAGGACAGAGGACTTTGTTGTATCTGATCAATTACTTTACAATTCGTTTGCATCCTGCGCTGCTCTTTCCATCGCAGTAGCAATTTCCACAGCTCGAGACAATGTTAAGTTGTGTTTTGTCAATAATATCTTTAGTGTGTTTTGACATTTCAAACCACAAACATACCTGTCTCTTAGAGTATCATCTACGCTACTGCCAAAGTCACATGTAGTAGCTAGTTTCTTAAGTTCCGCTAAGTACTCTTGTATTGATTCAGACTCATTCTGATTTCTCTTATGAAAGCGAATACTTTCAGCTATTAATAATGGTTTGGGTTGGAAATAGCCTTTTAGTATATCCACTAAATCATCAAACGATTTTTCTGATGATTTTGCAGGACTAGTAAGATTTCTTAGTAAACTGTAAGTTTTCGGGCCGATAGAACTTAGAAGGAAGCAAACCTTTTTGGTACCTTTCACATTATAAGCAATAAATGTTTGCTCAATTATTTCAAAATACTCCTCTATATTGCCATTATTTTTATCGAAACTTGGAATCTTGGTACACTAGACATAGTTCAATACTTGTTCGTCGCCAATATTAGATATTAAAACACTTAGGGAATGAACTCAAATCATATCTCACAAACTGAATTCATAAACATATACATTCAACATATGACAAATACCACAGCTGATTATAACTAGTATGACATAAATACACAACAAACACCTTTGAAAAATAGTATACAGAGTGTCTCACGTAAGGTGTCTCAAACCGATTGCAGACGAACCAATTGACCTAGAAGGATGAAATAAAATTATTTCCAACTAAATCGACCCCAATAAATAAAGTAAAAATATTTGTAGTTTGTTCTAAATGCAGGGTGTTCCGAAAACTGAGGGTCACTAGTTAGAATCTCGGAATTTTCAAGTATAATCAGATGGCAAGGTATACACCATTTTAAAGCTCTACAACAGAAGAACATTTTGGTGGAAGCAGAACTCACTTATCTTTATCCGTTTCAAAATGGCGGCCATTTCTTCAAAAAAACATTGCCATGTACGGAATACCCTGTATCTTCTAAATCGCAAGACACAACTTTGTTCTGATTTGAAATTCTTGCTTGTATTAAACTCAGCGTTACGCTGATATGCTACATGATAGTATTTAAAACAAAATATCAAAATACAAAACATACTATTTTTGATAATATTTATATGCCCAAAACTCCAAAAGGTCAAATAGTAACGTATCTTAACAAAATTCCAGCAACTTTCTAATTTACACCAACCTCGTATCTCTTTTTTGTTTTTTAGCAATCAACAAAAATCGTTAATTCCCCATATAAAATGCATGTAATCTGTACATAACCCATTTATAAAAGAAAAGAGGCCATAGAGTACAGTACTTGTAAGAGTTACACACAAATAACATTAATTTTATATGGGGAAATGATTTTTGTTGATTGCTTGGACACTAAAAGAGTTGGTGTAAATATGAAAGTTGCTAGGATTTTCAAGACTTTTAAGATGATATACTTTTTGACATACGTTACTGTCTGACCTTTTGAAGTTTCAGGGCATATAATCATTTTCAAAAATGGTGTGTTTTTTTATTTTTGTATTCTGTTTTAAATTCTGTCATGTAGCATAGCAGGGCAACGCTGAGATACGAGTAGGATTTTCAAATCAGAACAAAGCTATGTCTTGTGATTTAGCAGATACAGGATATTCCGTAAATGTCAGTATTTTTCGAAAAAAATGACCACCATTTTGAAACGAATAAATGTAAGTCAGTTCTGTTTCTAACGAAATTTTAGTCTGTTTTAGACCTTTAAAATTGTGTATAATCTGACATATGTTTATATTTGAAAATTCCGAGATTGGAATTAGTAACCCCCGGATTTTGGAACACCCTGTATTTTTAACGAACTAAAAATATAGTTAAGTTATTCCTTGGGTCAATTTAGTGGAAATAATTTTACTTCATCCTCCTAGATCAATTGGTTTGTCTGCAATCGGTTTGAGATACCTTACGTAAGACACCCTGTATAAATATTGTAATACTACACGATACAGTAAGTAAACTTTGATAATAAAGTTTCATGTTATAGCCAAGAAACGACAGGCATAAACTACGAAAAAAATAAAGTAAAATCATATTGGTTTAATTGATAATGTTTTGTAGGTTAAACTCTTCAACTTAAACAATGGCTTAGAAGTTACTAAGTCTCATAAATAAGTATGTTTAAGAGGTATCCGGGAGCCAGAGAGCCAACCCACCTGACGTCAGACACCAGGAGGTCGATGACTCATGTGATGGTCTGTGCGCACATCTGTCATTACTGCGTGTCTGGGTCTGCTACTTTCTCTCGTACGTTTATCCACAAGGCGTTGCTGTATCCTGTTGCAGGTCGATATAGTGATTTAAATCTACAATACTCTTTCAAGCTGTTTTAAACAATCACTTTATGGAAGTGTTGACAAACTAAAATATATATGAAAGTATCATTGAACTTCGAATGACTTATGTGTGTCTAGTTCGTTACTAAATTATTTTGTCGTTTAGAAAAGTCACCTATATGGTCTAAAAGACTCTTGGATATTCCCATAGATTGTGTAAGCAAACTTAATAAAGTTTCAAATTCGCACTGTATTTTTCTTCTCTATTGATCGTTGAAAACAATTGTCTCTCACCTTAAGTCAACATTGCTGACGGGCACCTCAGTTACAATGTGTTTATTGCAATCATATGAACAATGGTTGCGTAACATAAATTATAATTGTTTGATACATTGTAATGTTTAATACTGGATAAATTATAATGTTTGATAGGACAAACATTCTATTCTATAATAAGTCTAAATACTGTAGACTTTAGAAGAGTGCCATTATTACTGATTTGCCTTAAAGTGCAATTTAATTTTACTGATTAGTTTTAACTATACTGCTATACTTGCTGTGGTCAGTGTTTTAAGCCAGTTGATGCTCTAGCTATATTATATGTAATCAAATTTAGGAACCGTCCAGAGTGCAGTAATTTTGTAATAACCAAAATATAAAGTTTTGTCAGAGAATTATTTCTTATCATTTTAAAAACCCAGGAATGGTATGGAGATAAAATAAATTAATGATGACTCGGACTTCACAGAACCAGAGGAGACACCGGGCAGATATTGACTCAGGGAGACACGTTCTGGCCCAAACAAGTTGATGCGTTTGCTACGCTTTTGACCCTCGCTTAACCTCTTCTCTTTCATTCCTCTCTGTTTGTAAAACCTTTACAAATCTTTAAATAAAAAAAAAGCTTTTTGATTAATACCAAAAATTGTTATTTTCTTTAGTCTTTAATGTTCTTCAATCCTACTTCTAGTAAAGACCAGCTTTGGTACTAACTGAGGCTGTAAAATTCAACTCTTAAAACTCTTTAGAGAACTATTCCATTTTGTTTTGTCTCCAAAGTAACAGATGGGTCAAGGTTTCCAGACGTTCCTCAAGGGATCGACGCTACTAGCCACAAAAAAACATAAGCCATATTTACTCAATGATTATAATATTTTTGAAACCGTTTGTAATATTCTAATGGAAAATGTATTGCCTTCAACGTATTGAGTGCTGATTGTTTACATTCGTTTGACACAATTATAGTGACACAACAACATTTTATCAAAATGACTGTATTCAGATAAAAGCCCCCTCTCCCGCTCCCATCCATCTCTCAGCTGGTTGCCACGCGAGCTGCGATCAACTTTAGTCTATCTACACCTGGGAATATATTTTTCTAAATATTAAATGTTTGTTACTCTGAACAAAATAAATTGATTTTAAGCTGAGACTTTAAAATTGCAGCATGTGTTAAGTTATATTTTGCTTTGTATATCTAAAACTTAATAATATTACAGAAGCTAATATGAAAATAATCATCTCCAAACTCTTACATGCATATTTTAAAAGAATGTTCACCTGATTTTTGTATCAACTAAATCATAATTTCTGAGTTTCAAAATATATTTCTACAATTATTATCAACTTAAAAGTATAAGGTATACGCTTGTCATTTTTATAGTTTTTTATAGGGGGTTGTAAAAGTAAACTGATATTTTATCCGCATGTTAGTTAAAAAAGATGTAATCCATCTGACTTTGAAACTCCTGCTGCCACCGTGCTTTGGAAGACACGTTAAGCCGTTGGTCCAGGCTACCTTAAAAAGTCGATAGGTCATATCAGGGGCACTAGTGCGATCTGAAAATCTGACGACAGACCTTGGCCAGAAGGTTAAAAGAACTTGTTATTATTCTGCACGAAATCCACCTGTTTTTTGTTCTCTAAATAGTACGCAAAACGTCACTTTTTTGTCCTACGACCTACAACATCAGCTGTGATCTTTTTTAAGTTCTAGGACGTAAAAAGTCAGCTGTTTGCTAAATATTATTATTTTTTCGATAATTTTGATATGCAGAATAGTGAAATTCAACGTTATAAAAAGTATTGTTTGTAAATAACAGAAATGTAAACACTGTATATTACTTACTTTGTAAACATAACCTCAAAAGTACAACTTTCTAGTTAACATTTTCAACGATTAAAAGTCTAATACCGCATTATGATAAAAAACAATTTACTTTAGTTACATCATTTACGTAAAAAGGTTGTTGTAATCATAGGCCATAATATGCTACGGCAGCCACATGGAATTTTATTTCCACTTCATGTTTTATATTTGCAGGACGGTTGATTTAAAATTAAGTATAGCTCTTAACTTCATCAAGATCCAATTACTATGTAGTTATCAGCTGATTTTTATCATAAAAAATGTGCCGTTCCTAAATAGTGGCAATCTAAATTATACCTAGACAGGATAGTTGTACAAGCTTAAATTAACCATAACTTGATTTACTAAATACTAACAATATGCGAAGAGATAGTATTTTCTAATCGCTTAAAAAATTATGAGTTGGTAATTTTAAATACCCCCGTAGCAGCAAACCTGCGTACTCAGCGAATTTCCAATGCATATATATGTATCTTAATACCACATAAAGCCACATACCAAGTTTCATCAATATACATTCATAAACAAACGATTTATGACATTTTAATTATTATCCATAAGAATAACATGGCGGCTGAGTATGCAGGTTTGCTGAAGCAAGGACCACAAACAATGGGGTTTTATACATATATCAATATAACTCATGTAGGTAAAGCCACATACCAAATTTCATTAATTTATTTTCATAATGATGGGAGATAACACGTTACTTATTCTCCATAAGAATAACATGGGGCTGAGTACGCAGGTTTGCTGCTACGGGAGCCTTTGGAAAAAAATTGTTTTTTTGAGCAAATATCAATGGTCCACAACCAGATAAAGCCGTATACCAAGTTTCGTCAGTATACGTTCATAAATAAGCGAGATATAAAATTTGTATTTTCCTCCATAAGAATAACATTAGACAACGTACTGTGTTTAGCACTTTCAATATCTCGGTAACCAATTGACGTAGAGAAATGATCAAAATACCAAATTGTGTGTTTTTTTAAGCTGAATCCAATGGTAAAAACTAAAATTTGACTATTTCCAAAATGATATGTAAAAAATTCGAAAAACCCATTTTTGGGGTACAAAACCCCCCCAAAATACCCCTTTGGATGGAGCGATCTGGCTGGTTTTCAAACTTGAAGTCATAAATGCTGCTTTACAGGTTTATACCAAATTTCATCAAAATCGGATAATTTTTACGAGAGTTATCGTGCTCACGGACACATATATATATATATATATATATATATATATATATATATATATATATACAGTTTCGAACGAATGGTGTTTTTGGGGTCTGGGGACCTCAAAACGAAAAGTTATCATGGTCCCGGGCCTAGGTCTTACCATGCCGACTACGGTAATAGCTTCTTCCCTATAGGGGAAATTCGCTAAAACCGAAATAGGTTTCACACCAATTCATCTATAAGTATAAATATATTTTAAACATTCATTATTATACTTTAACACATTGTTTATTAACATCTAATATTAATTAGTATAAATTTATTTCATGGAAATATTATTGACAGTATTAAATTACATTGTTTTAAAAGTTCATTATAACAGCTTCGTTCAAATTAAAAATATTTATTAGCTATTCAAATTGAGACAAGAGCACCAGTGACAAAAGGTAGCTTTTAATAAAACAGTTCCCAGAGATGTAAGGTAATAGTCAGTTCTCAGCAGCACATTGTGGTAATTGGATTGGTTTTGCTGTCCGCAAATATAGCATACAAACGCTCGTTTTGCTTCACTCGATTTCGCAAAACAGAAGCTTTTACAGTTCGTTAAAATCAAACATTTCAGCTTTATGTACATTATAAATTACAACTTTTTAAAATCCGTGGCTTCTGACAGTATCTTTGTGTGACTGTTTAAACCGGGCTGCGTGACTGTTTCGTGGCTCTTTGTTAGCAATGGTTGTAACTCAGTCACACAAACTATTATACGAATTGAGGTAAAGTTAGTTTTTACTACTTCAAAGTTGGTACATAGACTGGAAAGGGGGTGGATTAATATTTCTTTACTAATATATAATTCCCCCGTCGCAGCAAACCGCGTACTCAGCGAATTTCCAATGCATTTATATGTTTCTAACTACTACATAAAGCCACTTACCAACTTTGACAAAAATACATTCATAAATAAGTGATTTATAACATTTTATTTATTCCCCATAAGGATAACATTAGGACTGAGTACGCAGGTTTGCTGCAACGAGGAATATAAGAAATGAGTTTTTATGCAATTATCAATGTAACTAACTGAACCAGGTGAAGCTACTTACCACGTTTTATTAATTTATGTTCATAATTAAGGGAGATATAAAACTTTACTTATTCTCCATAAGAATAACATTAGGGTTGAGTATGCAGGTTAGCTGCTACGGGAGAAACCAACAAAACATTTATTTTTTGTGCAAATATCAATATACCAGTACAACGTGAGGCCACATACCAAGTTTCATCAATATACATTCATAAATAATCGAGATATCAAATTTTATTTATTAAGGATAACATTGGACATCGTACTGTGTTTAGCACTTTGAATATCTCTGCAACGGTTGGACGTAGAGTCACGATTTAAACACCAAAATAATTTTTTTGTGGAGCTGAAGTGATTGGTGAAAGCAAATGTGAAGTTTAAAATAAAATTAACTGAGGAAAAGCCAAAAACCTTTTTCCCATAAGATTAACATGTGATATTTTATGAGCATGTTTTTTGAATTTTTCCGCAACCACTTAACCTAGGTTAATAATGCAAAATACCATATTATTTGTTTTTTTAAGCTCTATAACATGGTCAAAACCAAAATTAAGTGTTTTAAAAATTTTAAGGTAAAAAATGCAAAAAACTGATTTTTGGAAAATTTAAAACCCCAATAAACCCCCCTTCCCATGGTCCGATTTTTCAGGTTTTCAAACTTAAAGTCAAAAATGTCAGTTTACACATTTGAGCCAAATTTCATCGAAATCGGACGTTTTTTACTCAAGTTATCGCATTCACGGACACACACACACACACACACACACACACACACACACACACACACACACACACACACACACACACACACACACACACACACACACACACACACACACACACACACACACACACACACACACACATATATATACATATATATAAATTTGAACGAATAGTGTTTTGGACATCTGGGGACCTCAAAATAAAAGTTATCATGGTCTCGGGCTTAAGTCTTACCATGAGACCTACGGTAATAGCTTCTTCCCTATAGGGGAAATTCGCTAAAATGGGATAGTGTGTCTGTTTGTCTGTCTATCTGTCTGTCTGTCTGTCTGCTGTGTGTCGCTGAATCACTCAAACACGACTGAACCGGTTGGCATGAAATTTACAGGAATTTTCATTATATACCAAATAAACACATAGACCTGTTTTAGTTTTGAAAATCCTATAGGGCTCTACCCCACGGGACTTCCAAGTTACCATGCATTCGTTATGGACATTCATTTTTCTTTGAGCTGATGAAAATAAAACAGCTGATCATGATTCGTAGTAGTTCCACGGATTAACCACAGATTGTAGCACCCTCAACTGTCAAAGTTTTTATATATCATATGCTGGGCGAAGCCTGCGGGAAACAGCTAGTTATGAATATATTGATACTCAACAATAGGATAAATCTGAGATTAGTTTAAGGTATTTATTTTACGCTTGTCAAATCCTTATGTGAAGAACAGAACACCTGCTGGTGTACAATATAATAATGATAGCAACATATTTAGTAAAAATATTATGACTTCTTAGAACCTTTGCCGTTTTCCGAGACATAAATCCTAAACAACCGCCCTCTCTTGTAAATTTCGTTCGTAGATGCTTAGTTGATTTGTGGCTTCAAAACTATCTATTAAATATATTGCTTGTGGAAACACTTTTCACACAGTATATTTCATCGGCAGATATGAGCGTCCTTTATTCTGACATAAGGCAACGCAATTCTACATGGAAAAGATGTATGAATTGGGTATTCTAGTTTAAATAAATACAAAAATTATAAACTATATGTTTTGTACAAATTGTATAAATGCATTACTGAAATTCAGGCAGGCATATAAACGCTCAAAATGTTAATTCATAGAAAAACATATATTTGTATAACTTAATTCAGCAACAAATTACTGTAGTCTAGCCATAAAGAAAATTAGATTCAACCTAATTTGTTAGGATCTTAGATTTGCAAAAGACAAAGAACGATCCCAGTCAATTATCCTCGTGGTGTGTAATGCTTACGGCTTTGGAGGGAAACTTTATGTACAAAGATAACAGGATTATTATGGAAGGGTGGTTTTGTTTGTACAATTCGCTTAGGCGCGCCCCTTCACGATGAATATTTACAACTTAGCCACAAGAGCCAAATTCCTTTGTATGAAATTATCGTCCATAGTACTCAACTCTGTTGAACGTGTGTGGTTTACAATATATATAATATCCCCGTCACACCAAACCTGCTTACTCAGCGAATTTCCAATGCATAGGTATCACCATAGAAAGCCACTTACTAAGTTCCATAAAAATACAATTATAAATAAAAATGTATCAATTGAATTATTTTATGCAAGAATAACATGGGATGAACACGCAGGTTTACGGCAACAAAGAACAATGAAAATTGGTTTGAATGCAAATCTCAATAGAACTCAACTATGTGAAGCCACATACCAAGTTTTATTAATTAATGTCCTTAATTAAGGGAGACATTACATTTGATTTATCCTCCCCAATGGGGCTGAGTACGCAGGTATGCTGCTACGGGAACCATTGGAATAGAATTGGGTGTTTGTGGAAATATCAATAAACCACAACCAGATGAAGACATATACCTATTTTCGTCAGTATACGTTCATAAATAAGCGAGATATAATTATTTTCTTATTCTCCATAATTATAACATTGGACAACGTACTGTATTTAGCACTTTAAAAACATCTGTAATCAATTGACCTAGAGCAATGATCAAAACACAAAATTGTTTAAGTTATATTCAATGGTGGATACTAAAGTTAGATTGTTTTATTAAAATAGTATATGTAAACAATTCAAAAAAAAAAATTTTTTGAGGTAAAATCCCCCTCCAAACCCCTTCGGATAGGGCATTCTGTCTGGTTTTCGATCTTAGCATAAATGCATAAATGCTGTTTTTTGTGGCCAAGTAATGTTCTCAACTACTTTCCTCCCCCGATGAGCAACAATGTTTTTCTCCCCAAGCGTGGGTCACAAGGAGTCAGAATAAATTCTTTAATTAGAGCACAACTAGTAGAAAATGGCTTTGCCAATGGAATTAATAAAATAAAACGTAGATACTAAACGTATATACCAATTCATGGGCATTCACTTAATTTGTACGTAGTAAATATGATTGAAACTACAGTTCTTAATGAACATTTTTCGTACACTGAGAATTTAATAATTGATATTTTTGTACACTTGACCAATACTATACAAAAAAATAACATGTTATGTTTGGAAGACTAGATAAAGCCTTGACGGTGTTAAAATCTGGGTTTCTCCACTCAGATCTATGAACCTATTATTAAATTTGTTTTATCTTTCTTATTTTGTTAATCGTATTTTTTTAAACCTCTTAACTACTCGAACCTACCTAATTAGCGAATTTCCCCTATAGGGAAGAAGCTATTCCCGAAGTCGGTAATATTCAAGGTCATGGTGAGACCTAGGCCCGGACCATGATAACTTTTCATTTTGAGGTCCCCAGATGCCAAAAAAACCATTCGTTCAAATGTTTATATATGTATATATATATTTATTTATATGTATATATGTGTCTGTAAGCACTATAACTCTCGTAAAAAAGGTCTGATCTTAATTAAATTTGGCACAAATGAGTAAAGTACCATTTATTTGAACGAGTTCAAAAACCAGACGAATCACACCATCCGAAGGGGGGTTTTGTACCCCAAAAGTGGGTTTTTTAAATGTGTACGTTTTCTTATGTTATTATTATGGAGAAAAATACAAAAATTATATCTTGCTTATTTATAAACATAAATTGAAGAAACTTGGTATATGGCTTCATCTGGTTATGGTTTATTGTTGTTTGCACAAAAAACAATGTTTCGCCTATGGTTCCCGTAGCAGCAAACATAGGTAGTCGGTTCCCATGTTAATCTTATGGAGAGTAATTAAAATGTTATATATCCCTTATTTATGGATGTATATGAATGACATTTGGTATGTGACTTCATTTAGATGATTTCTATTGATATCCTCATGAAAACCCATTATTTTTTGTTCCTTATGGCAGCAAACCTGCGTACTCATCCCCAATGTTATTCTTATGGAGAATAATTCAGATTTTAAATATTTTTTATTTGTGAACATATTTATTATAAATCCTGGTAAGTGGTTTAATGTGTTATTAAGACATGTATATTCATTGGAAATTCGCTGAGTACGCAGATTTGCTGCGACGGGGGTATTTTAATGTACCGATGTTTGCAAAATGTATTATACTTCCATATATTTTTTAAACTTACTTTCTTTGGCCATAATGATTAATGTATAAAATTACTGTTTAATGATCCGCTATACTGGTTTACTTATCGGGTAGACATTACAGAAACAAAAATGGTGTGTCTGATGAAATAAATAAAATAAAATAAATAAATACCCCCTTCGCAGCAAACCTGCGTACTCAGCGAATTTCCAATGCATATATATTATGTTTCACAAAAATGCATTAATAAATAAGTGATATATGGCATTTGATTTATTCTCCATAAGAATAAGGGCTGAGTACGCAGGTTTGCTGCAACGAGGAAGATACAAAATATGTATTTTTGCAATTATCAATATAACTCAACCAGGTGAAGCTACATACCAAGTTTTATTAATTTAGGTTCATAACTAAGAGAGATATACAACTTTACTTATTCTCCATATGAAAACGTGGGGGCCGAGTATGCAGGTTTGCTGCTACGGGTAAAATCAACAAAAAACCCTTTTTTGTGCTAATATCAATATACCACAACTAGTTGAAGCCACATACCAAGTTTCATCAATATACATTCATAAATAATCGAGATATAAAATTGTATTTATCCTCCATAAGGATAACATTGGACAACGTAGTGTGTTTAGCACTTTGAATATCTCTGCAACGGTTGGACGTAGAACAACAATTAAAACACCAAAATGATTGTTTTGTAGAGCTGAACTGATTGGTAAAAATAAATGTGAAGTTTTTAGTAAAATTATCTGAGGAAAATCCAAAAACCTTTTTTTCCCATAAGATTAACGTAGGAAATTTTATGGACGCGTTTTTTACTTTTCTCTACAACCACTTAACCTAGGTTAATGATTCAAAATACCAAATTATTTGTTTTTTTAAACTCTATGAAATGGCTATAACCATAATTATGTGATTTTAAAATTTTAGGGAGAAAAATTCAAAAAACTGATTTTTAGAAAATTTAAAACCCCCTTTCCGTAGTCCGATCAATCTGGTTTTCGAACTTAACTTAAATTAATAAATGTTACTCTCCACATTTGTGCTAAATTTCATCAAAATCGGGCGTTTCTCTCAAAAGTTATCGCGGTAACAGACACATAGATATATTTATATAATTTATTTATTAGCATGATACGTGTTGTTACAACTAAACAGGATGAATAACATAGTCTTACAACACTATAAAGTATATTTACACTTATACTGTACTTACATACAAGACGGTTAAATATACACAAAATATGGTACAAGTAAGATATCCTGGTTGAAATCGATCGCCTTGTACCATCTTTTGTGTATATTTTATCCTGTTTATATATATATATACATACATACTTGAACGAATAGTGTTTTTGGCATCTGGGGACCTCAAAACAAAACGTTATCATGGTCTCGGGCTTAAGTCTTAACATGCCACCTACGGTATGCCACCTTCTTCCCTATAGGGGAAATTCGCTAAAATAAAAGAAAAGTCTTTTTTTTACATTTAGGTTCGGCAACACGTATAGATAAGGAAGATAGGGACACTAAATACACAAACAATCCTACTTGAGCCGATCGATCAAGAATGCTGCTGCGAGAAGCGGAATGAGACACTGAGCATTTCAGGTGCAGAAGGAATCCTGACAAAGCTCCCGAGCCACTGCAGTACAAAGCGACCGACGTTTCGCTACACATACCTCCTACCTTCCTCTGCGATGATGATACCTACGCGGCCTTGGTTCTAGTGTCATAATTACCATGAGTTCCGGCACGACTTGACTTACTAATCGTATTGGGTTACGTACGTTTTGTTGAAAAATGTTATTATTTGGATATAAATTGATATATTATGAATAATAGAAACACATTAAATAATTGTTTAGCGTTATGTTATCATCAGAAAATATCAGGAATAAATAACCTACGTGTTTTCACCACTTTAATCACAGCTGACTTTATTTGAAAAAGCTTCTTTATAAAAGAAACCTATAAATAAAAGGGATAGCAAATGTATTTTATGTTCGAGATAATTTGTTCAATAAGGAATTACAGAACTTAAGATGTTATAAAGTAGGGTCAATATATAAACCAAAAACATAACCCAATCTACCTTCTGCACGATACGCAAAAACCCATCTAATATAATCGAGACCATCTATGCGTAGGTGTAAGGCCTACCTGGACTAATCATCTAATCGAGACCATCGTGCCTGTGCCTGTGTGAAATGTGCCTGTGTGGTTTACTTGGTCCAACTTATTGTGTAACTGCGTATTTCTTGAACGCTGTCTTTAAAGCTATATTATCTTCATTTTATGCTGAACTTGTTCATGTTTTGTAAATTTAAACATTCATTGTTTTATAAATAGATCCATAATTTGCTTTAAGAGCATACATAACATTTATGTCGTTATTTATTTTTTATTTTTTTGCCAATTCATTATCGTTCATTATCGGACCACATAAAAATTTGATATTTCAGCTATCATTCGTTATTTGTTTATTATTTCTCTATTTCGCTAAGGTGTAATTAAAATACTATATACTACCTTATTCTACCTTACTGTCTCAGCTGTAGTGCACAGTCATTTTGTAACTTAGGCAATGAGGAAAGATGATATTATTGGATGATACGACTTTTCTGGTTAAATTAGTCATCTATCTTTACTAAATCCATCATGCCTATACCTATAGTACACCTATATTTGTAACACTTTTGACTAATAATTTACAGTACGTTAACTCCGGTTAGAGATGGAAATGTTTGGAAGGATAAAAACAAAATAAGCCGTCTAGGACTGTTTGGTGCACTTGAGATAAGTTGTACTTATAGTAAGGAAGATACGTTCAGTATGTGCTGTGCGAGGGTGTGTGTTAGACCCAAACAAATGTTTTACCCTGTATTGTACAGACTTCGCAGCAGCAGCAGCAACATCGGAGACACCGATGGATATTGACACAGGGAGACACGTTCTGGCCCAAACAAGTTGATGTGTTTGCTCCACTCTTGACCTGCGCTTTGTATCCTCTCTTCCACATGTCTTTGTTTATAAACCCCTTACAATCAGTTTTCGCTTCGCATCGGTATTTACTCATTCTTGATAAGTTTTTACTCGGCTTATTTAAGACCCTATAGTTGTTGGTTTTTGGTTTTTGTTTTTTTCTTCCCGGTTAATATACAACTACGATTTACGAAACTAAACCACGTTGGGAACACGCCTGAAAACGATATATTTTAAAGAGACAAAACTGGTTACTAGTAAACAACTATAAACCTCCCAAACAGTGACACAATTTTAATCCACGCCTTATTAGTTTTTCGATTTATTTTCGTATTAATAAACTCCATTGAACTGCATATGGTCTTTACTGCTTGCCCCCATTACGTAATGATTTAGAATCAAGTTATTTTATGTAAACCAGTAAATCTGTTTGGCCTTACTGAAGTTTAAAGACCAGTTATTGTGCAGGTTTTAGTGAATAATAAAACAGTTTAAAAATATGTAATGTACTAAAATTACTAAAGAGTTTTATTCATCCTAATATTATATCACTCGTACAAATTACTCTACAGTATTGGCATATTGCTGTGTAAAGTCCAATATTTATCTTACAAACATAAATACATTGAAACAAACATATTGCTGTGAACATTTCTTACCTTATGTTCGAAATATTTTAATTCTATATAACTCCAAAAAAAAAGGTAATTTAAATATTTATTTTCGCATAATCATTGAAGCTTTCCAGATACAATAAATGGAATCAGGACATATCATTTGATTTCTAATTATAGCTGTGGTTTTTTAGATCTAAGGAACGAAGCAATAACTAATACTTACCTTGGTAGGATAGAAAAATGTTGTTTTTATACTGTAATTTTTTATTCAAAATAGTAATAATGTAACAGTTTTCACATTGTAAGAAATTTAATTTCAGCTAACAGCCTTGTAAATAAAACTGTCTCTCAATTTAAATAATTTAAAAAGCCGTGGGCGGGATTCAGCTCTCAGTGACTGACACATTATTGTAATTGAATTTGTTTTGTCATTCTCAAATACACACCAAAAGCTTGTCTTGTTTCCCAAACTCTAAATTTGAAGGTTTTTTTTTAATTAAGAGTAATTGTAAAGCCTTTAGTTTTATTAGTTAATATTATTGAGAATTAGATAAACCTGAATAGATTAAATTTTATATTTACGTTAAGTAGAATATATTTATTTCAAAACGTTTCGGAATAAACTATGTCAATACTATTCTTCTTGTTTGCATTGCTATGGTAACCTGATTTTATCTTTTAGGTTCTGGCAAATTAGTATTTTATTTAGCAGCATAAACAAACTCACTGATTAAATTACTGAGTGAGTGAATGAATACAACATTACCTACTTCATTACAACAACGTATTAGTTTTAAGAAATCCTAATGCAACTTACTTCACGAAAATTGCAATACATTTAATCAAGATGCAATCAAGCTCTGAAAGAAATAACAAAGACTCGGCACACTTCAAGTCTAGTGAAACAACAAGCTGATCTAATCCATTACGTACATCTGACTTTAGCGCTAAGGCGTTTGCCTTTGAGTGACTTCTTTACTGAGGTTGTCAGGAAGAGTGGCTCCGAGAGACAAGTGTACAATCTAAACCAACAACTAATGATTAAAGTTGAAGAAGTGCACTTTCTCAAAGTTTAAACCCTATATGTTGAACTTGTAAATCATGATCTACCTCTGTTTTATGAAATTTATTTAATTAGCTCAAAAACATCACATTCCATAAATAAATTGTCAGAAATCCTAGAAAAATTACAGGAAGCTTTTAGTTCTCTTTGAAGTTATTTTTTTAACCATTTTATTGACTGAGTACCCTTATTTTTTAAAACATAGTATTTTGATAGAATCTGGCTTCGTTGCTGTCTGTTTTTAATCTGTTTATCAAACCAAGTGCTGTTAATGCGAGAATTAATTGTTGTCGGACGAACCAGTACAAACTTCATACAAGATTGAAAGATAATCTTCAGATATTAAGATCAGGAAATAAAACAACTATCACATAAAATAAACTTAAACCAAAGAAAACTATTTTTTTATAATATATGTCAAATGAAACAGGGAAATAATATAAAGTTTAAAATATGAAAATCCATAATCTACAGTATATACTCTCCAATAACAACTGATGTAGCTGCACGAGGCTTAGGTTGGGTTTTTTGGCGGATAATTAATTTGTAATTTGTGAGGTTATGAATAATTTTGACCACCCCATAAGGCCATAAGGTTGAACTGTTCCTCAAATAAACCATGTTTAAAAACAATAAGGGTACTCGGTTAATACAATTATTTTTTAAATAATTATATTAATAGTGTCTATAATCTCTTATTTCTCTGCTTCAATATAAAGTATAATAAGGGTTACATTTTATCTACCACGTTCCTCTTGCTAGAATCGTATCCAACGCTTTCCTCGAGGGTTTAAGTCGTGTTTACGAAACGTTTAACGGCGAAATGTAAGTTTACGATAACAGCCTCTTTATCAGCCTAAATAGTATGCCTAAATTGTTTTATTCAGTTGATAAGTTGTCTATTTTTAAGTAATCCAAACTGGCAAAAGTGGTTTCAAAGCAGCTTATAGACAAAAGACAAAAAACTTTACTAGTTATTTCTTTAAGAAATACACTAGCGTCAAAAAGATGTTATAAATTCTTGCTTTACAAATTTGTGTATTCTTATTTTATTGTCTCAATTGATATAAAAGATCTCCTTGATTGAGTTGATAGGGTGTTCCACTAGCCAGTCCCAGAGGTCCGTTTTAAACTGGTTCCCTACTACTTGCTTATGTTTTGTGGCAGGGAATGGTAACTTTGCATCCAATAAGAGATGGTTTCTGGCTGAATCTTGTTGTGTGATGGAAAGGTAGGTTGTAGTCTCTTGCTCTTCTGGTGAAGGTGGGAGTGGAAATCTTCATTCCTGGGAAGATCTAAGCTGCTGGTGTACATTACCACTGCATGGATGTAGAGTGCTGGGACAGTTAGACATGTTCTCTCACTTCATCCACTTATCGATAAGTAGCTTATGGTTGCAGTTTCTTTTACGTATCCACAATAAGTTTTATTTTGTGTAAACATATGAATTTGAACTACAATTAAATGTTTGTACTAAATTCGAATACAATTGTGTCCTTTATTGAATCCTTTTTGTCCTTTATTGAATCCTTTGTGTCCTAAAACCCCCTAAACGAGGCAGAGAGACACAAAGCCCTAGCCCAGTTGGTGTTGGAGTTATGGGAGGAACGGTGTGGTACGAGGGAATATTTATTCATCGTGGAGCGCGTACTTAGGTAAATTAAACAACAAAACCTCCTTCCATGATAATCCTGTTATCTCCCCGCAGTTACCCTTCCCGCCTCGACTCGCATATAAGCTGCTATTGTTATCTCTATGCAGTTTTAAACTTTAACTTTGTGTTACTCAGAATTAAAACAAATTCAATATATCACTTGGTGCAGGAATTTCAATCTATATTTATACTGTGGTACTTATTTAATTTGTATATGTAATTAAACTTGTATATCTGTATAACAAATGTATTTTTATATTTATTTCGGTAACAATTATAAAGATTTACATAATTTTATTTCAATAAATGAATATAATTTTCGTTAAGAAAATTTTCTGTTTAAATATTTTAATCTGTTTTCATTGTTATGACAAATTTAATATATGATAATTTTACAATGTGTAGTAGTAAATGTGTTATATTGCAAAGATTTTACTGCATCCTGAGCTATTTCAGTTATGTTTTATACCTCATTTATGTGAAGCAAATGCCCGATAATGATTTATGATTGCAATTAAAACAATTTAATACAATATTTAAGACAAGAAACAGATGAGTACTGCCTATGAACATGGACAGATAAAAACACTTTCTATTATTGTGGTCCAGGAAATCTCCTAATTATACTCAATGTTCTTCATTGAGAAGACTCCAGTTCATCACATGAAACTATTTAAAATTTATGAAGGTAAATATTTGTATGTTTTGAGTAAACTATACATCATGTCAAATGGGTAACGAGAATAAATAAACTACCGGTTAATCAATTTCTGACGCCGTCAGGTTATAGCACTTTGGACAACTCTAGAGAATATATTTGTTTATTTGTTCATTTTTAATTAGTAAAATGATATACTGTTTCTGAAAATAAAATATCATAAATAATATTCCACTTTATTTTGGACTCTTTCTCGGTCCATAAGATGTGATAATAGCTTAAAATATTTATCTAAATATATCTCCAGAGTACCTCTTACCACTAAGCAAGAAAATTAAAACACAAACGTGTGTTTAAGAAAACAGTGAATAAACAAACCATTCTAAAGAGATACAATTATAATTGATTACACATTGAATATAGTTCGGTTCCAAAACAAAGCTGCACAGATTTTGAATGAGTCCTTTCTTACTGTATACTATGTATAATGTGTCGGCCGGTATTACAACACGCTATACATTCCTAAATGGACCTCATCCAAAATCAAATTACAGAGTTTAACTGCGACCCATCCTGCATTCACGGGGTGTCGCATTTATAGCAGTATTTGTATTATACTGCAAATGGATTCCACACCAGAAAGCCATAACCTTGTCTCTTCTCTCCATCTAACTGTCACTGTTCCGGGCCGTAAAATTTTGGATGAGTAGAAATCTTAGCAGCTAACAGTAGTTTTTGAACTTTGGTCCCAAATATTTGTTAAGAGTTTCATACATTTGCTTCACTTCTACGTAAATCTTTGGGAATCACATGAAGAAAAATATTTGCTTACAGGGACTGCGATTTTGAAAAATTAAAATCACAAATTTGTTCAAATAAAAGGGACTTAAACCCCTAACCTTTCTTTGGTTTGTTCTGAGATGTCTAATGAGACATCTCATTATAGCTTATTGCATTATTGCTTTATTTTCCTTTGTTTTAACTAGTAAACAAATGTTTTTACCAGTTACGTACTGAGGAAAATAAAGCAATACTAGAGTAGATCGCATGAAAATGGTCCGATGGTCGATTGCCCATATGATTCCCCTCACCCTTTCTCAGCCAACACCGTTGCCATACGAATTTCAAAAACATTAATTCCGTCTGCTTGTTTTAGCGAATTTCCCCTATAGGGAAGAAGCTATTACCGTAGGTCTCATGGTAAGACTTAAGCCCGAGACCATGATAACTTTTCATTTTGAGGTCCCCAGATGCCAAAAACACCATTCGTTCAAATTGTTATATATGTATTTATATATATATTTATATATATATATATATATGTGTGTCCGTAAGCACGATAACTCTCGTAAAAAAGGTCCGATCTTAATGAACTTTGGTACAAATGTGTAAAGTACCATTTATTTGAACGATTTCGAAAACCAGATAAATCGCACCATCCGAAGGGGGGTTTTGGGGGGGTTTTGTACCCCAAAAATGTGTTTTTTGGGGTTTTCACATTTAATTTTAATTTAAATCAAATTTTAATTTATACCATTGAATTCAGCTTAAAAAAAAAACAATTTGGTATTTTGATCATTGCTCTACGTCAATTGGTTACCGAGATATTGAAAGTGCTAAGCACAGTACGTTGTCTAATGTTATTCTTATGGAGAAAAAGAAAAATTGTATATCTCGCTTATTTATGAACATAAACTGGCGAAATTTGGTATATGGCTTGATCTGGTTATGGTTTATTGTTGTTTGCACAAAAAAAATTTTTCGCCTATGGCTCCTGTAGCAGCAAACCTAGGTACTTGGTCCCCATGTTATTCTTATGGAAAATACTTAAAATGTTATATATCGCTTATTTATGAATGTATATGGATGAAACTTGGTATGTGACTTCACTAAGATGAGTTCTATTGATATTTGCATAAAAAACAATTATTTTGTGTGCCTTGTTGCAGCAAACCTGCGTACTCATCCCCAATGTTATTCTTATGGAGGATAATTAATATTTTAAATATCGCTTGTTTGTGAATACCTACATTTCTTATGAATCCTGTTAAGTGCTATAATGTGTTATGTTATATATTCATTGGAAATTCGCTGAGTATGCAGGTTTGCTGCGACGGGGGTATTGTTTATATTGTATAGGAATTGTTTTGTATTTGTTATAGGAATGGATTTTAAAACAGACGACGGATATACTTTACCATATGTTTATTAGACCGGAGTGATTTGGCAACAATGTATTCACTTCCATTGGACTATTTTGGAGCAAATTTCTCCAGAGGGTTACAGGTTTTACATTAGGCTTACTCCCTAACATATGGTTTTTGTGTAAGTGGATAATGACAGCTGATAATTAGTTCATTTTTCTTATTAATAAAAACACTGCAGTGATATTTTCATGAGAAAATAATTGGATCTCTCAAGTCCAGTGGGGCGTAGCCCACGTAATTTTTGACATTTCTGATATTTTTCCCACCGCCTTTGGTCCTTAAGCTTGAAAATGAATCGTCATAACCTAACTTAACTTCTTCCTAGCTCGAGATATTTCGCAGGGACCGATTCGCTTACGTAGTTAAATATATAGATGAAAGTATGAGCACATGTATAAAACCACCTAGGCAAAGCAGACACTAAAATTTAATAAAGCACACATTAAATGTGGAAATTTAAACACAGCAGACGTTTTACAGTTATGAAGCTCTTTTTACGGTGGCAATTTTTGCTTAAGCTTTGGACTGCCCTAAAAAAAAAAAAAAATTACTTTGAAAACCTAATAAGATCATCCCTAATCCTATAATTATTAACAATATTACTTACTAGGCAGTATAATTCCAAAACTTAGCCAATCCGCCAAAAAGTTATAAGAATTACAGCCATTATTAATAGCCTGGCTATCTGTCTAATGTGCCGGTCTAAGGCCTGTTGTCTAAGATTTGTTTGGTTATTGAGTAATTCAGAACAAATTAAATGCAGGTACTGACTATCTAGTGAGTTGTTATGTTATGCACTAATGTGCAGTCATATAGTAATCCGCGGGCAACGCGTTCGTATGTAAAGTCCCTAGCACGTGGGAAATTTAGATTCAGAAGCTTAAACTAATACACCAGTCAACCGTCATATTTTGATCCTGACAAAGTAAGTGCTGCACATGGAACACGATATAGTAATATCAATAAATAAAGGAGTTATATCAGTGTAGTGGTGTATCCTCATTATTCATGCCACGTGCAGTAATGGATGTGACGGATATCCGCACGTGGTTCTCCGCTCCTGTGACGGATCACACGTGATCTGCGAGAAAAGTCACACACTATGTTGATGAGTTTCATAGGACCTCTTGCTAGGTGATTCATAAAATGATACATGTTCTATGACTTGTAGAACACATGATATATCTCGTAGGATTGTAAAGGTCTACGTTTGTCCCTACTCCTCTGTATTAAAAATTGTTTGAACCAATTTTAAAATTAATTGAATACCTAATGATGTTGCCAAACATTTTAATGAACAGACTTTTAAAATACAGATTGATATCTAAAGTGAATCAAATATAATGGAAAAACTGGCATACACACTCTCCGTATTCAAAGCTATAAAAATCTCTAAAAATCATGAAAATCAACAACCTTTGACAAATGATACCTTTGTTTAGCTACAGATCGGTTTTCCTCGTCGATTTTTTTTGTTTTCCCCTACCAATGCAAAAGAGACATTGATGTCTGAGGGAGAGGAAATCCCTCTGCCAGTTCTTTTTGATTAGGAGGTGTTATATTTAGTTTATACAAAATCAATCAGTACTAGACTGGGCAATTTGCCATGTTTTGTTGGAAAACGTGATGTAATAATATTATTACAAACCTCTATAAGAATAGCATTGCACAACAATAAATCTTCGCCAATTTGAAAGTGTAAATTTATCATCTGGCACTTTATTAAAATATTATTTTTAATTAATTTTGTTGTGTTTTGTTAATAGCAATGTTGTTTTAGTAAAACTGGAGATTAGTAAACTTTGAATAGATGTTTTTAGGTTTTGGGCTTGATAATTTCTTATATTGAAGATAGCTTTTTAGATTGGCTTAGCTTTAATGGATATAGCTTCAGTTTATCTTGTTTGATACAAAGTTAAGGCTAAGAAGCCTTTTTGTAACGTTACATATGACAATCCATTGATTATAAACTAGTAAAATCATGATGTAGTTCATATTTCCTCTTGACATATTTCCTCCGAACTTAATAATTAAATGTTTGTTAATTAAAATGAAAAGTATAATGAGGTTGCGTCTTATCCCCGAGGAGGTAATTTAAAATGCATGGCGTCACTCAAGAGACGAGGCTAATTTGATCAAAGCCTCTCGCAAACACACCGATGTGGGTTTACAAAACATGTTCATTAGCGGTATGTTTATTTCTGGGTTTTGGATTACTTTGGTTTCAACTCACGGAGTTTCCTAAGTATATTTTCCCACCTCGAAATTTGTACACCAGTCGATTCACTAGCATAAGATAAAGTAGCATACTTTGATGTGCAAGAATGTGAGAAAATCTACTTCAATCTGAATGCATTTTACTTCCTAATATTGCAAAGGATATTTAGTTTTGCGGTGTTATGACGGAAAACGTCTCTGTGTGTTTTTGCGAGCATTTCTGTTATTATAGGACATGCAAACTGTAAAATTCTAATACAAACATATTGTTTTGTTGTTAATTGTATAATCTTAAAGAGTTGATTTTTATAATACCTATGTGACTGGTCAGCCTAACAGTAAAAACTAAACAAATCCTGAAATTCCAGAAAAACCTAACCCCATAAATTTTAAGATAAGATTATAAACCCGTTGAGAACATTACTTCGCTGGCTTCCAAGCTAATAAATACTTACCATCTCTTAGAGCGATAAATCACTAACAAAATAACAAGAGGTACTACATTTATGTTTCCAATTGTCATATACAATTAAGAAGGTTTATTTTTAACTAAGTGTTTACTAAGTGTTTATGACTTGCATCTTACTGTATTTTCCGCATCGCTTGTTTAATCAGAACAATAAATAAAATATCATGAGAGAATAGTGTACATGTGCTTCTAATAAGACTGTATCAAAAGTTAAAATTGCAGGTTAATAAAAACACAAAACGGCAAGGTAATTTACCAAAAATTGCAGGTTAATAAAATACAAAATGGCAAGGTAATTTACCAAAGTTGTTAAGTAATTAAGTAGAGTGGGTACTTGCAGAATAAACGTAGGAGGCTATGGGGTAGGGAATTGTTACGAAGTGCATAAAGGTGGATTGTGATGGTTACTGTTAATTGAGTAGATACTGTTACTGGAATGGAGAAAACTAAATAGACTTTTCTTGAAAATGATTAAGCTTCAACTTAGGTTGGTTAGCTCCAAATAATAAAGTATGTTGTTGGCAAACTTTTTAAAATTAAATATTAAATAATTTTGGTCCCCATATGATAAAAACATCACTCGTTTAAATATTAAATATACTATTTCATGTTTATGTGATTAATCTTATGAAAAATAATTAGGTATTTGCCAATTAATTTTAATAAAACCCGAATAAAAGTCATAACTAGTGGAATCTTCTCATAAATTTAATTATTTATTTTATAATCTTAATTGGTTGTCTTCGTCAATCCGTAGCAGATATATTCAAGTGCTAAACACAGTGTATTGGACCACTGTTATTAGCGAATTCCCCCCATAGGAAAGAAGCTATTACCGTAGGTCTCATAGTAAGACTTAAGCCCGAGACCATGATAACTTTTTGTTTTGAGGTTCCCAGATGCCAAAAACACTATTCGTACAAATGTATATATATAATTTTCGGTAAAAAGAGCTACTAATATGGTTATTATTTTAAACATTTTAAACACAGAACCCTGTTTTAAATTACTTTATTTTAAGACCCACATGTTTTGTACCTTAAGGCCATATTCATGGTCATAAACAAAACTTAACCTCACAATTAATATAAATAAATCTAAGTAAACAATAAATTGCTAATAATATAATCATATGACTTTTCCCAGATTTTTTTAGTATGCTTCTCAACTATTGTGGCTTTTGGATTTTAATTTCAATATTTTTTCATATATTGGGTTTTGTATATGAATTTTCATGGTGTTAATAATATTTTGGGAGTCTTTTTTGTAGCTGGAGTAAATGTTGAATTCTTCTTTATGTCAAGTTTTTCTCCTTTTGACCCATATTCTATTATTTGCAAATCATCTTCTATGCTTTTAAATTTATGATTGTTCTTTATCATGTGCTCTGCAACATTTGACTTCATTCTGGTTTTGTTTTTTTTTGATTTAAATGCTTGCAAATGTTCTTTATATCTTCAGTTGAACGTCCTGCTGGTTTGTCCGATGTAATATTTTTGGCACTCTGATCAATTGATCTTATAGATACCTGATCTATCGTAGTCGTTTTTACTTTTATTTTTGTTTTTAGTAAGTTTGTTGTTAATAATTTTCATAGCATTGTTTTTGGTTCTGTAGCTTATTTTCAATTTTGACTGTCGAAACGTTTTTCTTATTGCGCTATTGAATTTAGTGCTGTATGACGAACATATATATATTCTTTTGTGTTTTCTGTGTGTGTTGTGTTTTTATTCTTCTTTCTCATACTTTTCTTTGTATAGTTTTCTTATGTTCAAGCTCTCCTGCAGTACGCTATCTTGATTTGGGGCGGAGCCAACAATAGCATTATTGAACCTTTGTATGTTGTTCAAAAATTAATTAAAGTAACCGTTCAACTTGCCTGCTTACATATATACCTCAAAAAACTAGGTTATATTATTGTTTTTTAATAACATCAACAAATCAAACCAACGCAGAAGTCATATTAACCAAAAGATCACTTCAACCAACTGCCCGAAATAATCAGGTGTTGAGATCATCGAGATATGAAAACCTATCTATCTAATTAATAAAATAATCATAATTAAAAAATCTAAAATATTATTTAAATTAAAATAATTATTTAAAAATCTATTTAAATATTAGGGAATAAAAATCTGGGGCAATATTATAAAATAAGCAGACCTTGTTATAGAATAAGCCTTAATGCAAGATATTCTATTTTTACTTACCTGTTATACAAGTTCATATTTGAAAGTCATATTTATGACAGGGGTGTAAATAATTTAAAGTAATTTCAACTAAATTTCGCGAGTCTATGTTTATGCGCGAATTTAAATACCAAATATACATAAGTAAAGATACTATTTCATCTTTACCCTGGATGTTTCAATATGTGAAAGTGTAACCATATGAATCAATTGTTATATTAACCCATTGGCGTAGACATACGAGCAGGTCTCGTTCCTTACTTGTAATTTTATTAACGTGGGAATTGGAGTATAAAATTGGTGTTTTTAAATGGATTAATGGCATATTTTAATTAAAATATTGTTTTCTTTCAGTTTAGAGAGTCGCATTGGCACACACACAGTAGACATAAGTAAAAATTAGCAAAATCAGTGTTGACCATGTGCAAGTCTCAAAGAATTAACCGATCCCGTCAACTTCCAAGCAAGCCTGCCACCGTTTATTTTACTTGGACCCTCCCACCAACGTTGCCACAGACTGGTTAACTCATTGAGAGTTGCACAACTGGTCAGTTTTGGTCGTGTGCGGGAATCGAACCCACGAACATCGTATCGCCACCTGGCCAAGGTGTTTCCACGACGTAGCCAACTCAGCTAACACGACCAAAGGCCTGGCAGCGATATTAAGTGTTTTCAGTCAGTCCGCGCCCCTAGCACCCTAGCGGATAGAACCGTAGACGCCCGCGGTCATTAGTTACATATTTTTCTACTAGAGTGCAGCACCAATCAATTCCCGTTATAGGCTACTACAAATAGAATAAAATTACTACCCAATGGGTTAATAAATGGTATTAGGAAACTGACACATACTTTCTCCCTTTTAGCCCAACTTTAACGAATAAATTACTTTTTATTTACTAAATATAGAATACAAAGCACGGTCGAATGTACAGAAAATCTCGTAAACAAGTTGTTTTAAAAAACATCCACCCAAATCCCTGCTTTGGATGCACTACAGAAACCATTGCTGTACTCGTGGTTTTAAGAGGGGAAATGCCCCTATTCCCCCCCCAGGGTTATTAAGGGGCAACATATTTCGAATTTCCTCTGTTGGTCAATACTAACTTGACAAGCATATCAAGTTTGAATGAAATTGATCAGTAAATAAGAGAGAAATAGTATTTTTTTTATTCCCCATAAGGATAACATGGGTACAACGTACTGCGTTTACTGCAAAATGAAAATTTCAGTTTTCTCCGAAACCAGCAATCGTAGAATAGTAATTCAAAATACTAAATTATTTAGTTTTTTGAGCTCTTTTTAATGGTGAATAGTAATATTTTTTATATTTATGTCTTTTTGTGAAAAATCCAAAAAACTGAATTTTTGATGTTTTAAGTCCTGTAATTTCTGAACCCGAATTTTTACAGGAATGCGGGTGGTGCCATTTTGTTGGAAAACTAAAGTTCTACAAACGACTAAAGTTTAATCAAAATCGTTAGAGCCGTTTTTGAGAAATTTTGATTTTTCATGTTTTTTGGTGGTTTTGGGGGGATAATTACCCTTAAAAATCAAAAATTAAAAAAAAACGCCTGGAGATATCGTGGAGTAGTACCTACATGCCAAATTGCATAAAAATCGGCCCATTGGTTAAGGCTCTAGCTCTGTACACATCCACACACACACACACACACACACACACACACACACACACACACGGACACACGGACACACACACACACAGACAGACATCACGTAAAAACCACTTTTTTGGGTTCAGGGAACACCAAAACGAATATTTCCACTAACAACTCAAATTCGAAAATTTTTACGAAAACAATACTTTCTCTATATACTATGTATAAGGGGAGAAATTAAAAATTGCTGAAAACAAAAACAAAAACACTACAAGTTTTGATACAATATAACTACCAAAAAGTCGTGAGTTTTATTTCAGGAAAATTTACAAGAAATACAGTAAGATACTAATAACCCAAGGACATTGACGAATGGAATATCTAGAGGAATACGAACTTCAACTTCAATCAATTTGGTAAAAGCTAATCAAAATTTCAGCATATCTCCAAGACTTCAGATTAAATAAGAAAAAAAAGAAAATGCAAAAATCATACATGTGATTAAATTACGAAATTCAATTTGGTATTTTCGAGGAAAACTATTGAGGGAAAACATATTATTTGATTTCTGATGCAATTATTATTATTGTTGCAATTTATATGGACTTAAAGGTAATACATCAAATGCACCCTTAAGGCAAAGGACTATGACCCTGAGTAAGATCTTGAATTTAAACCCTGTATAACGACTTATTAGCCGAGGAACGTTTTTAACGATCAATTTAACTAATGTTGAAATATGAATGTATTTAAATAGCAATCTTGAAAGATATATGATTAAATTTTGAAATTACAGTATACTGAAATGTATGTTTGATTTATGAGTTATGTGCAGACCTTATGTGAATAATAATATCGTATAAAGAATAAAGTGGTAGGTAGTATTATTAAAGCAGCTTTTAGGAAAAATGTGCGATACCCTACATCTTTATTGTTTAAAGACACCGAGCTGCTTTCTGTAAAGCAAATATTTATTAAATCCTTGCTGACTTTTATTTTCCTTCACAAAGAAAATGTCATTACTCCGGTGACTCACGGCTATCAGACAAGGAATGCGATTAATTTGGGCCTGCAGGTTCCTTTAGTAGTTAAATCTTGTAATCTGACGAATGCTTATTATCTAGGTAACGTTGTGTACAGGAATATCCCTCCACATATACGAAACCGCCAGGAACATGTATCGCTGGCTGCCTTCAAAAAACGTGTCACCGGCTGGCTGGTCGAGATTGGTGTCGAGGAGGCTGTTTCTCTTGTCCACTCCCTATTAATAACTTTCCTCACACTTATCTACGGGCTCGTCACTCTCAAACATTTCGACAGATTACTTATACTTACTTTACTTATAATGACTTACATCTCACCGGCACACCTGGCCGTCTTAGTCTAATTAAATTCATTTAACTACACACGCGTTTTTGTATGCTCTCATATTGAGCTGTGAGAGTTTTAGTTTTAGTGTTAAATTTATTAAATAATGCTTATTTAAAATACATTCTGTCTGTCCAGTCTGCACATATATATTATTTTATTTTATAAGCTTTGTTAGTATATTAATATAGTGAAAGTGCAAGAGGAAGTACAAAGGCCATTGAAATAAGACTCATCACCACGCACATGCCATAAGGCACATGTGAGGACTTAATTTCCAATTTATGTATTCACTCTGTGTATCTTGATTTAAATGTTGGAAATAAATTCCTTGAATCTTGAATCTTGAATCTTTCTTTTTTTATTATATTTTCGATTATTTTTGGGGTGTATCCATTTTTGAAAGGTAAGTATTTAATATATATATATATATATATATATATATATATATATATATCGATCTATATATGTGCCCGTGAATGCGATAACTTGGGTAAAATATATCCGATTTCGATTAAATTTGGCTCAAATTTTTAAAATGACATTCATGACTTTAAGTTCGAAAATCAGAAAAATGGGACCATGGGAAGAGGGGTTTATGGGGGTTTTAAATTTTCCATTAAAATTTGTTTTGTAGATTTTTCACCCTAAAATTTGTAAAACACTTAATTTTGGTTTTGACCATGGTGTAGAGCTTAAAAAATAATAATAATATAGTATTTTGAATTATTAACCTAGGTTAAGTGTTGCGGAGAAAATCCAAAAAACCTGCTCATAAAATTCCCCATGTTAATCTTATAGGAAAAAGGTTTTTAGCTTTTCCTCGGTTCATTTTAATGTAAACTTCACGTTTGCTTTTTCCAATCAGTTCAGCTCAACAAAATAATCATGTTGGTATTTAAATTGAATTTCTACGTCCAACCGTTGCAGAGATATTCAAAGTGCTAAACACAGTACACTGTCCAATGTTATCCTTATGAAGAATAAATAACATTTGATATCTCGATTATTTATGAAACTTGGTATGTGGCTTCACGAAGTACTCGTATATTGATATTTCATACAAAATTTATTTTTTGTCGATCATCCCCGCAGCAGGAAACCTGCATACTCAGCCCTAATGTTTTCATATGGAGAATAAGTAAAGTTTTATATCTCCCTTAATTATGAACATAAATTAATAAAACTTGGTATGTAGCTTATCCTGGTTGAGTTATATTGATAATTGCACAAAACCGTATTTCTTCTCTTTCTTTTTGCAGGAAACCTACGTAGTCAGCCCTAATGTTATTATTATGGAGAATAAATAAAATGCTATAGATCACTTATTTATTTATGTATTTTATGAAAATTGGTAAGTGTTTTTATGATGTAATGAGAAACATATGCATGCATTGGAAATTCGCTGAGTACGCAGGTTTGCTGCGACGGGGGTATTTTTATAGGGTAAATACGGTATTATATCCTGCTTGTTTTTGAATACATTTTAATGAAACTTGTAAATATGATAAACAGTTCCCATAGTAAAGTCCGAAATAGTAGAGAAGGTATTTCAGTGTGTGAACTACAACTGGTGGGAGAGCCACACTACAGGCTGGCCACCTTTGTGTGTAAACTATTTTTCCGTCTCTCCCCAAACAAAATTAATCTTGGTTTGTTGCTTCATTTTGTTGCGGCCCAATGATTGTTACCTAAAAACCACACTTTTGGGGGATTCCTGAGTGGCCAGCCTAACATTATTGTTATGCATAACAAATATTTTATATGTAACTTATTAATTGATAAATTCGGGGAAAATTCGGTCAACTGGCTCGTAGTTGTGATTTTTCTCTGAAAATTCGCCAAGAAAACAGTTTTGTTGCAACGTCAGTATTTACTAGTTTTATAATTAATTAGACTAAACTAACAATGGGATTTCAATACTTACAATTATTGAAGTACTCGTCCTAACTTGTGTAAGTTTGATGAATCTTCAGTTATCGTTTGTGATTTGTCAAAAATAGTGTTATTTTTTTAAGAAACAACACAAATGTGTTACATGTATCTTGTTTAGTAATCAAAATATGATAATTAAGATAAAAAGCTGCATAGTTACAATATTGTACACATTAATTACTGCTATATTGATTGTTTTTTTCAATGTACTTAAAAGAAGCAAGTTTGACAAATCATGTCAGCCGTCAAAATAAAAATGTACCTATATTTAGAGATAAGGGTGTTTTATTCAATATATTAACTATGTTATTACTGCTTTGTTAAATTCGTGTACTACATAGTACATAAACAATAAGTTTACATGAAATGGCTTTAAGACACGGATGCGAGCATTTCAATTTGTGTATGTGTTTTCTAGAATGTGTTTTTTTACTTTCAATCAGCTCTAAGAGCACAGACAGAAAAACTCAAGACTCCTCAAGTAAAGTTTCTAAATGATCTAATCCATTACCTACATTTTACTTCGGGACCGAACTTTGAAAAATTGAATAACTCTCTTCAACCTTCCGTTTCTTATCAAACTTGGTTACGGCAAACTAAGGAAATACGTTAGAGTATTAGAAGGAAGCAAAATTTTAATTTTGCAAGTACTATAGAACGGTCAATACACTTAACAAATTTAAGCCTTATTACTCTAATAGTTAATTTTACTCTTTGTGTAAAGATTCTGTCCTAGTATCAGGACAGTAAAAATTAAAAAATAAAAACTACAACTTTTGCATTAACAGGTAAATAAGAGAATACATCCAAATGTTTAAATTATTCAACATATACTGATCAAGTTTTAAAGATATGTAGTTAGTAAAGTATTACTGATTAAATGCTAGTTTATAATTATTTTATAACACTTTACAAATATTTACAAAAAAATTATTTAAAATTTTCTCAGAATAACAAAAGTAAGAGATGATATAATTAACATATTTCGCCAAATTACTTTACCGCACTTTGCGAGGGTTGACGTTGCTGTAATTGTGGCTCAAGAATTTCATCTTTGAACTGGCTGTATTTAAGAACAACTTACGAGTAAAAAAACAGATACGTGACAACACTAAACATATCTCAAACCAATAAAGTAAAATATACAATTTAAATAATATTTACAAACCAGCTTATTATTAAATCACTTCTATTTTTTGTACGTTTTATGTACAATACAGAGTATATAATACAGAGTTAGGTGTCTGTGCAGATTTTCCCTATATGCTCCCATATGTTATATGTATTTCCTATCGCTTTCGATCATAGTATTTGTAATAAGGGTGTCAAAGGTAAGATCTAAATGAACTGCCAACAATATTGAATGTGATTTTAATTTTAATATTCAATAAAATGAACAAGGTTTGTTTGCGCATAGAAGGTTACGTTTTGCGCGGGAAAGTAAAATATCCTACCGTCCCTAGCATTAACATAAAGAATCCAAAAACCAATTATCAAGTTTTATCTCCAACGTGAACACCTACAATATTTGAAAACCCACTAAAACTGCAAACATTAGTATTCAAATTATATTGATCTTTAACAACGTACTCCGTAGCAAGGATATTATATGATCCCATGCCGTGGCGGTGCTTGGTATGTAATTGCAATTCTTATGTCAGACATCTCGGAATAAACCACAACTCACAAATAAACTCACAAATGTAATGTCGAATTATAATTGATATTTAAAAAAAAGCATACTTCAAAGGACAGGGGGCGGATCCAGAGGTCATGTTTGGGGGTGGGGGGGTGGTCACCGAGAGTTACCCCTCGCCCTCCCCCTGAGTGGTCCCTGGCACCCCATTATTTTTTTAACTACGTATATGAAAGTAAGTTATTAACAAATGAAAGTAAGTTAATATAATGTGTCAATAACATTGTACTCAAGAAAAAAAGCAATCATAACTTTATAAACAAGCTAAACAAAAATTAACTTTTGTTCTACTGCACCCGACCGTAAATAAAAATAACAAATATTTAGGCATTTCAATTTTTTCTACGTCATCTGTAGGCGTCTAACAACAAGTAAGATGCCTAAATAAACAATTTATTTTAGTAGTTACCCACGCGAAAAACTATTTACAAAACGTATTTGAAATCTGCAATACTACGCGAAGATACAATGAGGAAAGAGGCTGACGGCTGACAGCCAGTAAGGTCAACGACTCGAATATAGAAAATTTCGTACCACATTTTTACAAAATAAAATACTTGGCGTATGAGCTTCCGTTTGCACGCAATTTAATCGTTATTTCCTCTTATTTCATTATACTTTCATTTAATATTATACTTTCATTATAATTAATTGTATTTTTTTTACTGAAATTACATTTGCATTGTAGCGCTAAATGTCATAAGAAAATAATTGAATATAATCGTATTTACCATGCTTAAGCACTGAAAAAGTAGTACCGTCATATTCGGTTAATAATGAAAGCCAACCACCACCCTCGAGCCACGGTTACTGCTCTTAGAACTTTTCATTACCTCTTTCCGTTTACCGACGTTGTCTTAGGAAAGGGCTTACCTTATATGCCAAGTAGCTTTCACCCAACGTAATGAACAGGGAGTATGTTTTCAGAATACCTCAGTTACTTTAACAAAGAATTAGGGAGCATAAAGGTGAAATCTGCACAGACATATTATATATAAATAAATAAATATACAAATATATATATATATATATATAATATAAAAGAATGGAAGTGATTTTAGAATAAGCTGGTTTAGAAATAATCTTTAAATTCTATGATAGTTGTACGCTCATTCCTCGCGTATAAGGATAATCGAAACACATGATCAAACTTAAATCGAGTCTCGTAAAAAATTCAAGATCTGATTTGAGTAACATCATCAGAATACATTCCGGTATCATTTAACTGCCGCCAGAATCTGGGTTTTATGTCTATATGGCTATAGTCTTGGTTACTTCTCCCCGAAAAACCATTTATCGCGGTAGCTGAGTGGGTATCGCACTGGCTCTCAGAACGAAGGTCGCAGGTTAGGATCCCGTCGCCAACCCAAACGTTTTATCCGTAGAAAAACATTCATACATTTATCACTTGTTTTTATCAAAGGAAATGTTCTATAAATCCGTAAATTTATTTATTTATAAAATAAATTGTAGATCTCAAGCATGGTTTGTTGTAGGATTGGCATGAGTGCGTTATCGTAGTACAAACAGAGTATTTTGGGCTAGGCAGTGACTTTAGCAGTGTGATTAATTTAACTTTTAAGAGAACAGCGAGTTTCCTAAATGAACTAATGTTACAATTTCTATAGGCCTAGTCAAAATATCCTTAAGGATTAAAAATAAGTCGTCAGGTCTAGTTATTCAGATGACAAAATTATATCTCAATATATTGTTTCAATAGCCTAGGCTATCATGAAATTAAATGCTATAAACATGGGTTGGTCCAAGACCGTACCTGAAACTTCTCAAATGGCAAGTAGCCTAAGTGTATAGGCCTACATTTGATAGCCATAGGTCCAAGTTTATGATGAAAACAGCTCACTGTAATCCAAACCTAGGATATGTCAAATCATTTCAGATAACCTGCAAAAGAGGCTTAGTTTGGTTAGAATAGTTTGAAGCTTTTGTTTTGGTTCGCTACAACATTCCTGGTAATGTATTTAAAGTATTTTACAACAGTTTTATTACCATTTTAATTTTGGCTTACTCTTACTATAATCCAACCCTAGGCTATGTCAAATCATTCAAGATAACCTTCCGGAAAAGGCTGTTTGGTTAGAATAGTCTATAGCTTTTATTGTGGTTAGCTTCAGCATTACTGGTAATGTATTTTAGGTAGTGTAGAAAATTTTTATTATTAATTTAGTGAAAATATAACCTAGCAAATAATTGTGCTACAAAATGAATTTAAGGTTGGTCGCTTACAGTGACTAACTTGATCAAAGCTTTCTAGATAAATTGAGGCTTTGTATACTTTTTACAACATGACAATCACAATATTACCAATTGTCTAAGACAATGTAATAAAACAAACTATTTGATAAGTTAAGTTAATATCTCAGTATCTACAGTTATCTAATTTGAAAAGTTATTTTGAGTTTTTTGATCTGCCACACGCGTCGTCTGCCACTGTTACTCGACGCCTCCGACGACTGACGATATTTACACAGAGTAGGCATACTAAGGGAATATTAACTGTATGGATATTTTGTTAATAATGTACACTTAGTAGTTTTATAAAATAAGAAATATGCTCACAACATAAAAATATACTTCGATTTATCTCCCTTTTTTGTTGGTAAAAAACCTTTTGTTATCCAGTATAACAAAGTATATACTCTATAAAAATAACTATTGCTACTCTGTTGTTGAAACATAGACGTCGGCTAAATTTTAACGATTCAAGTACCACTAAAATGGCTTCCAATGTTATTATTATGGAGAAAAAAATAAATTTGTTTTTAAGATAATTTTATTAATACTGAACGAAATCATCTGAATAACGAACTCGACCGAGATTTAGTACTGTTACGTTTATCTGGAAAATTTGAAGTTTAACTGTGGAAGCGTTCTCGAGTTATTTTGGTCACAAACACGCCAATTGAGTTGATTCTCTTACCAGTCTAAGCTGTTAAGTTATGTATAAGGATAAACTTCATTTCGTTCAATTATCCAATTATTTTAACTGACTAATTTTGACGAAAGTTATAAGTTATATACATCGATGGCTATATACATCGATGCTATATACATCGCATGGCTTACACCGCTGCCTTCTATTTCGGAGTTTAAGCAAACAAAAGAATTCGCTATGATTTACCTGCGTTAAGTTCAGATTAGTAAGTGGATTGTTGGCAGTGTACACATCGAATATAAGAGGGGCAAGGACTGATCCCTGCGGCAGACCGTCCTCCAGTTGCCTAAAAGTACTTCCCCTAGATATACTTTGACTAAAGCAAAGACCTGGTCGCAGCAGTTGCAAATCCAGCTTGTTCTACAGGGATGTTGGCATTAAGCACTCGGAGGATTCTATTATAGATTAGCCTCTCGAGCAACTTACGCACTCAACAGACTCAACTTATAAGCAACAGACACTCAGAAGGGCTAAGGGCGATAACTCTGAGGCTGTTGTGGTTCTTTTCCGGGCTTCAGGATGGCTACTGTTTGTTATACCTTGAACATGCCAGGTACTTCACTGGTGACTAATATTTTATGGACGGCTTCGGGCTTGGTTATATTTTTTGCAACATTGACTTATTTTTTGTAAAATTACTCAAGGTAAAATTGCGTTGTTCGTTTAATCAGCAAGAGTAATGTCTACTTTAAAACATACCATTTTTGTTGTCCCTCATGCATAATAATACTCAAACGGGAAACCAAATAATTCCATTGTAGAATAAGATATTTATTATAATGGCACACGAAACGTTAGATGTTACAAATTACTATAAAATAATATAATTTATTATTTTACAAAGATACAAATTAGCATTCAGTATTTAAATATGTTTTTTTAGCCGAGATCCAGCTGCATCAGTAGGATCTCACTGCAATGTATTAAAAATTATATTTTGAAATCGGGGGAAAAAGTAAAAGCATTAAAAGTTAAGTTGTAATTAAACTGGAATTCAAATTAGAACTTAGGACGAGAGACGTAAGAGATAAAACAGTTTAGGTCTTTTGCCAGAGTCAACCCCAACATTCCGCAACTTCTGTGGCCCCGTTTGACGCAGCTGTAATTGTGCAATTCCATCTCTGCAATAGATTTCTTAATTTTAGAACAAGCCAGAATACAATGGTACAAAATCATTTGTAGTTAAATATTACAATTCATGAGTTTTCTTATTTCACCTACGTGGAATAAGTACTATCTAAAATCTTATTGATGCCTACTGTAAATAAAAATTTTAGTTGGTTTAAGAAAACTATGATTATTAGAGCATAAGGTATGAAAAATATCCGCAAAAAAGATTCTTTAAAACGAGGTCCCAAATATGGTAAATGTTTTAAATTTAAAAAGTGTTTAAACCAATATTAAAGTTGTTCCCTGATTATGTATTTATATTTATTACACATTTACTGTCAACAACTTTACTATTTCTTTTGGTTTTAAATTTACGAATGTGCTATTCCTATATTGAAATAGGATTCCACTACATGTATCAAATAAAACAACAGGCAGACTTTCCATCAAACAACTTTTAAGCCTGCCCTCCACCAGATATTTAACTTCAAGTTACGAACGCCATGGTTTGTATAAATAGCGCAGTTCCTACAGTGTTGACAGAAATTTAAGAGGAGGAGTTGTCAACCGTAGCCAGTGCACAAACATCTTGCGGCAACTAAACACACAAGTTGCGCAATATCAGAGGTAGCTTTTGCCTAAGATTTACTCACTTTATAACATGCCATTTAGAGTAACTCTATGATAGTGAAGAAGCTGCCAATAACAACACAAGTTTTAGTTCGTAAAATTATTTTGAAGGCTTTACTTATTCATCAAACTAAATTTTAAAATAGTAACCAACCTTAATAAATAATTAGCAAAATCTAAAGTAACTTTTATAGCATCAATTTTAGAGTTTTTGCCAAGTACTGCTCTAAACACATTTAAACCGTCAAAAATGCTCAAACGTTCTTCGTTGTATACTTGACTTGTAGAAACTACCTATCAAGTTGTATGCGGACTTGTCTAGTGTGTTTGGCTTGAGCGTAGTCAAGCATAAACTACATATTGAACTAGACCTTCTTTCCCAACTGATAACGTTCAGTTACTGAGTTCTTCTGCGGAGGATCATTTGCTGAAGACGGGAGTTATAATTTGTGAAGATAAAAAGATACACTAGGTAAGTCGTTGGAGTTTAAACCTGAGAACGTGTTGAAACCAACTCTTAATTACAACGGATACCGTGAATAACACGTTTAACGTTTAACACGGCTAACCGACATCGTTGTATTCACAAGAGGTTCAGATTGAATTAGCCTCGTCTCAGGAGAAACCTTGTGTATTTTTAATTTTCTCCATAGAGATCATGCACAATATTCTTGTTTTCATAATTAGCAAATATAGGTATGAAATAATAATTAAAGGCAAAACTAATTAGATCGGAATAATTGTACTGAAAGCAGTTATTTCGATTGTTCTAATTGTCTACTTCGCGTTTCACCAACGTCTTCAAATATCTTCCAATTGTCTTACTCATGTCTGTAAAATTTCAAGTGATATGAAATGTTATGTTTATTAACATGATTTGGTGATGTAACTCTTGATGGGAAGTAATTGTTTATCTTTTAATCAGACATGAATCAAATATATCCGGGGTTATCCTGTACTGTGGTATTTATTATTATCCGTCTTTCAACGGACACGGTGAATTTTGGGAACACGGTATTTAGTTATTTTCAAAAGTTCAGACTACCGGAGGCATCGGCCAGTTTCAACACTGTCTGAGCTGACCATGGTCCCAACTAAACCGTCCATTTGGTGACCAACACTGACCGTATGTCTAACTCGACACCACCGTCCAACACTGCAAGCCAACATGTATTTAGTTTGATTGTATTATTATTATTGATACTGCAGTTAAATTTTGCTGGAGAGACTCCTTTCTTTAAGAATTAATAGGATCATAATAAAGTTTTAGCATTTTGAACTTGTTTTTCCAATGCACTCACGAAATCTGTTATGGTATCACAGCATGTGGCACTGAGATTGGCCTACTTATCCGAGATCACGCGTCACGTGATTAATTTCAGCGGGGAAACGTGCTGATATTATGCATCACGTGAATTTATTGATCGAACTTCAATGATGTCACTTTTATTTTATATATTAACTCGTCGTGTATATAAATAAAGGGTAAAAGACTTGTGTATTGTTTTATTACCCTAAATAACCTTAAACTTTAAAATTTATATTAATATTTTTTTTGTTATTGGTTTAAAGGTGTTTGAGCGAATATAGTAAAACCTACATACGCTCAAACACCTTAGCTTAGCAACGTGGTTTCTAAGTATACACTTGTAAACCACGTTTTGACAAACTGTCTTAGGCTTGGTCTTACTGTACGTAAGCAAATATTAGTAGATTAGTTTTATCATTGATTGCGAGATTTATATGTGAATAACAAACCATAAAGATGTGCACCAAAGTAGCTCTAGGTGTTATTGTTGTATATTCTAGTGTATTTTCAGAACATTGACAACTGTCATAAGCGTTACATTGATGTTTATTTCATGATAATAATAAAAGTAGCCAATGATAGTTTTGAGAAATTAAATTTTGTGTTACGCAGTATTTTATTATAAACTTTAACAGTCACAAAAACAACAAAGATGCGCTATTTAAAATATTCTTGGTAAAATTTCATTGGTAAAATTTACCAGCTGTTCGATAAAATTTACCGTTTCTGAATATAGAAATATGTACAAACTTGTATGTAAGATAGACATTAAGTGTAAATTCTAACAAGCGATCTGCAATATTAGATGTATTAAGTTATATTACATAATAATATATATTTGCTGAATAACTTTGTAATGTGTTATTAAAGTTTCGATGCTAATCGAGTAAACTTACCTTCAGTTCAGTTGTTGAGTACAACATGTTACATGAATAGTTTACAATTGAACAGCAGTATTAGTAATTTACTAGCTGATTACTCGTGCTTCGCACAAAGAATTCAGGAATGAACAGCTGATTAAAATTGTTGCTGCAACTACATCTTTTGATCTATTAAACATATTGCTCATAAGAATAACATGGAAACTTTAAAGTCCAATGGGGCAAAGCACATTGAACTAAGGTAGACAAAAGTTATTTCATGACTTCTACAGAGAAATCCCTTTACTTTGACACCTCAATCATCAAAATCGGTTCATAAATAAAAGAGTTTTGCTGTACACAATAAATTCCTTAGGGAATTAGTATAATAGATAGATACCAAGCAACAACAGGGAATACCCGGAAACCGAGTAATGAAGGGCACTTGATTACAACTTCGCTTATATTCAAGTTTATCAGCTTGAAAATGTATCCAATTAGCCAATTGGTGTGTTGCTTTCACCTTTCCTAACCTCTACTAATTGGAAGTCTCCAAATCAATCCCATGCCTACCACTTTGAGGGGAGTTGTACTGGTTGTAGTTTAATCGATACAGTTCTGAAATTATGACTCCAAATAGTAGATATCAGATAGCCGTTAAATGTTATGATTGTTGCGTAGATAACCTCATCCGCGCAAATGACAAAAAAGTCTGGTTTTTAGTCGAATCCTTATTTATAAATCAGAGCTATAAAACTACAACATACTGATTATTTTTTAAAAGCGAGGAAAACGTAACTCCGATTTCGAGGATAAGCCTTCAGAGCCGTTAAGCTCTTTTATTGAGAGATAATCTTTAGCACACACTGGTGATATCGAGCTGATTCCTACTAATTTGTATCGTTCCTTACAGCTTTGTCCGATCTTGAATTTTACAACAAAAATAGCAAAAATAAGAATACCATGAAAAAGAGATGTAACATAGTGGATGCATTCAGTTATTTATTACTGTTAATTATATTGTCCTTAACATTTCCCGGAAGCTATACCATCTTTCATAGATGAAAGATATTAAACTTAACTAAGTGATAAAATGTATCCTTTCAGTATCATACCTGATGTTAAGTCTCACACAAATATGTTAAATAAAAACAGTAAAATCTGTCATCATATGAAGCTATTTGACTGAAAACCTTTAGCATGAATCTTAAATTTTCCATTTGTATTTTTCTATAACTATGATTTAAACCCAAATTAAATCAATATTAATACTAAATTCTTGATACCAGTAAACTCTTAAAAACAATTTATTGGATAATTAATATAAAGTAGGGTGTCCTTAAGTATATTTTGTAAGCAGTTTAGTCACCGAAATATGAGAAATCGAATATTAATTTACTTAGTGTGATTGGGCCTGATGATGACCGGTGTGACTGGTTGAAATCGATTGCCTTGAACCACCTTTTTTGTACATTTACCGTCTTGTATGTAAGTACAGTGTAAGTATAAATATATTTGTTAGTGTTGTGATACTATTTTATTTATCCTGATTTTGTAAGTACAAATTCTTTAAAAAGTATATACCACTTAAAAAACCTCATAAACGACAAGAATTTTATTTCATCCGGATTTTAACAACAGATTTGACGTATCATAATAGTTGAGGGTGTTTCTTCCAAAACCAGGACTGCAAAGTCATTACTCGTTATTCCATGGACTTATAATTTACGTGCCCAAACATTTTGTTATTAACCACTGTTGCATCGTGCATAAAATAATATTTCTACTCAACATTAAAAAGAGAAATGTATAAATTGTTAAAAAGGTCATTTATAGAAATACAAAACAAATCAAGTACTTCTAATAAAACCCGAATAAAATTAATGAGTTCATGTTGAATATATGGTATATTGGAAGATATCGTAAGACAGTATTTCGAGGTTACGTGTAGGTACGGTTATATTATGAGCCATTTCAAATAGCTTACTTAAAAGTGATTAAATCTGCAATTTTTTACAATGAAAACTCCAAAATTTCTCAACTAATTACTATGATTTAACAGCTACTGAGTGACAAAAGTATAAACTTCGACTGAATTCAGCCTGTGAGATCAACGAATATATTCCAGAATATCGTATATAAATCACTTCCTAATGAATGACTTAAAAAAAGGATTTGTTTTAAAGTGATCGTTGACTTTGATGAATTACCTGTTTCTTTCGCGAGTTAACGAGATTTGAACGTGACCTCAGACTGGCGTAAATGAACGGAAAAGTGGTTTAGGTTCAGGCGAAGTTTAGAATCTGGACACGAAGGCGTAGCGCATGTTCCGCAACCAATTTTCGACCGCTAAGGAAGTGCCTTATTTAGAGGGTGGATATGTTTCAGACCTCCTTTCCTGATCATAACAAATCATAATAAATCGTGCTAAAGCATTGAATCATAGCTCAAGCCAATATTTTCTTCTAGTTAATAATATCCATACACAGTCCCCACCAAGCTATTTTTGGCATAAGATATTTAAAAAGATTTTATTATATTGTTCCCAAATTTTAAAACGTATGGTCCCCAATCGTCGAGGTTTATTATACCCTCTCAATGTTTTATTCTCTTCCAAAATTCTCTGGTGGTCAATTCGTATACTATAAACATATAAATAGGAATACACATTTAAACGTTTTAATCTAGAAAGTTCGCTAATAAGTATAGTGCTGTCTAGCAGGCTATAATATTTTCTTGAGGTTAAGAAGTGGTGGTATAAAATAAAAATAATTAAATAATCTGTTTTTGCTTTTATTTAAATAAAATAAATATTTTCACTTGCAAATAAAATAATTAAAATGTTCAAAATAAAATAAAACTTGGTGTTGGTTATCTTTCTTCAAACTTTCAGAATAAAATTCACTTCTTCGATTTTTAGAATATAATAAACTTTAATTATACAAAATCGTTTTTCGGTACTTTACCAGTATGCTGTTAGTTTATCTTCTGCCCAATAATAGAAACGCTTCAAATCTTGAAAAAGAAATAATTGTTTTACAAACCGATCCCCTTTTCTGAAAAATAACAAAATAAGAAATGGAGCAATGATTTGAATAATGACTCTAAATTTTAAAACAACTTTCCTCTTGACACACTTTCAGCACAGATTTGAAGGTGAAATGCCTCAGGCCCCCGACGAACGTGAATTTATAACCTTGGTTCGAAGCTTCCAGAAACCATCCACGTCCGGCCGAAACGTGACTAGTCTCATGTCCCTTCAAGCCGAGAAACAATACAAACCATCGACTCCACCTCAGTTCCTACATCCCCGGACATGAAAATCGCGAGTCTACCCAGACTTGCAAAACCAAGTAGCACCAGCAATTCTCATTTTCCTGTTTTCTAATTCACTTTAACATTTTTTATTTACAACGTAAAACTTTGTATAAATAATTTATTTACAAGTTAATACATGTCACAAATATTAAATTAAATTATATAGTGTTTTTAATGGCAATTGCAACGCTATATATTATCCCCTGACTTTCTTAAATTGCTGGTCCTCTGCTACAATACATCATTTCAAAACTTTGCATTCAAATCTACATCGTTCAAAATGTATTACAGAATCCAATATGTGTTCCTTTTTTTGTTAAACACTTATACAATCCAACAAATATTTACATAATCCTAAACATTTATACAACTTTAAAAAATTTACATTCAAAATCGCTGAATCAGTTTAAAACCACACAACCTAATTTCAATGTTTACATCAGTGGTATGCGTCCGGCGATAACAATCAACAAAGCACTGCCAGTCCTTATCGCTGCTCAAAGGTCGACGACACAGGAACTCCCCTACTCAATTCAAGGAGCCCTGCGTTGTCGATTAAACAGTCCCTGTCCCGTCATCCACTCCTCGTAGATGCAGTTGAAATCTTGTACGGCATCTGAAGTTCACAGCAACACCTCGATGATGGCGCAAGTAAACAGCCATCTCAGCATGAGCAGAAGAAGTTTTGCACAGATCGGGTAGTCGTCCGGGATCGTCTTCGCAGTTTAAACAGCAAAAATCCTCAACGGCAGATACATTTTATACACTTTATTTATTTATTTAGTTCACGCTGCTTAACACAGAAGGTGTTTTATTCTTCAGTCATTCCTCTGGAAAAAATATTTCTCCAAGCGTCAACACTGTCTCCATTGAACGTCAACCATGAATCAATCCAACATCGGAGGGTGAGTGAAGTGAAGTTTGGTCTATTGTGGTTCAAGTGCTGTATTTAAAAGATCAGTGAAAAAAATTGTGAGTGCCCCAATGTGGAAAAATCCCAGGTATTCGAACAACTTTCACAGCTAGCCAGTAAAAATATTTAGTTCCATATTTCTCTTCCTTTTTTGTTTGTTCATTCACTCGCTGTACTTATCTACCTTATAATTATTTATTACCGTAACTAAAATCTGTTCTAAGACACAATAAAATATTATAATTGAGTCGTATCGTCTTGGAGAAAGGTGATTGTTTTCTTTAATTAGCAACCCGTTAATTTATTTTAATAAATTATTTTCATTTATATCTGGCTTATAATTCATGTAGTCCAAGATATAATTTATTTATTTATTTCATTTCAATATCTTCAAGTCTTCAGTATTGCCAGTTACAGCAACCTTTTTTATTCTCACTGAAACCAATTTTACTAAACAACCTGAAAACATTATTTCACAAACTTGCGACACACCTTTGTGAGACTTGGTTATTTACAAACAAATAACAGATGTTTATTTACAAACATTTACCCAAGGTTTCAATTGACTGATGTGTGCCCTTTTAACAAGTCATTTTTGTGCTGCAAAATACAACTCATATCAGTTAAATAATACAAGTTTCTGTACGGACCAATAAATTTAGCATTACATTTCTCATTACCTCCACCAGGCCTATTTAGCAAGTAGGCCCAGCTTCCGATTTTGAATTGGATTTTTTTATTTCCCTCGTAGAACATTAACTTTTTATTTCGCTCAATCCTCTTCTTATTATTTGATATGGCTTCCTTCAATTTATTAGAAACATCTTCTGAATTTACATCCTCTTCCGTCAAATCATTTAATTCCCAGGTGTTACTTAATGAATAGTTGTGGGCGAAGGTAAACATCAACTCATGTGCACTGAACTTTGTACTTTCACTTTTCCCAGAATTTAAAGTTTGTTGAACTTCACTCAAGTCCTTATCCCATTTACTCGTATTTGTGGCTTGATTAAAATAAATTTGAAAAATAGATTTTGTATCTTAAGTAACGTTCACTTAAATTTGCTTGAGGGTGATAAGGCACAATTGTTTTATGTTTTATAGCCAAACTAAACAAAAACTATCTGAATTCCCCACTCCTGTAATAACTTGCATTGTCTGTCACTATTTCATTGCACAATGAAAATTTTTTTTAAATGCAATTCCTAAATAAAACAATCTTGGAACTAACTATGTCACTTATAAGAACATTATACAGGTATTTTGGAATGTTCTAATTTAAACTCTAGATGCACTAACGTATTTACATTTTTTCGCTCCCATCACCTCATTTATAATTTCACCAATTTCATTCAAACGGATTTCAAGTTCATCTAATTCCTCATTTACATTCAAAGGCTCCAAATTGCTCTCGTTCTCTTTAACTCCCAATTTTAAAATTTCTTGCAAGTCCTTTCTTAACTGCTGCACAACATCGTCCTTGGGACATCCTCGAACTTTTAACTCATACATTAACTCTTGTTTTAACAGAAGGTCCACTTTTAAAAACTCCCATTTTGACGGTTTTTTTAATGACAACATCTTTTTAAAAGCAGAGTGGTGCAGATCTATAGCACTGTCTAGCAGGCTACAATATTTTCTTTAGGTTAAGAAGTGTTCGTTATAAAATAATAACCCCCGTGGCAGCAAACCTGCGTACTCAGTGAATTTCCAATGCATGTATATGTTTCTCACTACCACACAAAACCATGCACCAAGTTTCATAAAAATACACGAATAAATAAGAGAAATAACACGAATAAATAAGAGAGTTTGATTTATTCTCTATAACATTTAAAACTGCGTACGCAGGATTGCTGCAAAACGAAACACAAAATATGCTTTTTTATGCAATTATCAGTATTACTTATCCAGTCGAAGCTGCATACCAAGTTTTATTCATTTATGTTCACGATTAAGTCAGACATTACATTTTACTTATTCTACATAAGAATAACATAAGGGCTAATTAAGCAGGTTTTCTGCTGCGGGGAAATCAGCAAAAAAATTGTTTTTGGTACAAATATCAATATACCAGTACTAGGTGAAGCCACATACGAAGTTTCATCAACCTAGTTTCATCTGGATAAATAATCCAGATATCAAATTTTAATTATTCTCCATAAGGATAACATTGGACAACGTACTGTGTTTAGCACTTTGAATATCTCTGCAACGGTTGGACGTAGAATTACAATTTAAACACCAACATGAATGTTTTGTGGAGCTGAGTAGATTGGTAAAAGCAAATGTGAAGTCTGCATTAAAATTAACTGAGGATAAGCCAAGAACCTTTTCCCCATTAGATTAACATGGGAGATTTTATGAGGAGGTTTTTTTGGATTTTCTCTGCAACCACTTAACTTAGTTAATAATTCAAAATACTATATTATTTGTTTTGTTTAAGCTCTATAACAAGGTCCATACCAAAATTATTTTATTTTTAAATTGTTAGGTGAAAATGCAAACCGATATTGGAAAATTTAAAACCCCTATAAACCCCTCTTCCCATAGTCCAATTTAAAGTGCGAGGTGTTCGAATTTAAAGTCATAAATGTCACTTTACACATTTGAGCAAAATTGCATCGAGAACGGACGTTTTTTACTCAAGTTATCGCATTCACATATATATTCATACATATGTATAAATTTGAACGAATAGTGTTTTTGTCAACTGGGGACCTCAAAATAAAAAGTTATTATGGTTTCGAGCGTAAGTCTTACCATGAGACCTACCGTAATAGCTTCTTCCCTATAGGGGAAATTCACTAAAAAGAATTAAATAATCTGTTTTTGCTTTTATTTAAATAAAATAAATATTTTCTCTTGCAAATAAAATAATTAAAACTTTCAAAATAAAATAAAACTTGGTTTTGCTTATCTTTCTTCAAACTTTCAAAATAAAATTCACTTATTCGATTTTTGGAATATACTAAACTTAAATTATAAAAAATCTTCTTTCACTACTTTATCAGTCTACTGTTAGTTTATCTTCTACCATCTATACCTATAAAAGGCAAAGCCCTCACTGACTCACTCATAAAAAATTCTCCACCTTCCCATGTAGGTAGAGAGCTAAAATTGTGTACACTGATTCTTTAGGTCTTAAATAGGACAACTTAGTAGTTTACACGCCGATATCTCCATAGGGCTCCACCCCACAGACCTTCAAAGTTACCATGTTATTCTTATGGAAGAAAGATTTGTTTTGATGATATCAGATGACTAATTTAAAATATTGTAAAAAGCTGTTGCTATTCTACACAAACAGTAAAACCACGGTAGAACGTTGATTTATAATTCTTTTGAACTGGAGTAAGCCAATAATGTTAAAAATGGGCGAGTGTCTTGCAAACTCTACATTACCACCTGTTTCTTTAAAAATGTTTACAAACAGCTGTTATTATTCTTTGGTTTGTTTATGTTTATGATTTTTATTTTGTGTTGTGCTGTGACAGGTTAAAAGCTAATTTATTGAATTTGTTTATGTTTATGATCTTTATTTTGTGTTGTGGTGTGACAGGTTAAAAGCTGATTTATTGAATTTTATGATATTTTAGTTGTTTTTTTTTTGTCATGAATAAACAATTTTAGTAATATTTTTATTTTTATTGGTTTCTTTTATATATATTTTTTGAATTTTTGATATGGATACAAAATTAACACTATTTGGGCAAACAGACTCACAGTTTAGAGTTATTCACATGCCTCCAGATGGTTCGTGCCTCTTTCATTCTATATGCTATTCAGTTTACGGAAATAATTTCTACAGCGATTAACTAAGAGAGGAAATTGTTAACTATGTTTCGACTAATGGGCAAAATTCCAAATTTTAACTCATGATGTTAAAGGGGATAATTACATCTCCCCTGAACACTACCGTCGCGAGATGTTGAAACCATCAACTTACGGATCAGCATGTGAGTTGATTGTCGCATCTGAGCTCTTCCACTGCATATTCAGGGTGTACCATGATCGTCATTTACTCCAGAGCTTTGGTGTAGAGGGAACAGCATCTGATCGTATAAATTCAAACGGGGCGAAGCCCGCGGGTAACTGCTAGATTACTATAAATATAACCATTATACATATATATATATATATATATATATATATATATATACTGTATATATACCATTGACTTCAGTATATATAGTCTATGCTTCTACCTAATAATAGAAATGCCTGGAACCCTGAAAAGAAATAATTGTTTTACAGACTGATCCCCTTTTTTGAAAAATAACAAAATGAGAAATGGAGCGATGATTTGAATAATCACTCTAAATTAAAAACAACTTTTTGTAACTTCCAATCTGAAAAAATTCACGTCTCATCGGGTATCCTCTCGACACACTTTCAGCAAAATATTTGAACTAAAATTCCGCAGGCCCCCGACGAGCGTGAATTTATAACCTTGGTTCGAAGCTTCCAGAAACCATCCACGTCCGGCCGTCACGTGACTAGTCTCATATCCCTTCAAGCCGAGAAACTATTCAAACCATCGACTCCACCTCAGTTCCTGCATCCCCGGACATGTAAATCGCCCCATGTTATTCTTATGGAGAATAACTAGAATGTTATATAGCGCTTATTTATGATTGAATATTGATGAAACTTAGTATGTGGCTTCGCCTAGTTAAATTCTATTTATTTTTGCATAAAAACCAATTGTTTCTGTTCCTTGTTTCAGCAAACCTACGTACTCATTACCAATGTTATTCTTATGGAGGATAATTAAAATCGCTTATATGTGAATATATTCTTATGAAACTTGGTTTGGGGCTTTATGTGGTATTAAGACATATATTATGCATTGGAAATTCGCTGAGTACGCAGGTTTGCTGCGACGGGGGTATATTTTTATTTACAACATAAAACTTTGTATAAATCATTTATTTTCAAGTTAATACATGTCACAAATATTAAATTAAATTATATAGTGTTTTAATGACAACTAAAACGCTGTATAAAAAATTACAAATGTCAGTGGACTTTGTAATTTAAACGCCCGATGATTAAAACCATAATACATCCGATTACAAAAATAAACCAATTTTAAGTTCGTTATCTTAGTCGTAATAATTTAAGATTACATACATCAACTAAAGAAATTTAAAGCAATTTTATCGGATACCTCCAAAAATACTGTTAAAATTGTAAATAATCTATTGAACACAAAGAATAAAATTCGATCCTGGCGGTAGCACAAACTGCATTATCCCACTCTGTGACGTCATTTAGCTCACTGAGCATAAGTTGACTTACATCCGTAGTAATATAGAGTCCAACTTTTTTGTTACATTAATCTACATTTAATAAACATACCAAACCGTCGAATTTCTGTAATTCTGTTTAAATTATAAAGAACTCTAAAGGAATTTCATCCCAAATAATAAATATTCGAAATCTTTGAGTCTTTAAAAGTAGCTTTACAATGTAGGAGTGCACTTATACTCATATGTAAAATTGATATATATTTTATTAGCTAAGATTAATCCAGTTTTTTTTATTTTATGCATTTTATATCTTCATTTTGATTCTTATCAATAAACCTAATTCGTTGTATATTTTAAAATTTAACCCTCTACTTCACCGCAAACAATTAGTTGATATTATCGACAGGAAGATATGTATCCCTTCTTAAATTATTCAGAAAATTCCGTAAGTTATTTGTTAAATAATTATCAAATTATTTGTGCAGAGATGTAATATAACACAGCACATAAATCTAAGAATTCAAATATCTTCTTCGTATTTGTACAAAGGTATAAAGTTTAAATCTAGACAATTTTATTTCCATTGTGAATAGCATGGAATGAACAAGTATTCGATATGCTATTCTTATTAAGTCCAAAGTATTTAATAAGGATCCAATAACTATTCAACGTTCACTTTCCATAAGAAAATCCCCGTACTTTCACTTCAACTAGGTAAAACTAATAGGGATGGACAAAATTTGCTTTATATGTATATATCAATTCTAAATATTTAAATCCGCGCATACCCCGAGGATATTTTAAGAAGCGCTCGCGGCACCAAGCGGATAGTTGTTAAGGAGATTTACGACCTGTGTTGGTGTTTCAAACGGAGTCAATTAGGGAGCTCAATTACTCTGGATTTAGTTAGTGATTTGTGAGGGAAGTTAATGTTCCTAAACTATTTGCTAGTTAACTTAAATTTGGATTCCACCCTCGGACAGTGCACTAGTTTAGGAAAACGCTTTGCCGCGGCGCCGGCGTTCATGTTGTATGTTTTGAGGATAGCTTCGACTATCTGTTAATTTATACTATTCGTCCTATCACTAATAACTTTCCACGGTATGAAACAGGAAGCTGTTGTATGGGATTGTTAATACGTTATATTAAAATACAGATATTTTATAAGTTTAAGCACCCATGCTCTTTGAAACCCATGAAGTTATACGTGTCATAACAGTTTGGAAGTGTTACAGCGCCAACCAGTTCTCTTGACCACGCTTTATGATTCTTGTTCAAGTGTTTGTTGAAAGTTCCGAGGACGTGGGTACTACTTCAGTACATGAACACTTTGTCCTAGTCTGTATCATACTTTCCTGGTTCGTTCCTTTTCATTAATATGTATGCTATAGCAATACATATGTTTACATATTATGTATGCATATCTATGTTTACATATGTAAAAAGTATGCAATTAATATATGTTTACATCTTTAATTTTCTCTCTACACATAAATCTACAATATATTATTCTGATAAGAGCTACAGTAATGGTTATAGTTAATGAGTGATTATTGACAGGGTTCATAATTACAACGGTATTAATTTTCAAAGCTACATATACCCAAATTTATTGGTTGATTTGGGCAATTAATAGATTTGATATATAATTACTGGCAGAAAATGACAAAAAATTAATTACTTAAATTACATGTTTTATTGTGGTTATTGAAAACATGATATAGGTATTTTAAAACAGGATTTTTCTTCTTTTTCTCTTTTTTTAAAAATAATAAGTTAGCAGGATTACATAAGTTAATAGGGTTTATATTTTTCAGAGTTGACTTATAGTGAATTTATAATAAATTACCCGAACAAAATTTTAAAACTTAAGGTAAAACTTCAACATTATAAGCAATAATGCTAGTAGATTAGCGGAAAGGTCGACCTTTTGCCTCATGATTTGCGGTTCCCAGGTTTAATTTTGAGTTTATTTCCTTAAGTATTTAAACTGGCTCCAGCTGTCGCTTGTCACTTGGATGTTAGGCCTGACGAACCAGAGTTTCAAACAAAAACAGCCTTCGATAAGTTCTGAGTTTAGACCGTTCCGTTATATTAACTGGTGGTGAATATACAAAGGGAAATCAAGAATGGTAATCTAAGGTAATACAAATAATTACCAAATCATTTTTATTACAGTGACCTTAAAATAAACCATACAGTTTGAAATATTTATTTAAACATTAAAAAGGTTAGTAATGCAGCTTTGGACAACCGCAAAGCACATAATGGATAATCAATCAGCAGACGCAAGTAACGAGTTTCCTGAATCCAGAGGAGTGAAGCATTTAAGTGATTCGGGAGAAAGATCGTGCCAAGAGTCCAAATCCAGCTGGAGAACGGGAAATCCCATCTCTTGACCGACACTAATATGTTTTTACTACCTCAGAGGCTAGAACTAACAATATATACGCCCCTCAATAAAATTTGTGTAAAGATTTTTTAATTAGCTAGAATAGTTTTGAATTTTATTGTGTATGAAAAACAGGAATCTTGCTTGCAGTCTTCCTTTTTTTATTCATTAAAAACATTCTTTAAGAAGAGCACAACGGTTTATAAACAAAACAAAAGAAGCCAGATATAGATAAGCAGTTCATCGATTAAATTTATTGTTGGTGATGGTGAGCTTATGTGGTGTAAGAAGTTATTGCAGACATTTGGCAACACTAAATGAGAAAAACAAGTTTCATGACGTTTCAAATGAGAAGAATACCAAGAACATAACTAAATTAGTTTCACAATCCAGGCAAAGCTAGAAAAAGCTAATATTGTCCAAATAAAAATAAAACCAAACCAAAAGCCAATCATCGAAGCCAGTCGCATGACACGATGACTGCACGCGCTGCAACTCTAGAGAGACTTGATGAGCAATATATGTTTTTAAATGTTGCTATTCCACCTGATTCCGCAAACAATATGACGATCAGGATCGATATGAGTTAATCTGATTTGCTGACCAAACTATCACTCATTAGTCAATTTATATTTGTTATTATGATTCTTTAGATTAAAAATATATAGAATGACAAAAGTATTTCAACCGGAAAAAGTTGTATAAATAATTAACTAATTAAACCTATTATTTTTATATATTATTTTGAATAGGACAACGGAGGTAATGTCATTTGTCTAGTTAATTGCATAGTTTTGATGCATGTGGTTTATGAATAATAATTCTTAGTAATATGTGTAGCTAACGACACCGTGTTTCTTTATGACAAACTGAATTGCAAATTTCTGAGCTGCTCTCTATCTTCCGAGACCGAGTCGAGATGTTGAAATGTTTTCGAGAGACGGTAAGTTATTTGATTAGTTTGTTTACTAAAATGTTTTGACAATCGAACCTTTTGGTTTTGCCACTTCTATGATGTACGAAGGTATTTTATATTTGCATTTATTATAATATAGTTGATTTAATATTCTTTCACTTCCAAAACATACAAACAAAATTTAATTAAAAAGGTAAAAATTTAGTTTAAAAATTGGCTGAAGGGGGCAAAGCATAGACAGAATAATACCTTAAAATGGGATTGTGTCTTACAAACGTACAAACTATCGAACTATTCAGGGTTCATTTTTCTGTACCCTTACTTAAATAAGGACTCATCATAAGATAATACATGTTTTTATTGCAGTTTATAGTTTCTACATTTCAGTGCAAAAGTCTTTATAGTTAAATAATATATAAAACTCACATTTTGCAAAATACATGTTTTCACTAATCATACCTTATCTTACTTTTCCTGTACCCAAGGCCTGGTTTTGCATTAAAGTTGAGCCTTCAATGAAAGTGGTCGGTTTTACATTTTGAGGCTTTGGGATAGTTTGTTCAGAAATGTCACTCCCACTTTGGAAGGGAGAATTTTGTATGACCTCAAAGAACAAATATTACCTATGGTACATGTACCACCATGTGTGTATAGTGGTATGGTGCAATAGGATCACTCGGCAGTATCACCAAGTAATTTAAACCTTTTTGGTAATATAAAGTGATTCGGAGGTCTTCCATCATGAAACAAATATTACTGTACTGTGCTGAATTTTTTTCAAGGTAAGAGGGTTTACCACATCAAGAAGGAGGGTTAAATAAATAGAGTCGAGACTAAAAGGTTCTATTGGTAATACTGGAGGCAAAACTGATGAACAAAATTGGTGGGAGCCGTTATTTGTTAAGTTTTGGTGAGGTAAAAAACTACTCACTAAAATCAAACAATTTGACAATGTGAATCAAACAAATACCTACTCATGATTTGAACATTAATAAACTTGTATTTGTTTATTTTCTCATTGTTTATTTGAAGTTTATATGCTTCAAACATCACGACAAGAGTAGATACATAAATCAAACGAAAACATGAATTTGTTAAAACATTTTTAACTTTTATTCCAGTGATTTTCATGAGTAGATTCACTTATAGGAATAAAACAACCAATTAGGATGGTTCAAAGAACGATAAATTTGCCTCACCAGTACCAACCTGACAAAATCACCGGCTCGCTTTTTCCACAAATATAGTGAAGCAGTGTTACATCCTGTTATACAAATAAACCTCCTTGGCCAAGACTTCTTAATAACTAAACGTTCGTAAGTTGTTCATGTACCACCCGTTTGTATGAAACCCTCGCTTGATTCGTTACATTTTTTATTGCCATATTTTGATGTATATTACTTTTTAATCTTCATGGTTATATGGTGTGTGTTATAATATGTGATTAGAATCATTTTTATGATTTATCACCATGTTCTGTTAAAAGACACGTCTAAAATGATTGGGACTAAAGATTTTTGAAAATGCAATTGGTTACAGAAAATATGATTTAGTTTACTGCTGACTTGCGACGTACTCCCACCGGAGTAGCAGCTGGAGTTCTAAGGAGACCGTGTCCAGGCTAACTTTGCTTTTCACTTAAATATCGATCAGACTGGATGGTCGATTAATAGATTTTCAAGGATATAATCCACAAGAATGGGAGCCATGCAGTTAGTATATAGTATTAATTATTTTTAAATCAGGTTCTCAGGATAGTCGAAGTATTTTGTTTTGTTAGTCACTTAAATATTATGTTTAATTATTAATCATCTTGGAAATGCTTAGCACTTAAAAATCAGAATTACATACTTTTTTCCGTCCAAACAGTTCCAACAATTGTTTTAATATTTCAATTTTTGAATTTTTACAATATTTGTAATGAATTACGGACGTTTTTGTTAGACTAGAAGATAGAATTTTGAATTCCGAAACATATGTCGTCATAATAGGTGGCAGGATCAATTTGAACCGTTTTGGACATAAAATATATGTAAACCTCTGTATTTTAATTTTTTATTATTAATCGAATAGTTGTTATTTTCAATATACAGATGTATGTTGTTACTAAAATTAAAGTTTAATTGAATATGTAATAATTTTACACTAAAGGTTCAAGAAGCTTAGAAATCCTACGTTGACTTCTTGTAAAAAGTATTGCTTTTCAGAATAGCTTTAAATATTGAAAGAGAATGATGAAACGTTCATGTTCCAAATCAATATCAATATATGTTGGTATACAGTTGTCTACGACTATTTATTTTAAAATAGAGCTTCCAGAAATCAGGAATAGTATATTTCATCACTAGGGCCGAAAGTGACGCTTTTCGATACGAGCTCAAGTTTAACTTTCGGAAAATGAGCAAGGATCGAAAAGCCACTTTTGGCCCATTTGATGAACTATATTTTTCGTCTTACTGCACAATATATAATGCTAACTGCTTTCTCAAAACTAATATTTTATAACTTGTTTACCTTTAAAAGCTTGCTCCCAAAATGGCCTCCATCTTGTTTTTGCTATTTAAAACAAACAGCTGTTACTACAGATGTATTCAACTATTATCTGTTTCTTTTGTGTTAGTGTTAGGTTCGACTAACTATAAGGATAGGTGTATCGAATGCTGTGGACTATCGATTGCAAGAAGGAATACTTTAATCAACCGTTTCGAGCTATATCACGAATCAGACTCGCTGCGAACAGCGTTATAGCCTAGCTTATCTTCTCCCTGAGGGCTTTTTGTAATATATATTCATTTCCCGTGTCACTCATCCTTCGGACTGAAACGCAACAAATATACTTTAACCGGTAACAATGCAACAATGAATTGCAATCGGTAAAATAATTAATTACAACTCTCGATCCAATTGATTACTTACAATCGACGTACACAAGTTTTCAGATTCACTACATTGATATTTATAAATGACAGAAACGGAACAGCTGATGACCTCGATACCAGCTGATTCTTTTCCGTCCTAGGACTGAAAAGAACTACTTTCGCCCCGCAACGCATGTATTGAAAATACCCCCGTCGCAGCAAACCTGCATACTCAGCGAATTTCCAATGGGGAGATATAAATGTCTTAATACTACATAAAGCCACTTACCAAGTTTCATAAAAATATATTCACCAATAAGCGGTATATACAATTTTAATTATTCTCCAAGAATAACATTGGGGCTGAGTATGCAGGTTTGCCGCAACAAGGAACACCAAAAAATGGGTTTTTATGCTAATATCAATATAACTCAACTAGGTGAAGTCTTATACCAGTTTTATTAATTTGTGTTCATAATTAAGGGAGACATAGCATTTAACTATTCTCCATAAGAATAACATGGGGGCAGAGTATACAGGTTTGCTACTACGGGAGCCTTTGGCAAAAATTGGTTTATTGAGCAAATATCAATAGAACACAACGAGATAAAGCCGTATACCAAGTTTCGTCAGTATACGTTCATAAATAAGCGAGATATAACATTTTTATTTTCCTCCATAAGAATTAACATTAGACAACATACTGTGTTTAACACTTTCAATATCTCGGTAACCAATTGTCGTAGAAAAATGATCAAAATACCAAATTGTGTTTTTTTAAGCTAAATCCAATGGTAAAAACTAAAATTTTACTATTTCAAAAGTTATGTATAACAAATTTAAAAAAATTTTGGGGTACAAAACCCCCCCAAAATACCGCTTCGGATGTAGCGATCTGGCTGGTTTTCGAACTTGTAAATGTTTCTGTATAAATGAATCATAAATGTTCCTTTACACGTTTATACCAAATTTCATCAAAATCGGAACATTTTTACGAGAGTTATCGTGCTCACGGGCACACACACACACACATATATATATATATATATATCCCCTGTTATATATCCCTTTCTCTGGATATATATATATAAACCCATATATATATATATATATATATATATATATATATATATACAGTTTCGAACGAATGGTGTTTTTGGGGTCTGGGGACCTCAAAACGAAAAGTTATCATGGTCCCGGGCCTAGGTCTTACCATGCCGACTACGGTAATAGCTTCTTCCCTATAGGGGAAATTCGCTAACAGCCGTTTTCCAAGCAGTATGACGAAAATCTGTTACCGAAATCCCTAATTCTAGTAAAAATGTACTCTTTTAAAAATACCGATAACAGTTGTATAAATTATTTTATTTCATTTTTATACGGAAGCTTATTGCGTCGGTCATATCTGTTGTGAAGTGTTATAACACCACTTGAGCACGCTTCATGACTCTGGCTGAAGTGTTTGTTTGTTGAAGTTGGGCGAGTGCTGTTTACATGTTGAATAACGTGGCTACTTTGCCGCTTTCTGTCCCCGCATTGACGCTTTATAACAATACAATGTATTTTACTTTATCTAACTTACTAATTTGAAATCCTAGGAAGTTAATTTTAACTACTGTACTTTAAATTCATTTGAAGGAAGCGTGTTACAGTTCATGGACTTTTCAAAGTATATTTTCAAACGAATGGAGGTTTTTATGTTAGAAGTTTGCAAACTCCATAAATATTTCCATTCCATCCCTTAGCATTAAACTTACTAATTTAATAAATTTAAATACTAAAGCTTTTGCATTTAGTATAAAATCAGTTATACTATATTTTTTAATCTTCTTTTTAAGTTATACTCTATTTGTTTATATTTTTTAAGTGGTTGGTATCAATTGGTCAAACGAAAGACCGTCATTTATATGTCTGAAGCAACGTTCTCTGCGTACCAGGTAGTATTTAATTAGATTGTTACTAAGCATGCTTTCTAAAATATTTAAAAGTCAAAGGATAGGACTACTTCATGTCCACATGTCTATATAACATAACTAGAGGCCAATCGCTCATAACATTTGTTACTGCCAAGTAAATATTTGCGAGGAACCAAAATAATGTAATACCAATACTAACTAAAATAGTTATTCTATTTGAATAAAATTACAAACTCGTATGTTGAGAGTTAAATTTCAGACATAGGAAGAATTATTAAATATAATTATTATTTAAGAATAATTATACGTTGAGAATAACTTGTTCAGTTTGTAAATTATGAGTAATTTTCATCTATTTCGTAGACTATTGGAATCTTCGGTAACCATTATGATATGAGGTATATGGTGATATGAACCATTAACCTCATATTATTCATATATTACATTTAGTAGACGGCTCCAGTTAATATCTGAATCATAGGAAAGTGGAAGTTTAATAGTGTCGGAATTTGTTTAAAATATACATTTTTACTGTCATGTATACAAGTTAGGCTAGAAAAATAAACCTTCAAAAAACATTCGCATATCTTCTATTCAAGCCAGATTTGGGCATTCCATAGTTTGTTAATAAAGAGAAAGGAATAGTTTAATTCAGTTAATTTATAAGTTTAAAATTAGTTTAGTTGCGTTTGCACCTCATTTTCAACTTTGTATGCCCACCGACAGGCATTGTTTCTGGGGGGTTCTAAGATCTGCAACACAAGCAGGATTTCTTACTTTTAAACCTTTTTAAGGTTGCGTAATTCTTTAATCACTTTGCCTTAAAGACTTTGTTCTCTAACTTTGCGAGTGGCTGTATTATCAACAGGTCGAAGGACAAAAGAGGTTTTTAAAGATTCTTTCAGAACGTTTTATTCTTTCTCATATTTTACAAAAAACATTAAAAAAATAAAAACATCCAAACAATTTATTTTATCATTTATATATTTTAGAGTTAAATATTTCTTTTAGTGTGCGTGCTCATATAAATGTACATGTTTCTGTTATCAGAGTAAATAATATTAACAGAAAATTTGCACAGCACATATGCGTTTTACAACGAATTAAAATGTAGTTAAGATAAAAACGCGACATTATTTTAAAATATTTATCACCTAGGAATAAAATGTAAAATCTGTTTGTTGCTTATTTTTGGGAGGGGGAAGTCTTATCCAGCTATTCGAAATGCCTTAATATTTTTTTAAATAATTTTTGTTTAGCGGTTATTTTACCATTTTACAAATAAATACCAATTTGTACACTCTAATAACGCTGTTTTATTTATTCAATGACATCATACTGTACTATATTTAGTTCAGGTATTACAAGGATTGGTGTATTATAAAAGATACCTTGTCTTCGAAACTCATAACGAACACTAGAACAACTGAAGAGAACCTCGATGTAATGCTTTCAAACTGTTCAAACGTGTTTGGTGATGAAATATTTTTCAAGAGATATAATTCGACAAACCAATAGAAATTTTAATACATTTTTGTATTACTATAGCTATCAAATTGTGTTGTTTTTATCTTATAAAACATTTACATCATTACAAACATGGAAACACACTTTAAATTTATTGGATTCCTAATAATTGTTACTGTTTATTATAACAAGATGAGGGTTCGTCTTGTATTTATTTTAAAGGTAGGAAAATATTGTTTTTTTAATGCTGATTGATTTTTAACTACATTTTTCTTAAACATGAAGGCTTTTTTAGAGTTACGAAATTCAAATAAACGCCTTTATAAACGTTTGATAAAATTTTCCTAAAACATACTGTACGAGAGATGTGCTTCAAAGGAAATGGTACTTGCATTAAATCCTCTTAGTACGGTAACCTAACAAAACAATATTAATTCTGACCCCAAACAAGTTAATGCCATAATAGAAAGAGATTCAAACTGCAAGAGATCACTGGACTATCAGATGGTTAATAACTGAGTTAACAAATGACAATATCTAGAGTAATTGAGTGTATAAACAACAAAGATTATTTAGTAAGCCGACTTTTATTACCTTCCGTTTAGTTTTTATAAGCTACTCATTTTTAAGGTACAATAGTTTGTAATTGTTTTAGACTTTTACTAATATGTTATTAGTTATATATTAATAGTGTTAAAAATGTTGAAAACAGATTAGATTAATAGTCGATCATCCCGACATTACTTGATACAATTTTAGATTTTTACATGTAACACGAGTTTAATATATTTAGATAATGTTTAAAATATCCATATTTTGGTTTGCCAATGTTATATATTGTTAAATTGTGATAGGGAATTTTCTAAACCCTGGCCTTATTCCTACCTTATATTAGGTCGACGTTACGTATAAAACGTAACATTAATATTATGATAAATGGCAAATGGCATTAAAATGGCGTTTTAAAATTTCATTCGGAACAATTGATAATATAAACAATTACAAATGGCAAAGAAAAAACAATTACAGGACTTCTCATATTTTGGTAAATGTTTCGCGGAGCTTTTATATCTTTCCTCTTAAGTTATGTGTTTACCAAGATACAGTACAGTATATACACTATACTTCCCATCAGCCTAATATCTTTATTGCCAACCGTTAATTTCCCTGCTGGTACATCAACGAATTTGGTACCTCTACATAATAATATAAAAACCAAACATTAAGGACACAAGAAAGAAACTTTTTATTTATTCTGTTATCGGATGGGTACGGGCGCAGATTTCAAAAGTAAAAAAAATCAGATTTTTTAACAAAAGTGTTTCGAATGAAAGTTAAATTTATTCAAGCGTTTCCATCACGATGGCAGAGCACACTCCAGTATCATGCTACCACCTCTTAACAGAAGCGTAAACAATTTACATGCGCTCATGCGTCATATTGTGACGTAATACGTTTGTGCTGAAAGTTTCGAAACATTCGTTGTCTCTACAGGAATATTGTGTCTCTGTGAACCATTTTAAACCAATATATTCAATTTTAATATTAGCTATCAAAAAGACATGACTGAGCTATTCTTAATAATTATTATTATTTAAGGTTGCAGCTACAACAGGGAATTCAGCTTAAATATAATGTGGAGTATAAAACTAATGTCTTCCAAAATGTACACCATGTACAATATAAATGATAATTTAAATTTTAGATTAAAGATTGCCACATTTAATGAAGTAAACTGGCGTAATCCATTTATGTAATTTTATGTACAGTATATTGTCGTTACAGAAAACGTACCAAGAGCATTTTACTATAACGTACATTTTATTTTGATATATTCAAATGGTTTTTGTACGTACCACAGTCTTAATTTATATTGATAACTAAACCTCCCTTCTTAATTTCTATTGCTAAGCAACCACATTCCACAGAACACATGTGGTCATAGGTCGTAATTGCATATATTTTCCGATCATCCTCGTACACTAAAACACTTAAAATTTGTAATTCTCGGTATAGTTAGAGTATATAGAAAATATAAATGTACAGTTTTCAGTTACTAGCACTACAAATTTCGCTTATCTATGTTTCGAAACATTTTGCTTTGTGTAAGCCCGTTTTACGTCTCTATGTTTAAATATAACATCAAGTGATGAGTTAAACATTTTGATTGTGTTAAATTAATTTACAAAATCACAAACCATTATAATTTTTGAATATATCCAAACGTTTGCCAAAATATAGTTTATAAATCTGGCATTCCAGTTTTTTGGTGTTCAAATAAACAGTGAAAACGAGATTTTAAAAAAAATTTAATTTTTAATATTGCTTTGTGCTGTGGCAGATAAAAGAAACTTATAACTTAATTGAGAGATTTAACAAAGTTTTGTTAAAAACTGACTGTAATTTACCTCGAAACGTCATACAAATACCACGATTAAATATTTCACAGGTGCTGCGAGTTAAACACTTACAGTTGATAGCTTACATGTTTCAGAGAATCATATTTCCTCGAATATGACACAAATACTTACTTTTACCCATCCACATATTGCAAATTCCTTCAACCTTAGATCACAAGCACTCACTCACAAACCCACAAGCTCGCTTAAACAAACATGTTGCTTCAGCCGAATAAGTGAAGGACTACACACCTAGTCGGCAGTCATCATAAATACAAATATTTCAATCAAGATGCAAACGGTCGTTTAAAAACAAGTTTTGAGGAAAAGAAAGTAACTACGCCACTGAGACCATAGAAACTAGAGAACCTAAATGTTTAAAACCAGCATTTAATAAACAAAAGTTTAATATCAATTTAACCGGTATATGGCAATGTTATTTTACAATTGCAAAAACAACAAACATTTCAACAACTAGGTTTGAAAGATTCTTTATAGAACAGTATTGTTGTTTGCTGTTACAATGAATTGTTTTTGTTTATTACAGGAAAAATGATTGAAATTCTATATCTGACCTGAGGGACTTTTACCAAACAAATTAAACAAAATGGTTGATAAAAAACAACTTTTCAGAAATCCCGATAGGAACAACCACGTTTGTTTAAATCGTACAGTCAAAATTTACAGTAAACTGCATTAGAAAGAGATTCAAGGTGTTAATATGATATAAAGTGATAAAACCATCAAAGAGTTATTGTTCATTTCTTATTTCTGAATTGTCTACTAATAAGTATATTTATTCTCTCTTTTTACTTACAGTATTATATCCTCGTATTATAACTTATATCTCCACGATTTACTTACTTAGTTACTTATTTATTGTAAGATCACAAAGATCACATTTCCTTAAGCACTTATTTGTTAATAATTCAGGTCATACACCTTTTATGTAACTTTTAAAAGTAGAATTTGTATAAGAAACTAAAACAAAAAACAGCGGTTTTTAAAGCAAGTTTTTGTTACCACAAACGAAATACAACTACTAAGATCAAGATAATTCACACAAATTTAAAGCTCATGTGTTGCAACTTATTACTTATTTATAGCGTTAATGAAAAATATATCTGCTGATTTATCATTGAAAATATTAGACCAGTAAAATATACAATATTTGATGTAGAAGAGGGCATGACCGAGGCGGTATAAATCTAAGTCACTGATTATTACAGGGTGAAACTAGGATTATCCTAGTTTACTTGGAATTAGACAACCAGTTAAACTAAAACCTGCTGTGGAAAGTTGTGACCTCTGGACAGCTGAAAGTCACTTGAAAAGTTAAGGACCAACTGGACAAGCACAAGGCTCTGAGACGAGGGATACCGTAGTATTAAAACAAGTTAGGAAAACCTGCTGTGGCAAGTTGTGACCTCTGGAGTGCTGTAAGTCACTTGAAAAGTTAAGGAACAACTGGACAAACACAAGGCTCTGAGACGAGGGATTCCGTAGTATTAAAACAAGTTAGGAAAACCTGCTGTGGCAAGTTGTGACCTCTGGAGTGCTGAAAGTCACTTGAAAAGTTAAGGAACAACTGGACAAACACAAGGCTCTGAGACGAGGGATACCGTAGTATTAAAACAAGTTAGGAAAACCTGCTGTGGCAAGTTGTGACCTGTGGACAGCTGAAAGTCACTTGAAAAGTTAAGGAACAACTGGACAAGGACAAGGCTCTGAGACGAGGGATACCGTAGTATTAAAACAAGTTAGGAAAACCTGCTGTGGCAAGTTGTGACCTCTGGAGAGCTGACAGTCACTTGAAAAGTTAAGGACCAACTGGACAAGGACAAGGCTCTGAGACGAGGGATACCGTAGTATTAAAACAAGTTAGGAAAACCTGCTGTGGCAAGTTGTGACCTCTGGAGTGCTGAAAGTCACTTGAAAAGTTAAGGACCAACTGGACAAGGACAAGGCTCTGAGACGAGGGAAACCGTAGTATTAAAACAAGTTAGGAAAACCTGCTGTGGCAAGTTGTGACCTCTGGAGTGCTCAAAGTCACTTGAAAAGTTAAGGAACAACTGGACAAGGACAAGGCTCTTAGACGAGCGATACCGTAGTATTAAAACAAGTTAGGAAAACCTGCTGTGGCAAGTTGTGACCTCTGGACAGCTGAAAGTTACTTGAAAAGTTAAGGAACAACTGGATAAGGACAAGGCTCTGAGACGAGGGATACCGTAGTATTAAAACAAGTTAGGAAAACCTCCTGTGGCAAGTTGTGACCTGTGGACAGCTGAAAGTCACTTGAAAAGTTAAGGAACAACTGGACAAGGACAAGGCTCTGAGACGAGGGATACCGTAGTATTAAAACAAGTTAGGAAAACCTGCTGTGGCAAGTTGTGACCTCTGGACAGCTGAAAGTCACTTGAAAAGTTAAGGAACAACTGGACAAGGACAAGGCTCTGAGACGAGGGATTCCGTAGTATTAAAACAAGTTAGGAAAACCTGCTGTGGCAAGTTGTGACCTCTGGACAGCTGAAAGTCACTTGAAAAGTTAAGGAACAACTGGACAAGGACGAGGCTCTGAGACGAGGGATACCGTAGTATTAAAACAAGTTAGGAAAACCTGCTGTGGCAAGTTGTGACCTCTGGACAGCTGAAAGTCACTTGAAAAGTTAAGGAACAACTGGACAAGGACAAGGCTCTGAGACGAGGGATACCGTAGTATTAAAACAAGTTAGGAAAACCTGCTGTGGCAAGTTGTGACCTCTGGACAGCTGAAAGTCACTTGAAAAGTTTTGGAACAACTGGACAAGGACAAGGCTCTGAGACGAGGGATACCGTAGTATTAAAACAAGTTAGGAAAACCTGCTGTGGCAAGTTTTGACCTCTGGACAGCTGAAAGTCACTTGAAAAGTTAAGGAACAACTGGACAAGGACAAGGCTCTGAGACGAGGGATACCGTAGTATTAAAACAAGTTAGGAAAACCTGCTGTGGCAAGTTGTGACCTCTGGACAGCTGAAAGTCACTTGAAAAGTTAAGGAACAACTGGACAAGGACAAGGCTCTGAGACGAGGGATACCGTAGTATTAAAACAAGTTAGGAAAACCTGCTGTGGCAAGTTGTGACCTCTGGAGTGCTGAAAGTCACTTGAAAAGTTAAGGAACAACTGGACAAGGACAAGGCTCTGAGACGAGGGATACCGTAGTATTAAAACAAGTTAGGAAATGTCCAAATTATTTTTATTCAGATCTTACAAAGCCTCGAGGAACAATGCCAGTCGTAAAGCATACCAACTTGAAAATGAGTTTAAAACACAACCAAACTAATCTCAAAGTTGGAAATTAAGCAGATTATCGTTTGTATCACTTTTGTGTTCTTTTCTTTAGTGCCACGTTTGTCTGAGGTTCTGACGTGATAAAATTACGAAACTTTAAAAATTATTACTCAAAACATTGTTATCTTCGCCAAGAGGTGTATATATAAAGTGTTATGTAATTTTTTAGGATATATTAACAATATGTACTTACACTCCTTAACGTTTTGTTAACTTTGAAATGTTTCTAACAAATTGTAATCAATAAAAACCCCTATATGAATGCATTTACTTTTGTTTGATACTCTCGTATAAAGTGTTTTTAGCTACTGTTGTGTAGGTTTATATACTAAGCGATTAAGTTCAACTAGCCACCGCGCTCCCAGTTATAATTTATGGCGTCCCTTCATAAGTTGTTGACCAGCAATTCATTCAAGTAATCCTAGAGCTTGGCCACAATTTACTGGGAACATCGACGGATACTGCCAAGGGCAATACTGCATTTGTCATCAATCTAATAATCAATTCCCTCATATCAATTTCCTAATATTCATTCGTAATATAGATTTAGTCGATTTCATTGTTGCTTAACCGCACTAACTGATGTAATTATCTTTCATTAAACGATGTTACCTTAATATGGTAAGTACCAATATAACTTGATATTAATTCTTCTGGGCTGAACTGTTCGTTCAAATAAACTAATTCTAATTTTGAATGACAGATTCACATCATTGGTGTTTACGTTCAAGGTTTCAACATTTATTTTTTACATTAGCATGTATTATAAGAAGGCTATCCTGATTTCATACTATGCAATAGCCTACTCCACATGATAAGGACTTATTAAATTTTCTTACAAATTATTTGTTTTAGTCTATTTTATTGGTAATGTAATTGTAATGGACCTCGATGTTACGATTTTGCTTATCCAGGCTAGATCATAAGTAACTTTATGAATAATAAACTTAGAATATATACGAGCACACTCTGTACATGAGACATCGTTTAAAACAGTCAGAAAATCACGACTTATATTTAAATTGTCTTTATATTCAATGGTAGGAATACTTACTAAACCAATGTTATTTTTGGACTAATACACGAAATAATAATAAGTTTAAATATGTTCTAGTTTACACAGGATTTTGTGGTTTCAGGGTAGTCAGATTATCTCACAAGCCCACTCCAGGATTTTGAAAAGAACGAGAAATTATACTTTAAAATATGTATAAAACTACTTAAAACCAGGAAATTTTACAAATTGATGACTTTAAATTTATAACTGGGGTGATATAATGTTATAAATATTCCAAAACATGTACAGTAAAACCTGTTGAAAAGAGTAACTGTGAAAAATTTTGTTAACTTTCACACTTCTACCTCACTACAGAAATGAGAATAGTTCCTTTTTACTTTCTCCCCCTATACATAGTATATGGAGAAAGTATTGTTTTCGTAAAAATTTTCGAATTTGAGTTGTTAGTGGAAATATTCGTTTTGGTGCTCCCTGAACCCAAAAAAGTGGTTTTTACGTGATGTCTGTCTGTGTGTGTGTGTGTGTGTGTCCGTGTGTGTGTGTGTGTGTGTGTGTGTGTGTGTGTCTGTGTGGATGTGTACAGAGCTAGAGCCCTAACCAATAGGCCGATTTTTATGAAATTTGGTATGTAGGTACTAATCCACGATATCTCCAGGCGTTTTTTTCATTTTTTGGAATTTTTGATTTTTAAGGGTAATTATCCCCCAAAAACCGCCAAAAAACATGAAAAATCAAAATTTCTCAAAAACGGCTCTAACGATTTTGATTAAACTTTAGTCGTTTGTAGAACTTTAGTCCTCCAACAAAATGACACCACCCGCATTTCTTTAAAAATGCGGGTTCAGAAATTACAAGACTTAAAACATCAAAAATTCAGTTTTTTGGATTTTTCATAAAAAGACATAAATATAAAAAAATATTACTATTCACCACTAAAAAGAGCTCTAAAAACTAAATAATTTAGTATTTTGAATTACTATTCTACGATTGCTGGTTTCGGAGAAAATTGAAATTTTCATTTTGCGGTAAACGCAGTACGTTGTCCAATGTTATTCTTATGGGGAATACAAAAATTATTATTTCTCTCTTATTTACTGATAAATTTCATTCAAACTTGATATGCTTGTCAATTTAGCATTGACCAACAGAGGAAATTCGAAATATGTTGTCCCTTAATAACCCTGGGGGGGGAATAGGGGGCATTTCCCCTCTTAAAACCACGAGTGTATCAATGGATTCTGTAGTGCCTCCAAAGCAGGGATTTGGGTGGATGTTTTTTAAAACAACTTGTTTACAAGATTTTCTGTACATTCAACCGTGCTTTGTATTCTATATTTAGTAAATAAAAAGCAATTTATTCGTTAAAGTTGGGCTAAAAGGGAGAAAGTATGTGTCAGTTTCCTGATACCGTTTATTACTTTCTCCCCCTTATACATAGTATATGGAGAAAGTATTGTTTTCGTCACAATTTTCGAATTTGAGTTGTTAGTGGAAATATTCGTTTTGGTGCTCCCTGAACCCAAAAAAGTGGTTTTTACGTGATGTCTGTCTGTGTGTGTGTGTGCGCGCGCACGCGCGCGTATGTGTGTGTGTGTGTGTGTGTGTGCGTGCGTGTGTGTGTGTGTGTGTGTGTGTGTGTATGTGTGTGTGTGTGTGTGTGTGTGTGTGCGTGTGTGTGCGTGTGTGTGTGTGTGTGTGTGTGTGTGTGTGTGTGTGTGTGTGTGTGTGTGTGTGTGTGTGTGTGTGTGTGTGTGTGTGTGTGTGTGTGTGTGTGTGTGTGTGTGTGTGTGTGTGTGTGTGTGTGTGTGTGTGTGTGTGTGTGTGTGTGTGTGTGTGTGTACAGAGCTAGAGCCCTAACCAATGGACCAATTTTGATGAAATTTGGTATATAAGTACTAATCTATGATATCTCCCGGCGTTTTTTTTTTTTTTCATTTTTAGCGAATTTCCCCTATAGGGAAGAAGCTATTACCGTAGGTCTCATGGTAAGACTTAAGCCCGAGACCATGATAACTTTTCATTTTGAGGTCCCCAGATGCCAAAAACACCATTCGTTCAAATTTTTATATATGTATATATATATATATATATATTTATATATTTATTTATATATATATATATATTATATTATTAAGTTCACTGCATAGGGCTACTATTATAATTATTATTTTTAAAAGAAAATTACCAGAGTACCCTTCAAAATTCATTTTTAATTCACTGATTTAATTAAAAATGAATTTTGAAGGGTACTCTGGTAATTTTCTTTTAAAAATAATAAATATATATATATATATATATATATATATATATATATGTGTCCGTAAGCACGATAACTCTCGTAAAAAAGGTCCGATCTTAATGAAATTTGGTACAAATGTGTAAAGTACCATTTATTTGAACAAGTTCGAAAACCAGATGAATCGCACCATCCGAAGAGGGGTTTTTGCGGGGTTTCGTACCCCAAAAATGTGTTTTTGGGGTTGTCACATGTAATTTTAATTTAAATCAAATTTTAATTTATACCATTGAATTCAGCTTAAAAAAACAAACAATTTGGTATTTTGATCATTGCTCTACGTCAATTGGTTACCGAGATATTGAAAGTGCTAAACACAGTACGTTGTCTATTGTTATTCTTATGGAGAAAAAGAAAAATTGTATATCTCGCTTATTTATGAACATAAACTGGCGAAATTTGGTATATGGCTTGATCTGGTTATGGTTTATTGTTGTTTGCACAAAAAAACAATTTTTCGCCTATGGTTCCTGTAGCAGCAAACCTAGGTACTTGGTCCCCATGTTATTCTTATGGAAAATACTTAAAATGTTATATATCGCTTATTTATGAATGTATATGGATGAAACTTGGTATGTGACTTCACTAAGATGAGTTCTATTGATATTTGCATAAAAACCCATTATTTTGCTTGCCTTGTTGCAGCAAACCTGCGTGCTCATCCCCAATGTTATTCTTATGGAGAATAATTAATATTTTAAATATCGCTTGTTTGTGAATACATTTCTTATGAATCCTGTTAAGTGTTATGTTATATATTCATTGGAAATTCGCTGAGTATGCAGGTTTGCTGCGACGGGTGTATTTTATTTTTAAGGGTAATTATCCCCCGAAAACCACCAAAAAGATGAAAAATCAAAATTTCCCAAAAACGATTCTAACGATTTTGATTAAACTTTACTCGTTTGTAGAACTTTTGTTTCCCAACAAAATGAAACCACCCGCACTTCTGTAAAAATTCGGGTTCAGAAATTACAGGACTTAAAACATCAAAAATTCAGTTTTTTGGATTTTTCATAAAAAAATATAAATATAAAAAATATTACTATTCACCATTAAAAATAGCTCAAAAAACTAAATAATTTAGTATTTTGAATCACTATTCTACGATTGCTGGTTGCGGAAAAAAATTGAAATTTTCATTTTGCGGTAAACGCAGTACGTTGTCCAATGTTATTCTTATGGGGAATACAAAAATTACTATTTCTCTCTTATTTACTGATCAATTTCGTTCAAACTTGATATGCTTGTCAAGTTAGCATTGACCAAAAGAGTAAATTCTATATATGTTGCCCTTAATAACCCTGAGAGGGGGGGAATAGGGGCATTTCCCCCCTTAAAAACACGAGTGTCGCAATGGATTCTGTAGCGCCTCCAAAACAGGAATTTGGGTGGATGTTTTTGAAATAAACTTGTTTACAAGATTTTCTGTACATTTCACCGTGCTTTATATTCTATATTTAGTAAATAAAAAGTAATTTGTTCATTAAAGTTGGGCTAAAGGGAGAAAGTATGTGTCAGTTTCCTGATACCGTTTATTTATAACTTCCTTTGAAAAAACAAAGTGTATATTTAATCCTAAAACCAAGGCTTCATACCAGCCTGCTTACTTGGGATGTGTTTTACTTCAAATTTTTATTTTCATAACTCTACTTTTTTAAGCATGGAAGTTTTCGACAAAATCTATTAATTTTACTCGTATTAATACGAAAAAGTAATTAACTTCATCTTGAGGTTTTTAATATTTTCAGGTTAAAGAAAGGACATAAGTACATAAGAACATAAGTACTTTACCTCTTTAAAGCACTAATGTTAGACAACACATAAACAACACTCACAGCTTCAACGAATGCTTTAAACCGGTCAAGTAGTGTTATAACACTCCACAACAGAAATGACCGGTACTGCACATTTTGTTTCATAAGACTTTCTTTGTTTATTTCGGATGACAGCCCAATAATTTTGGTTGTCTTAAATATTAGAAACAACATTACTTGAGTAATATATTTTACAAATCATATAGTTAATGAAAATTAGATCGTTTGGCGATTGAATATTTTATTGGATTATTTCTGAAAATAAACTAAAGCAAGAAACTATAATTTAAATAAAACAAAATATAATAAATTAATTTGGTGAGCAATCAATGCACACAAAAATTATAAAATAAACGTTATTTAGATAACAACTTAAGGGAGGAAACATTAAGTAAGTACTAATAAATCATCTTTGATAGTTTATTAGTAACAAGCTTACAATATTAATATCGAAATTTACAATAATTATCACCCGAACGAGCAAATTCACAGACGAGCAAAGATGAAACATATGAGAAATAATTGTTTCTTATAGCTCAAAAGATTACACATCCAAGAAAACACCTTTTCTGCTGTCACCAAATATTACTTTTTTTAAGTATAACCTACTGAGCAAAAGAGGTAAAGTTATTTTGTTAAAATAGATATATTGTAGTGTACGTTTAGACGATTTTGCAGCGCGGAACATAACATATCATATTGTTAAACTATAAGTTTTATTATATTATAAATGGACATTAAAGTTGTGAATGAGTGAACTGATTGAGGTAATCAAAATTCATAATAACAATAATACACAAATATCTAATAAGAGGAATAATTTGAGGATATCAATTAAAGATGTAATTGTGACTATGCACGATGCAGTACAATTAGTTTGTACCTGTGAAATTATCGTTTTTCAAAACACTCATAGAATTTTATTTATTTTTAGTAACTTGATATTTATGAAATTTCTCCATGGTTTGTGACGTTAAAAACATTTTTTCTCATTTGTTACATAACGTTAGCTAAATCTCACACTTTCACATACAGTTTACAAAATATTATAAAAACAGCTGTCCAAGAAAATACAGTTAAAGAGCAAATAAACATTGTAGTTTAGAACAGGTTTATCTTCAATTTGGAGAATTGTTCAGTGAACTATAAGATAGAGGAACGTTAACTGCGCTCACAGATCACCAAAACCCTTGTAGAAGAGTTTCCTCATTGGCTTTGTTTCAAACGCAGTTATTTAATCCAAACAATCAGGTTGTGAGAATCATTAATAGTCCGAAAACTTGTCTTGAGAGAGCGAAGTGATTAAGGATAGCGGACAATTTCAAATTTTAACTTCTGTCAAATGATTATAATGTTAAGTATTTGTTTCCATTGAGGCCTGTTTAATTGTGTATTGATTAAATTCTAACAGAAGTTTTAATATACTGAGGTCAATATAAGCTGTAATTTTTATAGTGTAGAATATTGTGACGAAATAATAATAGTACAGTTTAATTTAATTAAAAACGATTAGTTACTACGATCAGTAACCATGTTTTATTTTACCTTAGCTAAAGTTTTAACTTAGTTTTAAAATAGATATTCCGTCAGGTATGTCACACGATGGGTTAATAAAATACACCCATGTCAGAGCAAACCTGCGTACATAGCGGATTTCCAATGTATTTATATGTGTCTCATTACCACTTAAAGCCACTTACCAAGTTTCATAAATTTTCTTCATAATTAAGTTATATATAACGTTTGTTTAACCCTCCACACAAATCAAATTAGGGATGAGTACGAAGGTTTGCTGCAACAAGGAAGATAACAAATGTGATATATGCAATTATCAATATTACTCAACCAGGTCAAGCCACTGTGACGTCACCGCGTGACTCTCACAATATTTTCGTTTGCCAGATAGCTCTTAGCTGGGATAGTTCCAGAGGTCGGGTAGATTATCATCCAAATTGGCAAACGACCTTTAGTGAGACAATCCCCTCAATTTTTAATGGGTTTTAACTCAGGCACTGAATACATAGCTACAGTCAATTTGAGGGGCTCATCATCGCTAACATCATCATAACTGGAATGAATTTTGAATTTTGAACTTTCGGCCGATATTGAAAATAAATACCAAAATCCTGTTTACTCTGAATACAGTCGGTGAGAGTTGGTTCGGGACAGGATTAGTAATGGTTAGTGGCGGTTAGACGGGATAACCACTCCAAAAGGATATGAGGTAGCCGTCGTGACGGAAAACTGGACAGTCACTCCGTAAGGAACATATCTGGGAAGGATATGTCGTCGGGTAAGTTTTGCGAACGTGATCGTGACGTAAGACAGGATTTCAATTGGTTGGTGGCGGAACAGAGAAAGGTTTGCCACCCCACTGGAATCGGTTCGTCGGTCGTGACAGGTAAGGTTTGTCACTCCGTAAGGATTATTTGAGCAAGGATATGTTATTTTGTAAATCGTTCGGTGCGTCAGAGTGATGTATTTTAGGATTATGTTTGGTCAGTGGCGGATATAGAGAGGTTTGCCACTCCAAAGGAGGCAGGTAGCCGGTCGTGACGGGTACAGGAATCGTCACTCCGTAATGAAGGCAAAGATCGGTAAGGAAATACCAGTCATGATACAGTAGCCAAGATATGTGATAAGTTAGTACAAATAAGATTTTACGTTATTATAGAGTGAATATCTGTGCTGCCGTGGTATGAGATGTATGCCCTAAGTCACAGAAAGGATATAATTGAAAGTGGCAGATTAAATGGAGACCACTTCCAAAGGATTCGGGGTATTCGGTAAGTGACCGGTAGGTGATGTCACTCCGACAGGTGTGAATTTGTGGATAGGATTATTAGTATTATAATATAAACTAGCACAGTGAGCAGGCAAGCAGGTTAGGGTAAGAGCAGTTCATACAATACAAGTAAATAAGTTCAGTGGTCTAGAATGCTCATTTTACACTACTCACAAAAGAAAATCTGTTATCATCATCTGTTATTAATGTTACGAAAATATTGATTCAAGCTGTGGGTCCAAGCAGATACTTCTTACTAACTGATTCAGTTTTATAAACCAGCTACTCCAAAGCAAGCGTGCACAGACATGTTAAACACACTATTCAATAAAATAATACTTAAAGACCATTAAGAGAAATTGTTCACACTATATCACTATAAATTCTAATTGATTGTCGTTTAATTATATTTCAAATTACTTTTTAGGTTACAAAGTAATAAGCGTTTGCCCGTGGCTATATCAAAACAGTTAATAAAACGACAGGTCAAGTGAGATAAATGGGCTACTGTATCAAACAATACCAAACTGCAATTAACGTTTTACTTTTCATAGTAAAAAAATAGTCTTTGAAAGTAAATCTCAAAATAAACTCAGTTAATAATAACCCCTTGCCTCGGGCAAATAAACGCTGCACTAGTCCAGCGAAACAATAAATATGATTTTCTTGTTCTTATTCCAATTAAATTTAAGAAAACGATTGTAAAAAAATAGGCTCCGTGAGCAGAAAATTAATAAAATATCTTTGTATTTCACGTAATCACTTTAACAAATAAGCAAGGAATATTCGATTCCTACCTTAATAAATGGAAGACGATCTGCACACAGTCACTATCAACCAACGACTCAGATCCTGTTTGTCTGTTATCAGCAGGAAAACTCGGTCGTCGCGGCGCGCAATACGTGCCGTCCCCGCTATTGTTATCCTGCCGCGCGTCGAACCACCTGCGCGGGAAACGTAAACAAAACTCGGCAGCGCCACAATGAAGTATTCTGCGTTGACTGTGTCACAGGGAAAAAATAGATTCTTCTATTAAATGGATTTGTAATAATAATCGTGCTAATGTGCTGGTGAACTAAAAATTATATTGTAAATAATTCTGTGTTTACATTATGCACAGTAAAATAATCTACGTAAAATAATAGATCTGTTACACCACATACCAATTTTTATTAATTTGGGTTATAATCAAGGGAGATATCAGACTTTACTTAACTCTCCATTTGAATAACATTAGGGCTGAGTATGCAGGTTTGCTGCTGCGGGACAATCAACAAAAACATTTGTTGTACTAATATCAATAGTCCACAACTAGGTGATACCACATACCACGTGTCATCAATATAAACTCTTAAATAATCGAGATGTCAAATAATTGTATTTATTCGCGATATGAATAACAATAGACAATGGACTTTGTTTAGCGCTTTTAACATATTTGCGACGGTTGGACGTAGAACAACAATTTAAACACCAAAATTATTGCTTTTTAGAGCTGAATTTATCGTTGAAAAGGAATGTGAAGTTTTCAGTAAAATTAACTGAGGTATAGCTATATAGAAACCTTTTTGCCACATGGATTTTTTTCATTCGGTTTTATACGTTTTCTTGGAAATATTATACTGTGAAGGTATACCCTCAGTAGGCAGTCTTTAAAATATTAAATGTAAGAATAGCTCGAGTTATACCACATTTTAAAACACTTTTGCTTTTTAAATTACTTCCCGCTAATCCGACCTCACTGCAACGGATGGCCGAGTCGGAAATGGCAGCTGCTACAAATTTTCAATAGCAAATATTTTTAAATATGATTACTTCCTACAATTGTTCTACTGACATACGGCTTGTGATATCGAAGTTTATCCAACACCACAGTGTCGAGGGGGCAGACACGTGCATCGGTCATGCTGTCACTGAATACGTGCTAAAATTAGGCAATGTAGCAACTGGACCGACCTGATGTGTGGCAAGCTAATCGTTTATGCATTGAGTCGTCCAAGGGAGCAGTTGTGATTAAAATACCCACGTCGCAGCAAACGCGCACTCAGCGAATTTCCAGGGCATGTATTCGTACCTCACTACCAATAAAGCTCCTAACCACGTTTCATTTGAATACATTCATAAATAAACGATATTTTAAGATTGTAATTATTTATTCATTTATAAATTGTATCCAATAAATATTTTATTGCGTGTTTTTTTTATACAATTTGATTTCTATACGTGTTCAAAAAAATTATGGATTTGATACTTATTACCAGTAACAAAATAAAGTACAGTTATTTTATTGTCTCTATCAGTGTAACAATTTAAACAAAACCCCAGTACATGGTAAAACTTTATTTTTATAATTGCACTTATATAATTCAAATGTGTATAACATTTTTATCTAATTGAAATTTCCGAGAGGAAACAAATTATAAAATATTCTTTTACGTTACTCAAATTATCTTTTAATTTTCTCTCTTGATATTTTTTGCAACATTGTTATGGATTTTTGTCGTATATAGAAATATTACTAATTTATTTTCTACCCGTACCGTCAAATAAATAACTTTATATTATTCGCAATTAAATTCAAAAACAGATTGCATCACTAAAACGTTCACTCAAGTCGAGTATGGTGTATACCCGCTCTTACCAGGAGTGGAAACAATTTACAGTTCCCGCGAGAGTTAATGTAATGGGTAACACTATCCTGCGTTCAAATAGGTCATTCACGAGTGCTTAGGATTGCTTTGAATTAATTTTATGCTACGAATAAAACCATGCACAATACAGGAATAATCAAGAAAAGCTCATTTATAAAGCTAACTTCAATGTGTAATTTTCTTTATACATTATTTTTCTTTTTTGTCGTTAGGCCACATCTTCTTAATTCTTAATTAATCAGAAACAGTAATTGAGCCATCATATTGAAGATTATATTCGCCGATATGTGTAAAAAATAAACAAACAATCCCAAACCATAAAAATTATAAGTAAATGGATAATTCTCATTTAATTGTCAGCGTAATGGCGGCACCATCTTACTTCGGCAAGTTCAAATAACTTAAAACTTTAAGTTCTTGAGTTATTAAACTTTTACTTAACAGTTTTTAAAAAGTAGATTCGGGTAAAGGTGATTGAATGTGCAAGCTGCGCATGGGCTATTAAAACAAAAATTCGATAAAAATGTAGGATTGTACCTCTGGTCGAAATTTCATAAATTAGGGTGTTGATAAATCAGCTTCACAGTTTTGCTCATTTTTCAAAGGAGTGCATCAGACAACATACTGATCATTAGTCCTCAACCGATTACCATAGAAGATTTACATTGGTAAATATTTTTTACTAGTTGATTCTAATAGTAATGTCAGAATTATATTTAATTAACTAGTAAGCATTAACAAAATCATTTTTAAAGGATCAACCCTCAAATACGTTACACGCTAGGAGCTCAAAAAACTTATTGTGTAATTAAATCAATATACTGTACTTCAAAATTATAAACCATATACACATAGAATCACACATAACCTCTGTTATTTTAATTTGTATTTTGTAAAATTTAACTCATTTATTCGTTATCGTGCCCATATAGGGATGCAAACGGGTAAATTATTCTAGTTTTGTAGCTTATCAATAGAAAAGATATATAACAAGTATTGACTTGTCATTAATATATTACAGTTTTATTAGTTAAGATATTTGTATGTCACTCAGTCAAAAGTGTTACAAATCGTACTTTATATTGTGACATTGTGTTGTAGAAAAAACATTCACACCAACTTTTATCTGAAGCCGATTTCTTTGATCCTCCATTACAATAATAATAGTAATGTCTCATTAACCATCCACTGCCCAGTTCATCGGATTAATTGCAGTCGTCCAAAGTAAATATTTCAGCGGAAGTGCCAACAGACGGTTGTAAACGGAAGTAATTAGTAGAGGGGGGAATAATGTACCTGAATAACCCACCAGTCGTCATAAATTAGGAACAAATGGGGCTGCAGGAGGGTGTGGGAACAAACTACTACTTTTATTTTGAGTTATTATTATCTTTGGTGGTCAAAACAAATTAATATTGATAAAAAAAAAATACAAAATAATAAAGTTATTTTATATCGAGAATGAAATTTTAAAATATTTTAATGCCTTTAATTAAAATAACAATAAAATAATCTATTTCGTATTTATGTACAACGAATCTGGTAAATGATAAAGTTGCGATATTATTGTTTTATTAGTACCATTCAATAAAATTGAAATCGCACAGTGATTCAAAGAATTTAATAACTTCATAATATACATGGATGTTTGTATTATTTAATTTGTTAGCACTTTATCAAAGCTCGAAAAACAATAAAGCGCGTTTTTCGCACTATTACAACATTAAACAGACATCACGATTTTTTACGTTTAAGTGAACAATAAAGTATACTGCACCTTAATTTAATTTTACCTATGTGATTTTTAATTTTTGTAAAGACTATAAGACTACTATAGTAACTATTATAGTAAGAAAACTTATTTATTTTATATTTTAAAATCTAAAAGAGATTTTAAATTGTTCGTGTTTCTTGGAGCATGTGATTTAAATTTTTACGATAATTTGCTATTGCTAATTTTTTAGAAACAGAAATGTACCTATTGGCGAATAAATTAAAGAAAACACATTAACGTTTTGAATTACAAGCCGAGAAATCATTAATTTACGTCGTATTTTTTCGTAGTGAAGATCTGAATATCTGTAAGGATTTATTTTAATGATAGTTTGACTTCATGTAACAAATATCAGATGGTTAATATAAATTTTAATTACTAAACAAGAATAATCATGTTTCATTTATAAAATTAACTGAAAAATCTTTGGTTAATAAAATGTATATATTACTCAAACACAAAACATTACCAGAGTTCTTCCATTTCATAATAGGGACAATTTCAGAAGTTGACTACGAACAAATTAAATACAGGTTGAATAATTAGTTTTTAAATAAATGTTTTTCATGGCCGGGAAAAATTTTGGATTGTGTTATTCAAAATGTAATTGCGCACATTAGTCATCACTGAGTGAGATTGCATTCAATGATTCTCATTCAGTGATAGCAAATGCCCGCAATAACTGCTTAATCCACATAAAGTCACCGTCAACAACAATGAGATTTAAATAAAGGATTGTTGTATTGACTACCCAAAAAACATGCGAACTTTCAGAAAAAAGTAAACACATTAATTAAATTTAGGCTCTTAATTTTTTGGATTATATACATGTTAATGAGCAGTGCCATAATGTAATAAGTTATGGTAATTTTAATTAATTCAAAAGTTAATTTCTCATGGTTAACAACGGTAGAGCCTCAAGCAAGACAGGTGTGTACTGAAAATTCAATGATTTTTGTTTGATCATGCATTTATCGTGTTCAAAGGGAAAGATCCCAAGCCAAGCGATAATCAACCTGGTGTTACGAAGGTAGCATTAATTAAAATCCCAATGACAAATGGGATCCAAGCTTTATTTATAATCATCATTGAATGAATAATTATTTTGGTGTACATCCCCGTCCAAATTACTTTAAATCCATAAAATCGCGTTAATAGTTTCTTTTTTAAATTTTTTCCTCGTTTATCAACTTAGCAATCATCCATAAATCATTTTCCGTTTGATTATGTTGATATCTTGTTCGTAAATATATACATGTTTTCTTAAATTGACAGAAAACATTTATTTTAAGAGAATAGTTATGAACCAACAACATTCAAAGCTGTAAAATTACGGTATTTGTCGACTATAATAATTTACAACGTGCCACCTTTGCTAAATGGTGCAGAACCCATTAGGCTTTATGTTTAACACCATAAGGCTTAAGGTTTTTGTTTCTGCCTGCTCTTAACCATTTTTATTTTTTGTTTTAAATACTTTTTGTTAGAGTTTGTAAACAATTGTACTATTTTAGTGTACCAAATTAAAACTTGTTTTCTGGATTTTACTTTCTTTTAGCGAATTTCCCCTATAGGGAAGAAGCCATTACCGTAGTCGGCATGGTAAGACCTAGGCCTGGGACCATGATAACTTTTCGTTTTGAGGTCCCCAGACCCCAAACACACCATTCGTTCGAAACTGTATTTTATATATATATATATAAATCTCACTATCTATTCAGCTGCCGTACGAATTTCGGCTAAGTAGCTGCCACCTCAAAGGTTAGAGTATGTTTAAGTTTTAACGTGTATTGTTACTCAAAATTACGTTATTAATATAACTATTAACTTATTTTCATAATTTTTTTATTGTAACTATGTGTATCAAAACCCATGTAATTTGACTGCCCTAAGTTTGCATTTGATTCGGCGCTCCATGTATGTCTAGCAGTCAAATGACTGCCAGCTATGATACTTCATAAATATTTCGCGTTATTTCGCTGCCACCACTGTTGCCAATTCGTCTTGACGATCTTCATGGAAACGTTACGAGCATAATGGACAAAATTAGCTCTCCTCTCGCTGCTTTAACTTGTATTAATGTATTATTTCGTATCTTAAATCTCCTAACTCTTATCATTGTCCAAAGCACTGGAATAGCAGCACAAGAACGTCTTTCGTTATTGAAGTAGTTAGATACTGACACATTTCATTGCATCATGAACAATCTCAGGTCAAATAAAAATATATAACATTTTATTATTAATTTTATATTGACTTGTTCAACATTTTAAATTATATACATCATAAGTAGAAAGTTAGTTGCGTGAGTGGTTGTTTTACGTGGTCTGTTTACGTCTAACACCGATAACAGCACGGTCGGTAAGCGAGGAGTCGGACCATCTAAAGTCGGATTAGTGTAGTTCTAATATAATTATATTCTCTACTTATAAAACTAAGCTAGGTATAAATAATATATAAAGGGGTAAGAATGTTCGGAAATAATAAACCTAATAATTACGGAAACATAAGGCCCTTCAGTGCTATTTTTCTGTAGGTAGGCTTTGCTTGTTTATCCCAACCAAGGTTGAAACGAAATCAATTTGTTATATAATTTCTATTTCAGGGGAACGGAATAACATATTTTTTCCTCAAACAGTGATCAACCTTTAGGCAAATAGATTTTTGTACCTGCATTAATATCGCAATTCCATGGATTCCATAACATTCTTGTGTTCGTTTTGATAGTTTATAAGTAGGTTTTAAATTTTGACGCAATGTAATCCCCTCCACCTCGTATAGCGGTCATTTTTGTTTTGCAAGGCTAAATATCTTAAAAACGGTATTATTTAGGAAAAAAACTGTAAAAAAAACTTGGGTCATTCTGTCATAAAAACAATGGAAGATATTAGGTGTACGATAATAAATAACTGAGATATCGTGATTTTTATAATTTAAAACATGCATTTTTGCCATTTCATCACTAAAAAAATGTTTTAACTTATAACAATCACAATTCATCAGTTATTTATAATCCTATAGCCAATATCTTCATTTCATTGGTTGAGGACACTATGACATAGCTTTTTTATTCTTACAGATTTTTCCTAAATATTACAGTTTTAAAGATATTTAGCTTTGACAACAAAAATAGCCGCCATTTTAAAATAGTACAAAGTAGAATCTTAATATTTCATGCCAAAATGGGTCGTATTATATGTAATATATGTACCAAGTTTGGATTTATATCATCAGACTTTCCTAAGATATGCCGTATTAAATGGAAAACACATAACCATCGAGGTAAAACTACTTAAGTTTACTACATCGAGGTAGTTTTAAGTCTTTGCACATAACAGCAAGATAGACGGAAAACTAAACGTTTTAGGACATAGCTTTATATGAACTTTTTTCTTTATTTTTGTATGAGAAATCATATCCCAAAGTCCTGAATGTTTTTTTCAACATCCTGTATACTTTCAACAGATAAGTAATATATATGGTCTCGTCTCAAGAGTCTCAAGACAGAATAGTGAGACAAGTGAGAATGGTACAAATTAGTTCGTGCATATTTTTAATGTTGGGAAGAGTGTTCAGAAATAATTTGATTGATGCTACGTTGATCTATGGTCTGATTGGCCCAGGTATTCACATTTTTATACTCTTGTTATAAAACAATAATAGTAGCCTCTTTTGTAAAATTTGTATATACGAAATAGCCGATATTCGCGCCAAAAATGTGAAAAAATGAAGATTTTAATGTACGCTTAACAATATTCTAAAAAAAATAAGTTGTATACACTTTTTATGTAGACAGCTTAATTTCACCGTAATTCTTAAATATATAAAAACAACTGCCACTGCGAAAAACAAAAGGTAACTTCAACTAATTTTATCCTTGCTTCATGGGATTGAATTTTATCACAAAAACTATAAATAATTTAATTAGCTTTGAAATTATGGGCCTAGTAAATATATTTGTTAACATGATGGCTTCATAAAGAGCGATTAACGTACCGGACACCACGCCGGGCCTAGCTGAGCCACGTATTGCGTAGTGACTCAGGCGCTTCTGGCTGTCAGCATGAGTCGGACTGCATATTTATACTTTTGTTTACTGCCCTCCCTACGTTGCTTGTTGAATACTGCCTATGTTCATTGATAACATCATCTTATAAGGTTTGTATTCATCGTTAACAGTGGGTCTTGTCAATTTAGTGTTCAGTTAACCATTGCATTGAGCGGATCGTTGGCATTTTGTGTTTCGTTATAACGTTTTATTTTTTGTACAGGATTTCAGTTGTGTTGTGCCAAGTGCAGTGAAATGCTGATAGTTGTGCTAATTTCATGGATTGTTGAACGAGGGAAATAAAATGGAAGGAAACCTTTAAAAATGGTAAACACTTTTTAATCTAAACTGTTAACTTTACAGTTAGGCACACCTTATAACCAAAAGCTAATAATAATGACTGATTTCAACAGTGTTTGCATAATATGTAATAAGGAAGTCAAAGATGCCGGAGTATAGATAGAAAAGACTAAAGCCATAAGTTACTTGCTAATGTCGTTATGGTAAAAGTACATTTTGTATTCAGGAAAAATTAAATCAGACCTAGCAATATTAAAGCAGCTTTTAATGCGGGAAATTCGCAATCTTCTAAATCGTAGCACTTTCTCAGAGAATTATAGAAACCACTTTTGTAGGCAAGCATGACTGTTTGTTATGTGGATAAAAAGCGGTGTCTTCCCCAAAACTTCCTTCTAGATACCAACCAAATTTATGATCTTTCAACGATTTGAATAAAGCAAACGCTCCTTAATGCTTGTGATGATAGAAATTATGATTGGGCCTGTAAAGTTATGTGCCTGTAATTAAGTCCAGGCTTTTATATGTAATTGATTTAATTGCGGCTGAGCCCGGTACCATGGGCAATGTTATAAGACCTTTAACGTATGCAAACCTAAACATATTGAACATATTGTGGCCTACAGAGCCACAGAATAGAAATAGAGAGGACAGAGGGCGCGGCAGGTGAAGCCACGCGAATATCGGTGGTGTGCCCCAATCAGTGGAGGGGAGAGCGGTGAGTCATGAGTCCCGCGCGTCTTGAGCATACAGTTGCATACAATACAATGTTGACTGTCCGGATCAAGCTTGTATAATCTAATGCTATTCGCTTACAGTCTAATCTAATTATAAACCTTAAATTAAAATTATGGCAATTAAGACTTGTACTATTAAAGAAACATATTTTAAAACTCGTTAACCAATGGCCTGCCCAAATATTGCCAATACCAGTTGGAAACCCCAAGTATTTAAGGAAGTAAGTATTCAATTCTATTATGTTGCTTGACAATTCTAATACTAATGTAATTTTCGGATGGACAGTATTTCCTAAGACATTTTCTTGTCCTACAGACCAGAGCGATAGGGATAAATAAACCCATTCGTAAAGAATAAACATCATGTCAAAGTCAATCATTCTTATAACACTCCTGAACATCCTCTTACACTAATGAATGACAGAGAGAGCACATTGCGTTGTGTTTACGTCGAGAAGCACGGGCCGAGGCAACACGCGGCAGCTTATAGTGGCAGCGCTCGAGCGTCGCCGCAACACAATTGATGCTACCTCTTCAAACTGATTTTTTCCACTGATCGTAAATTTGTCGAAAAAATATATGTTATGATTTCCCTCAAACTTTGTCGCTTACAAAACTTTCCTGACCAAACAATAAAAATATTCCTCTATTACTCACTTTTCCATGTTTTAATAGTTAATTTAATAATTTCTTCAAATATTATTAGTTATTAAAAATACAATAGAATAGATTTAAAATTGTTAAGCTTATCAAAATTGAGGAGTACTAACAACTATTCTCTACTATAAGTGTGTCTAATCATCATATATTTGGTTTTCTGCAGCTGTGTGCAGCAGTTCCCGGGACTTGCCCGCAAGAGCGGTAGGGAATTGGCTTCACTGCCCATAATGCTTGTTGGATAAACGTAGCCCCTCTATTTATATTCTTTGCTCGCTGGGACGGCCTTTATCATCCGAGACTGTAGATTTATTTAATCTGCATACAAATTACCTTGGAAATGACAGTGAGTGCCAGTATTCACTAGAAGATTAAGAGAGATTGTAGTTGAATTAAGTGGTTCTGATATAGACTATAGTGATTATTAAGTCAAAACTTGTCGAGTTTTTCAAAGATATAATTCCCGCCATTTTAATTTCTTATAAATAAATTACTAAACTAATTGCAATTACTAAACACTTGTTGGCTTAGTTTATTTTAATAAGATTAAACACTGTCCTGCGGTAGTTTGCTTGTTTTCAATGCTTATCATGTATACTTTCCTTATTTGTGTTGTTCAAATTACGAAAGAGTATGTTGTTAATACTTTTGTCGTTCCAAAGTATAGCTTATTCGTTTTCATTGAATTATAACATACTAGTGGCTTGAAGGGGCCATAGCCCCTAACCTTTCTCCAATATATGCCTTATTTAATTCTTTTACTCTTTAAATGCTGATAAAAATAAAAAATATAAAGCCGCATTTACACTATAAAACATGTTTTATAAACTTTTGTTTGTCAAACATGTTTAATACAAATTTGGTTTTATTAAACTTGATTTTGTGTTTATAAAACTTTTGTCGTACAACATTAATTTTATGCACTAACAAATTATCGAACATGTTTCAATCACAAGCCCGCCCAAAAAACTAAAGTCGCCATGATTGTTTCAAGCGACGAGTGAGGACGCTTTTATTTGGGACAAAATTTGAAAAATCATTGTAAAATACAACGAGCTCGCACGCAGCACGCTGACGTGAGGGAAGTGAATTTCCACATAAAAAACTTTTAACAATCAAAATCAGTGTAAAAGCATTGATTTTACCAAATTTTATCAAAATCTTAAAACATTGTTTTTTTATGTTCTGATGCTCCTGGTTCCATTTACCTGCAATGCTAGGAATACAATTTTGCTCATTAGAAGGTAAGGAGAAGTTTCAGTCAGGCTTTAAAATAGGCTTGAGGTGACTGTGGATGATTAAAATACACCAACAAATGTATAACAGGATTTTCTACTGTAAAACCCCCATAAGACAACGTACTGTGTTTAGTCGATATACATTTTATTTAATAACTCAATAAATATTTGTGCTAGAATGATGTGATAGCTTAAAAATTTCGCCTCACTAATATCCATCTTATTAAATGTATACATTTTAAATCCGGGGCTTTACTGACCTTTTTTGGGCCAAAAACACAACATTTGAAAGATTAATCCCTAAAAAAGGGGGTTACAGTTTTCCGATTGTTTTGCCGAACGATCGTGTCCAACGGATTATAGAAAGGAATTTCCCTACCAAATTTGAAGTAAATCGGACAAAAAATGCGACCGCTAGAGTGCAAAAACATATATATATATAAGGTTTGTAAAACACAAATTTCTTTTGATCTTTACCAACTCCGGTCGGGAAATCTGCAACCTCTTGTAAAACACGATTTTTGGTTGTAAAACACGCTTGTTGTACAACTTTGTTTAATATTTTTCATTGCATTCTTACACATGTTCAAATCGATTACTATAATTGGTTGTACAAGTTTATAAAAAAAGTTGTATAGTGTAAACGCGGATTAAGAAGGGTCACATGTTAGTTCGTAAACAAAGACAACCATTTATTAATGTAAACAAAGCAGACGTTTTGAAATCCGCATGCTTTTCTCATACGGGGTATTTTACGTATTTTATCGTTTGCTGGTAACGTTTTAGAAATACTGTTATTTTTCCCGAGTCTCCGTGATCAAGACCTTTAATTTGAGCCGTCTCCCATCATCCTGCGATTTGTCAAACTCCCACAATTTTGACCTCAAAATTTCGCTTACAGAATTATATATTAAGGTTTTTAAGTTTTAATTGTAAGAGGGCTTATGTGAATTCCCACACGCACACGGATAGTCTATGAGGGAATAATTCCACTGTACAGACAATATTTGTAAAAAATCACTATTAAACAGGGCGTAAACCATTAATGTATTTTTCGTGTAACTCATATGGAACATTCATTAAAGTTTATGATACAATTTTAAGCATGCTTACAGTCAATTAATTATACTTCACCTTCGATTAACCAGACTAGAATTAGTTTAAAATAAAACCACTATGACATTGTAACAGATTTTTAGCATATTTAAAACTAAAATAATACATGATTGAATAAAAAAAGAATAAAAACACAAAGTAAAAGATTAGCTAACTAACTTTTTTAACTTTATAAAAATATAACTATTGAGTACTAATATATATCCCGTTTACTTTTCATGATCAAAATTAATACCTCTTAGTTGACTTTTTAAATCCTGAATTTACAGTTGAAAATATTTCTGAGAATTATGTATATAAAATAACAAAAGATCTAAAAAACAAGTTATCAGTTGGCTGGGATGGAATTCCAGTAGAAATATTGAAACACAATGCTCTATTTGTGGCACCTGTTGTGAGAAACATTACCAGCCTTTCCATTAGCAATGGTGTCTTCCCAGAAAAATTAAAATTTGGAAAATTTATTCCAATTTATAAAAAGGGTTCCAAATTAAATAACTATCGACCTGTTTATATCAAAAATCATTGAAAGAGTCATGTATGATAGCCTAAGTCAATATCTTGAAAAAGCTCTTTCTTCTATCAAAATCAATTTGGTTTCAGAAAAAACAAGAATACACAAACAAAACTTTCTGATTTTATAAATAGGACCCTGTCAGCCTCGGATGGATAATGGAATGCAGCTGCTATGTTCTGTGATTTATCCAAGTCATATGACTGCATCAATAATGAACTGTTATTGCAAAAATAACACGTTGCGTTATTCCAACCCCTAACACGTTGCATATCATATTTAAGAGAAGAAAGAAAGAAAATGAATCCCGCAAACTAGACTGTTTAAGACTGTTTAAGTATAGAATGTTTATCCTATACTCTAATATGAGTAAGGTTTGCTTGCTTGCTTGCTTGCGTGCTTGCTTGCTTGCGACACGGATCTCAAAAACGGCTCCAACGATTTCCTTCAAATGTTAGAAATAACTAATTTCTGGGATAAAAATAAGTTCTAGACAGGCCTCATCCCTAGGAAAAATAAAATAATGTAAAAAAACTAAAATGAAAAGTTAAAAAAATTAACATTGGGCTTATGGAGTTTCAAATCAAAACAAAGGAATTGTAACAGCTGCTCATAATCAACCAGGGAACTGTCAAAGTAATACTCATGTTCTTTATGATTATTGACATGTGGTTTCCTGAGAGCAGAGATTAAAAGATTTGAGTTAAGATTACATATATATAGTAGTAAAATAAATCAAAGGGACATTGAGCTATAAATAACAACTGGAGGGACCTTAAAAATGTAGAAAAGAGGCAAATGAGTTATACAAATCTGATTATCAGTAGAGGGGGGAGTGGTGAAATATTACTACAAGTCATCTAAACAAACTGACTGGCCTTCCCCCGAGCAAAGCTCGGCCCCCCAGGTACTTTAATCTAATGCCAGCTAAAAGTTTATTGATTTTGTTATTTAAACTGCTCAGATTTGCCTCTTTACCAAAAACCAGATACATAGGGGGCAAATCCAACTTCCCCTTGATTAGATATTTGAACGAAGACCATTTAAAGTGCAAGAAATACAATTTAAAACCTTCTTTTTTTTGCTAAGAGGTGAATGGAGTCCTTATCCTAATCATAAAATAAATAAATTATCATATTACTAATGTAGGTTGCGCTAGCACAAAGAATATCAAACAAATAATTTTAACTGTTGTTGTAAATTATTTCTTAGTATTTTTAGGGAGTGGTATATAAATTTGATTGGTCTAGTTTGATTTTTTTCCAAAAATCGTGAACGAAACTTGGGATTGTTCCTCTTGAACCGATGAGCAATCAAGTGACTTCTAAGTTTTCAAATTAGACATTATCTGGCAAGGTTTGTAGCGCCTAAACTAAATAGTCTTATCGACGATGTATGATAAAAGTAATCTGTATATGTAATTCTGTAAGCGAAACTTGTAGGTCAAAATTGTTGGAGTTTTGCAAATTGCAGGGTGATTGAAGATGGCTCAAATTAAAGATCTCGATCCCAGGGACTCGGGAAAAATAGCAGCATTTCTAAACAGTCATTAGAAAACGAGAAATCATGTAAACCATCCCCCATAAGAGAAGCATGGGGATTTAAAAACGTCTGCTTTATTTATATTATAACATGTTACTTAGTCCGCCTAAATGTCTATGTTACTTACGAACTGACACGTGTTCCTACTTATATTGTTTTACTTTCATTAGCATGTAAAGAGTAAACAAATCAGACGAGGCAGAATATTAGAGCAAGGTTTGGGACCATGGCCGGGACCTACGATGGCCCTTTATGCCACTTATAATATAGTAATTTACTTCTTCTATTATTTACTAGCTGGTATCCCGTCCTCCGAAGGGGGTTGTAATGTAGTTATAAAACCAACTTACATTTTACTTACCATTACCATGGTAATCACACACTATATTTAATATCATTATATCATTGTATCATTATATATTTCCCATAAGATTAAAATTGGAACTATGAACAATAATGGGGCAAAATTCGAATTACAAGAGACAAAAAATAAGGTTATTGATTTAAAATAGCCTAAATGTAGCTATTGCCAAATTTGCAATTCCACAGAGAAGTAATATGTTACTTCTCTGCGGCTGTACGGTCTAAGGTTGTCGTTAAAACAGAAAAAGCATTACTAGGACTTTAAAATTGACGGGATTTCATGAAAAAAGCCTTAAAACTAAATAAATGTATAGGCCTTTTTGTGCTTCTTCTTCGCTGTATGTTTATTTGGAACGTAAGTTATTGTAGAGGCTAAATGTGAAAATCTCATTTTATTTAAGATTTTAAAATGCGCCTGATAACTTTCTCATGTTTTATTGAAGTCGATTGATTGCCTCGTATTACCTCGTATATACATTTACCGTAATGGAATTTCTTGTAAGCAATTTTCTCACACATCCCTTAGTAATAACAACACGTAATAAGGTAATGATCAGAGTTATTAAACAATTGAAAAAGTTGTTCTAACTATTTACACCTCAAGAGCAAAAATTGACCCTCTTCAAATTGACACCATCCACCTGTGCAGGTGTAGTATGCAGTATGCACAAGGTAGAGTGTAGGCGAGGACGTCGCGTCGGTCAGGTCCCAGGTCTTAGTGGCAAGTGCCCCCTTCTTGTACAAACGGGCACCTACCTGAGTCCGGTCGGCCGAGTTTGTGACACTTCAGTGGTTTCTTTTAAGGCCATAAACTTCTCTCTCATCTTTGATACTCGAAGGTAGTTTATGGTGGTGGTGATAGACTGCATCTCGGCCATTTGCCTTGTCTGGGAATTTGCCTTTTCTTACCGCACTTGCTTACTATTTGCAGCCGTGATATGTAAATACAAATCGTGCTGATTACTATATAATGAAAACTATTATCATCATTGTTTAGTTAGTGGAATGTTAACAAAAATTAAGAGGAAATAAAATATAATACATCGTAGTAGCAGTACATGATGCTCAAGCATAACATGAATAGCGGTTGCAGAAAATGTTGAAAATATCAGTCTCCACTATTAGTTATACAACTTCGTAAGCCCTATAGGGAAAATAAGAAAAAAACTCAAACACATTTTAGAGTCAAGATTACAACTATACTGAATAGTTAAGATGTCCTGTAAATGTTATAACTAAACTAATTAGTTTTCCCTTGGACAATCAAGTTTTTATTACCGTTATTTCAAAATTTGGTTTAATTTTATATTTTTACAAACAAAAACGGTTGTTTAATCAGTTATCCCATATCGAAGTAAGTATTTCTACGCACTAACTACTGGACAGGCCTGCTTATTATACATCTAAACAGAGACAATTTAGGACCGGGGACACCGAGCTATGCTCTTTGATATTTGATTAGTTTCGTAGGTGAAACATATGTCTATAAACAATCTTAATTCAATGGGTCTGGTCACTGTGTTCAAGAAATCATGTGTTGATACTTTACCTTATTTAACTGCTACTTTGACAGTTTACTGGTTAATTTATTCCCAGCTGTTATGATTCTTTTCTTTTTATTTGAAACTCCATAAGTCCAATATTACAATTTTCCATTTTCAAATGATATTTTTAACCAAATATGAATTTCCATAGGTCTGAGGTTTTTACCAATCGTACTTTTAGGTCCAAACGAATCTAATTCCAAAGTTTGAACAAATTGTTCCGCTGGATTCCGAAATAAATTTTGCAGACAGACAGACATTGCTCATATCAGAGTACAGGATTGACCCTCAACATATCAATTATTTGATAGTTTTTACTTTCTCCCCCTATACATAGTATATGGAGAAAGTATTGTTTTCGTCAAAATTTTCGAATTTGAGTTGTTAGTGGAAATATTCGTTTTGGTGCTCCCTGAACCCAAAAAAGTGGTTTTTACGTGATGTCTGTCTATGTGTGTGTGTGTGTCCGTGTGTGTGTGTGTGTGTGTGTGTGTGTGTGTGTGTGTGTGTGTGTGTGTGTGTGTGTGTGTGTGTGTGTGTGTGTGTGTGTGTGTGTGTGTCTGTGTGGATGTGTACAGAGCTAGAGCCCTAACCTATTGGCCGATTTTTATGAAATTTGGTATGTAGGTACTAATCCACGATATCTCCAGGTGTTTTTTTCATTTTTTTCATTTTTGATTTTTAAAGGTAATTATCCCCCAAAAACCACCAAAAAACATGAAAAATCCAAATTTCTCAAAAACGGCTCTAACGATTTTGATTAAACTGTAGTGGTTTGTAGAACTTTATGTTTCCAACAAAATGACACCACCCGCATATCTAGAAAAATTTGGGTTCAGAAATTACAGGACTTAAAACATCCAAAATTCAGTTTTTTTGGATTTTTCATAAAAAATCATAAATTTTAAAAAATATTACTACTCACGATTAAAAAGAGCTCAAAAAACTAAATAAATTAGTATTTTAAATTACTATTCTACGATTGATAGTTGCGGAGAAAATTGAAATTTTCATTTAGCGGTAAACGCAGTACGTTGTCCAATGTTATTCTTATGTGGAATACAAAAACAACTATTTCTCTCTTATTTACTGATCAATTTCATTAAAATTTGATATGCAGGTCAAGTTAGCATTGACCAACAGAGGATGTTCGAAATGTGTTGTTATTTAACCCTGGGGGGGATAAGGGGGCATTTCCCCTCTCAAAACCACTGTGTGTAGCAGCGGACTCTATAGTGCCTCCCAAAAAGGGATTTGGGTGGATATTTCTGAAAACAACTATTTTAGACAATTTTCTGTACATTTATCTATACTTCATATTCTATATTTAGTAAATAACAAATATTTTTGTCATTAAAGTTTGGCTAAAAGGGAGAAAGTATGTGTCAGTTTCCTGATACCGTTTATTTTGATTCTGTATTATCATGTAGAATATTTTCAAATACATTTTATTATCCTCCACATTTATTATATTTGGGTGTAGAATCTTAAAACATATAGCCAGTGCTACATTTTAGTTACACCTCGTATATCTAATTTGTTCCAAGGTTATTTTTAATTTCACTAGAACATAAATCGTTATATTATTGTAGAATATTCGTGTATAAATCGCTTGTAGTAATATAGTTGTTACAAATTGAAGTAAACGGTATTGTACCTAAAAATGTGATTGGTGAATCTACATTACCGATACAAATGTAGCAGGTTTAGTTGGAAACTCCAACGATTTGGAGCAAATACGTTCAACTTATATTGATTTCAACAGAACATAGTCAAGGAAAATAATCAAACTGCTCGAATTTGTTGACTCTCACTGTGTGAACAATAAGAACATGCAAATGTATGATTTATTTGGAAAGCGTTGAGTGGTCTAACCGATTCACAGACAAGCGGGCGGGAAGTATGCAGGCTCGGAAATATCCCGGGCCTCGAGTGAGTACAGAAAATTATGATGGAAGATAACAATCTTTGAACATCTGCAGGTGAATCAGGCCAGATTTGTTTTGGCTGCCACTTGCGTGGCAAAAATTTATAATCGGGATGCGTATTTATCTTAACAATGTTGCCACTTTTAGGCTGCCGAGTCCACGGCAATTATTTATAGGAACATACTCGTGGTGTATCCTTTAAAAGCAGCAGCATTCCATGTGGTAGAATGGCGAACTACATTTTGTCATACACCTATCAAAAATACGTTATTTGGCTGCCTCTTCAAATCTTCAGGATTTCTTCCTGCCGGCTTCCTCAGTTGATTTAACATGTAATGTGCATTTGGCGGCCGGATACGGCAGCCAAGTGCACCGGCCGCCATGTTAAATGCGGTTTTCACCATGAAAGGCAGCCAAATGCCGTATGAGATTTATATATATATATATATATAATACAGTTTCGACGATATATATATATATATATATATATATATATATATATATACATGTGTGTCCGTGAGCACGATAACTCTCGTAATAATGATCCGATTTTGATTAAATTTTGTATAAACGTGTAAAGCAACATTTATGACTTTAAGTTCGAAAACCAGCCAGATCGCTCCATCCGAAAGGGTATTTTGGGAGGGTGTTGTACCCAAAAATGTTAAAAACCTAAACTAAACCTATTAAATGTTAAATTAATAAAACCTGTAATATGACTACACCGAGTTAAGTTCTATTTATATTAGATTAAAACCCCATTTATTGTGCTCCTTGTCACAGCAAACCTGCTTACTCAGCCCCAATGTTATTCTTAAGGAGAATAATTAAAATTGCATATATCGCTTATTTGGGAATATATTTTTATGAAACTTGTTAAGTGGCTTTATGTTGTATTAAGACATTATATCTCCATTGGAAATTCGCTGAGTACGTAGGTTTGCTGCGACGGGTGTATTATTTTATATCGAGTATAGCGTCTACTGGAATATTTATAAAGTGAGTGACTGCAGTGGCTGAAGTTATGCTTACAGACCCCTCAGCCTGCCATATTTGTTTTCATTTGAATTAATAACCTAGTACCAAATAAATTCAACATTTTTACAACAGCTGTGTTACAACTTGACAAACTAGCGAAATATTATTACTCTGTGTAATATGATGTACTAAATCGTTATTTTTGTCTAAATACAACGCAGGGCCGTAGCTTGGAGTTGTTATGAGGCGAGGTAAGCTTACTTTTCACTTCAACCAACCTTGGCCGGACTTGTGATTGTGTGGATAAAACTGTTATGATGGAGAAGGAAAAACATAGAGAAATTTAGCCTGACTTTAAACCTCGAATATTGTTCATACTTTCCTTCCACACTGTTCTATTTTTTGTCGTAACAATAAGAAATACCCCCGTAGCAGCAAACCTGCGTACTCAGCAAATTTCCAATGCATATATATGTATATTAATATACCACATAAAGCCACACACCAATTTTCATCAATAAACTTTCATAAATAAACGATTTATGACATATTAATTATTCTCCATAAGAATAACATGTCGGCTGAGTATGCAGGTTTGCTGAAACAAGGAACACAAAAAATGGGGTTTTATACAAATATCAATATAACTAAAGTAAGTAAAGCCACACACCAAGTTTTATTAATTTATGTTCATAATTAAGGGAGATAAGGCCGGCCGCACGCGGCAGGCCTAACACTTTACTTATTCTCCATAAGAATAACATGGGGGCTGAGTACGCAGGTTTGCTGCTACGGGAACTATCGGCCAAAAAAGTTTTTTTAGTGCTAGTATCAATAAACCACAACGATATGAAGCAATATACCAAGTTTTAACAGGATAAGTTGATAAATAAGTGAGATATACAATTTTTCTTATTCTTCATAAGAATAACATTGGACAGCGTACTGTGTTTAGCACTTTCGATATCTCTGTAAAAATTTGACGTAGATCAATGATCAAACACCAAATTGTGCGTCTTTTTAAGCTAATTTCAATGGAAACAACTAAAATTTGACTTTTTCAACAATTATATGTAAAACAATCAGAAAACCCATTTTTGGGGTACAAAACCCCCCAAAATACCCCTTCGGATTGGTCGATCTGTCTGGTTTTCGAACTTAAAGCCATAAATGCTGATTTACACGATTATACCAAATGTCGTCAAAATCGGATAACTTTTACGAGAGTTATCGTGCTCACGGACACACATATATATATATATGTATGTATATATATATATATATATATATATATATATATATAGTTTTAAACGAATGGTGTTTTTGGCATCTGAGGACCTCAAAACAAAAAGTTATCACTGTCCCGGGCCTAGGTCTTACCATGCCGACTACGGTAATAGCTTCTTCCCTATAGGGGAAATTCGCTAAAACTTGTAGACATCATCACTATTTTAACAGGGTGTAATTGATAAGAGTGTTTTTTATTTTATTTTAGCTAGTTGTATATATTACTTTTATTTAAAAGTTAAACAGGCGTTACATGAATATTATCGATTAAAACAACTCATTGTTCATTTAAAGTTTTCTACGAAATTCGTAAAGCACGTCATGAATAATAAATGAATCTGTTCAGTAAACAATTAGTAGGTAATTGAAATAAAACAATACTGCAATTAATGTACAATCATGATTTATGTAGAAACTTAAAATGCCGGTAAAACAATATCATGAATTTCTAATATTATATATTTGCAAATGTCCAGAATCGTATTACTAACTTGCACTTTAGTACATGTAATGAATTTGTAGCCCAAATTCAATTGCAAGATCTATTCACCTCGCAATCAAAATACACATTTGACTTAATTTTCTACGTGATTCTCAAATTCTTCCATTGTGACTTGAAAACAAATAAGTTTCAAGCTTATGTTCCTAAACTTGAAGTTCAATGGATTCTACACCATTTAGCAACAGCGAGTGTTAAGGTGTAAATAATCGACGACAAAACGCTACAGCTTCGTCCTCTGCGTGTTGATTACTTAAAATGCGTTATTTCCCTCTTAGATAATTTAAAGTGTAATTCCTTTATAATATTATTGCATTATTTTATTATAAAAATAACCTTTCTCATATTATTTTTAGGTAACTTTATGTAAGTACATTAAGTATTTTTTTAAGTAACTTTATGCACAGTAGTCTAGTAAGGTATTCAAATAATATACTTGTATCAGTTTGTAGTTTAGTAACTGAAGCCCTGGTCAACTAACTAATGTAAAACATCCTATTCCATATGGTTTATCCTGTATTCGAATTAAACTAATAACTAACATTTCTTCGTTATAATTATTCATTAGGGAAACCCTCAACGATTAATTTAATTTACAATCAACCATTCTTGATGACGAGTTTTCGGATTCCCGATGAGTGTTTCTTGTAAGTGATTTACGGGAAAAATCGTGCCTTAGCTTTAAATCTGGCTGAAAATCTACTAACCTCATCTCTTGGTAGTACCATTCTACATCTTATGCTCCAAAGCTGCAATCTGGAACTCGTCATTAGTTAATGGCATAAGTACCGCAACCCTATAGCATATAGCTTTAGCCTCGTATTGGGTAGATAACTGCTTCAATTCCTTCCCTGCTTGTATATTTCTCATCTTATTCTGGGAAATGATAAAACAGTCTCTACAAAATATCACCATACGGCAAAATTATCCTCCAAAAATGACACTTTAAGTCGAACAACGGGCGTGTACAGTGATAAATATAAATTATGATTGAAACTCTTATTTGGTAGTTATTATCACTTGGTGTCTAAAGCATTTGCTCTTAATACCAATAAATACGCCATCAGACTACAAGTAAACATAAATCTTCTAGATGACTTCGAACCACTATTTATGTTATCCACAGAATTAACCGGAGGTGATCAGTTTGAGGAACAATCATTGTAATACAACTTAGCTGTAATGCGATAAGGCTTCTGGATACAAAAAAAACATTTTTCGTTAAACCATTTTTACTGTAAAACTGTTAAACGAGTTCGCACGCAGCACGCTGACGTGAGGGAAGTGAATTTCCACATACAAATCTTTTAAAACTCAAACCCAGTGGAAAAACATACATTTATTCCAATTTTATTGAAATCTGAAAACACTGAATTTTGTCTGTTCTGATGCTCCTGGTTTAATTTACCTGCAATTTTATGAATACAATTTTGCGCGTTATATGGTTAGGAGAAGGTCCAGTCAGGCTTAAAAGTAGGTGTGAGGTTGCTGGGGATGATAAACCCCAAAAGACAACGTACTGTGTTTAGCCGATATACATTTTCTTTAATAACTCGGTAAATATTTATGCTAGAATGACGGGAGAGGGCTTAAGAATTTTGCTTCACTAATTCCCATCGTAATGCATGCATTAATTGTACGTCCATTTACGTACGTGCTTTTCTGACCATTTTTGGGCCCAAAAACTCGAAATTTGAAAGAATATTCCCCAAAAAAGGGGTTTAGAGATTTCCGATTGTTTTACCCAACGAACTTCTCCAACTGATTATAGAAAGGAACGTCCCTACCAAATTTGAAATAAATCGGACAAAAAATGCGATCGCTAGAGTTCATACACACACACACACACACACACACACACACACACACACACACACACACACACACACATACGTACATAGGGTACCTTGCGAGGACTTTGACGCTGTGGCATTCTTATGAGGACCACTAGATCGGGTTGATAATAAAATAAAAAAATATGACACGGATGTTGGTTTCAGTATTAGGGAAAAGGTTCATAAAAAAAGTTCAAATGCACTCCAAAAAAAAAGTGTATTTTTCTTACGAGGACTCCGCATCTGCCTGCACTTGCGAGGACCTGTTGACACACATATATTGCACACTGTTTGCATCGTATGCTACCTTGCGAGGACCCTTACTTACACATATGGCATAGATTCTTGCGAGGACCTTGACGAGGTATAAATCTTACGAGGACCATTTGAACTATTTAGTTAATCCATTAATTGCTATGAATCGGTCGTTTTTACGCTATTGGAGGGATTTTAAATCAAAAAATGTATAGATTCAATACAAAAACTAAAATGTGTATGTTTCTTACGATGACCCGCATCTGCCAGTGCTTGCGAGGACCAGTCCACCCACCGATAATACACATTAGTTGTGTCGTAGGTTTATTTTGCGAGGACTCTTACCTACACATAAGGTAAGGGACCTCGCATCTTGCACCTTGCAAGAACCCTGACGAGTTATAAAACGTACGAGGACCATTTGAACTATTTAGTTAAACCAATAATTACTATGAAACGGTCGTTTTTATAGTAACAAATAAACCCAAAAAGTTAAATACAATACAAAAACTAAAATGTGTCTGTTTCTTACGAGGACCCGCATCTGCCAGTGCTTGCGAGGGCCAGTAATACACATAATTTGTATCGTAGGATTATCCTGCGAGGACATCTCCTAAAATAACACATAGATATATTGCGAGGACTTAGACACAGTGGAAATTGAATCAGGACATCTTGATTGATGCAATTTAGAAATGTTTTCCTATGAATCTGCCTTTTTCACACTTATAGGTGACAGGTTCACAGCAAATTAAAATGTACAAATACAATTCATAACTTATCTGAGTTTTTTGTTGATAGAATCCCAGATTTGTCGGTACTTACGAGGACCTAACCATATGCAAATATATGCAATAGTTGTAAATTATGCTTTTTCTGCGATGACACCTCCTTCCCACATATAGCCTAGCGAGGAACAACAATTTGTACGTTCCAGAACGGAGCTGAAACCCACCTGTGCGTACTCAAGCCTTCTTTATAAGGACCGTGCGTTCTTCCCCATAGGACAAGTTACAGCTACAGTCATTTATGGCAAATGACATCTAATGAGGAAATAATGTAATATCGTATTAGAACCTGCCAGACGTAGGCCTACTGATCTGAGTGTTTCGACCCATTAACTGGACAAATGTTATATAGTTTGCGTAGAACACTAAGCCACATAACTCAATATAAAAACATAAGTAATCTCATAATCAAATACCCACGTCACAGAAAACCTGCGTACTCAATGAATTTCCAATGCCAATATGTTTACCTCCCCAACACGTTAACAAGATTACCCAGTTTAATTTAACCAAAGAATATAGATAAATTAGTATGAAATTACGTCTTATTTATCCTCCGTAAGAATAACATTGAACAGTCTACGCAGGTTTGCCTTATCAAGGGAGACTAAAACTGGGAATTCTATGCAAATATAAATATATCATAACCACAGGAAGAAATGCACGTACTAAGTTTCTCCAAATTATATTCATTAATAAAGGAGAAATAGCATTTAATTTATTTTCCATAAGAACAATATGGGATAAAACAACGTCCCTGTGTATGCAGGTTTAACCCTCCAAGAGTATTTTATATTAGTATTAATACATCATATCTAGATGAAGCTAATTACCAAGTTGTATCAATATATGTTCAAAAATAAGCAAAATATAAAGTTGTACTTATTCTCCGTAAGAATAACATTGGGGCTGAGTACGCAACAAGAAACACAAAAACGTTTTTTTGCAAATATGCACATAATTCTTGAAGCAACATACAAAGTTTTGATGATTTATGTTGATAATTAAGGGGGACATTAAACTTTCCTTATTATCCATAAGGGGTGACATTAGGGCTGAGTACGTAAATATGTTGCTACGAGACCATCGACTAAAATTTGTTTTTTTGCAAATATCGATAGGCCCCAACCATATGAAGCCACATACCAAGTTTACCAATGTATGCATTCACAAATAATTGAGATATTGGTGATAAAAAAGAAAAGCTATTATGCTCTCAGGTTTAGGTATTGCAACAGTATTTTGAGTTATAGAATTGTTCCTAAACTAATAATTTCCAAAGAGTTCAAATGTTTTAAAATTATATAATTATAATTATATTATAGTTATTATAATTATATTGCTAATCTTAATACACTATTATTAGTAGTAAACATTTGCAAAATATATTATTTTTTGGAAATAATATTGAGGTAAAAATCTACTATCTCCGACCTAAATTAGGCATTATGGTTTTACGCATGCTTGCGAGTTTGCTTTCGTCTTAAGCGTACTGTTTTTTTCTTTCTGTGGACCAAATTTAGTAGCCACTTTCTACTCTACCAATATAAACCCATTTCTTGTAAGAGGTTTTCTTCTTCACGCTATTTAAGTTGTCATCTACGACTGTGTTTTTTCTAAGGTCTATTTTTGTAAACGTTTGGGCCTTTAAATGTGATATTCATCTTACATATATATAGTTTTGGGTAATTGATTTGGATGTTTGTAATGTAGAAGTTTTAGGATTATGGATTCCAACTTTAAAAGTATTTTTAACTAAACTTAACTGTTTTAAAAGCAGGAACCCACCAGGTCAGATGGGGGCAGGAAGAAACAGATACCCTACACTATATTTAATAATATGCATTAATTCAATTCGTGCCATCCAGCAACATAAACCACATGTTGTGGAAATATGGTTTCCATATTTCGGAAACCGATAATTATTATTGAGATAGCTGAAATAAAATATAAATTTGAAATTTGGTAATAAATTTAAAACGTAATAAAATTAGATAATAAAATAAATGGCATGGATCACCAGTTGTCTTCTAGACGATGCTCTCACTGCAACTTCCCTCCTTTCGAGGATCTTCCCCAACGAAACTTCACTCCCCCCTCTCCTTTAACGTGCTTGCATAACTCTATTAGCCTAACTACCGTGCAATATTCAATATTTTTTCAGAATCAGTATAAATTGAAAGTTATCGAAACTAGGCCTGTATTGATAACTGATGGCTCTACATAAGAACTGAGGTTTCAGAGTGTTTACATTTCTGTATTAAATAATGGGTTCTCGAATAATTACAGTATAATTGAGTTTGTAATAGAAATGAAAATTCCATTTTTGTATAAATGTTCTTAAATATCAATAAAACATTAATCTCAAAGATAAAGACAAAAAAAGGCAATTTTTGCGGCCATTGATTCAGTAAACCTGCATACTCAGTCCAAATGTGTGGAATAAGTGAAATGTGATATATTTTGCTTATTTATTAATATGCTTTGATTAAAGTTGGTCAGTGGCTTATTGACGTAATGAAGTAACATTTCAAATTCACTGAGTATGCAGGTTTGCTGGTACCGTGGTATTTACAATACGAAATATTGAAGATAAAACTAATTTCGCAATTGAAAAGTGTGAAAAATGCCTTTTTATGCAAAACATGCCTAAAAACCCCATTTTCTATATGCAAATATATAAATGTATGTTATTTTTGTGGTTGTAACATGTTTATATTTCTAACGGAAGTAAAAGAATTGCAGTTTTATATTAACAATTTTCATTTTTTTTGTAAATATAAAACATTGGGCATGTTAAAATATTTTAGAATTTAAATTAACAGCTTAACGATTTCGTACGAAAATTCTTCCCCAAACATTTGATTCCATCTTAAAAAACAACGGAGCTATAAGCAATTTGAATTATCCGAAATCAGTTTTTTTAGCACAGCGGGCCAATACCGAAGACTATTTTTGATGCACTATTTTGTGCATTTTGTATTTTATTACAATTGTCAGTTAAACACTTTATAGCACATGTTTCAAATATTTGTTATCATATTCCGATAAGTTTATATTGATAGTTAGATATTAAAAATAACCCCCTCACAGAAAACCTGCGCACTTAGCGAATTGCCTATGCTTATACAATATACGTGCAGAGGAAACCTTATGATTATGTCTTTAGTTGTGTCTTAATATCGCACAAAGTTGCTTACCAAGTTTCTTTAATATACATTCATAAATAACAAATATAGAATATTTTAATTATTCTCCATAAGAATAACATGGGGGCTGAGTACGTAGAGTTTGCTTCAACAATGAACAGAAAATATGTGTTTTTCTACAAATATCAATATAACTCAACTAGGCGAAGCCACATACCAAGTCTCATCTATATACATTCATAAATAAGCGATGTATGCCATTTTAATGAGACTCCAAAAGAACAACATTGTACCAGGGTTTGCTGTAACATGGAACACAAAAAATTGGTTTTTATGCAAAATTATATTTATTTTTGTATTTCATTAAGGAAGACATGATATTTTATTTATTTTCCATAAGAATAACATGGGGGCTGAGTACGGAGGTTTGCTGCAACGGGAACCACCGGTAAAATGTAATAGCCTATAACAATATACCACAACCAGATGAAGCCATGTACCAAGTTTCTTCCATATACGTTCGTTCATAAGTAAACTCGATATAACATTTTTCTTATCCTACATAAGAATAACATTGTACAACGTACTGTATTCAGCACTTTCAATATCTCTGTAACCAATTGACGTAGAGCAATTGTCAAAACTAACCTGGATCAAATACTCTGCATCATCTGAATTTGTTATGCTCCACATGTTGAGGAAAATAAAACAATATAAGTAGGAACATATGTAAGTTTGTAAACAAAGTAGATACTTAATCACATGTTTTAAAGTAAACAAAGCAGGCGTAGTTTAAATTCCCATGATTTTGTTATGGGGGATGTTTTACGTTATTTCTTGATTGCTGGTACCTTTTTAGAAATACCGCTATTTTTCCCGAGTACCTGGGATCAAGACCTTTAATTCAAGCCGTCTCCCACCATCCTGCAATTTGCCAAACTCGCAAAATGTTGACTTAATATTTCGCAATATGTCTTATGGTTTAGCAGATGCAGCGTATTCCGTAAATGTTAATATTATTCACAAAAATGGACCCTATTTTTAATTGGAATGAGGTAATTGAATTTTATTTTCATCAAAATTGGTGGCTGTTAAAGGGCTTTAAAATGGTGTATAACATGTCGTATAGTTAAATTTGAAAATTCCGAGATTCTAACTAGTGACCCTCAGTTTTTGGAACACCTTGAATTTTCAACAAAATAAAATAAATTTTACTTTACTCCTTTGGGTTGATTTAGTGAAAATAATTTTATTTCATCCTTCTAGGTCAAGTAGGTTGTCTGCAATCGGTTTGAGACACCTTATGTGAGACACTCTGTATATGTGCAGTTTTGAAGGAATGGTTTTTTTGGCATCTGGGGACCTAAACACGAAAAGTTATCATGGTCCCGGGCCTAGATCTTACCATGCCGACTGCGGTAACAGCTTCTCCCCTATATGGGAAATTCGCTGAACAAAAACAGGAATTACAATTTAAAATGTCACAATTAGTATTTTTTTAAATATAACTATTTGTCTACCGATTGTGTTTACCGTAAAAATGTATTTCTATATGATGGGTCACAACCCCACCTTTACATTTAAAAATAAATAGTTGAATCCAATATGGAGGCCAAAAATATTAACTAAGTCAAAATGTATTATAAGTTGGTCAACAATGATCGGGGGTCGATATCTTAATAAATGTGGAAAAATGTAGGCGGGGACTCATTTAAAACTCACTCTGTGTAGTTGGTGACTTGCTTTCAGATATTTGAAACTATAGCAACAACCTACGTAATACGAGCATAGGGTATTGTGTGAGGAATTTGACGGTGTGGAAACCGTACGAGGACACTTAAATGGTTTTACTTAAATATTTATTACAATGATTTTTTTATGTTAGGGACAAGGTTTACTAAACAAAATTCCGTGCACATTTATAATTTATGAGGCCACAAATTCAATAACATAAAAAATTAAGCATAGTGAATGGTAGCATTGCCTTCTCAAAGACAAGGTCCTTATAAGATGGGTGTACATAGGCACAAGATTGAGTCAGAGATGCTCCTCGAATGAGAAACATATTGACCCTGGCCGGTCCTCACAAGAGGGTTTTACGGGCGCACTGACAAGGGAGAACGCCTGGTCCTCGTTAACACCGTACGGAGTTATCCCAACCTGGTCCCCGGAAACTGTGCATGATGCGGGTTGATGTATCGTAGTCGACGACGGTAGCGCGACGTGGTGCTATAACTGTGAACTACGCTCTCGGACTTAGGGTAGCTTACGAGGTCCGACAAAATTTTTTCAAAAATAACTTTTTTACATGTTTTGTATATCCAGGATTACGAATCAAGGGTTAATTGCTTGCGAGGACCGCCTACCGGTCCTCACAAGCAAAAATGCCCTCGTAAGCACGTTGAAATTTCACGTCATTGTCCTCGTAAGCGTACCTATGCCCACTCACACACACACACACACACACACACACACACACACACACACACACACACACACACACACACACACACACACACACACACACACACACACACACACACACACACACACACACATATATATATACAATTTTTAACGACCCCACAAAACGTGTTCAGGGGGTCACGTTAGGAACTTCTATGGTGGTCCCGGGCTTAAGTTTCGCCGTGCGGGTCATGCTAATAGTTCACTTTCCACATAGGAAATTCACTAAAAAGACATGTATATATTGCCTGCATTATCTTAATAAATAAAATCCAAATACCATTGACTGACTGACTCACTCACTCATCACGAAATCTCAAAAACCACAGAACGGATTGCAATGAAATTTGGAACATACGTTCCTCTTGGGTCTTAGGTGCACACTAAGAAAAGTTTTTAAGAAATTCCTTTAGGGCTCCACCCCAAGGGGAATAAATACCCCCGTTGCAGCAAACCTGCATACTCAGCGAATTTCCAATGGAGATTTAATGTCTTAATACTACAAAAAGCCACTTACCAAGTTTCATAAAAATATATTCACAAATAAGCGATATATACAATTTTAATTATTCTCCATAAGAATAACATTGGGGATGAGTACGCAGGTTTGCCGCGTCAAGGAACACAAAATATGGGTTTTTATGCTAATAACAATATAACTCAACTAGGTGAAGTCGTATACCAGTTTTTATTCATTTATGTTCATAATTAAGGGAGACAGAGCATTTAATTGTTCTCCATAAGAATAACATGGGAGTTGAGTACGCAGGTTTGCTGCTAGGCAAAAAATGTTTTTTTGAGCAAATATCAATAGACCACAACGAGATGAAGCCGTATACCAAGTTTCGTCCAAATACGTTCATAAGTAAGCGAGATATAAAATTTGTCTTTTCCTCCCATAAAAATAACATTAGACAACGTACTGTGTTTAGCACTTTCAATATCTCGGGAACCAATTGACGTAGAAGAATGATCAAAATACCAAATTGTGTGTTTTTTAAGCTGAATCCAATAGTAAAAAGTTAAATTTGACAATTTCAAAATTATATGTAAAAAATTCAAAAAACCATTTTTGGGGTACAAAACCCCCCCAAAATACCCCTTCAGATAGAGCGATTTGGCTGGTTTTCGAACTTAAAGTCATAAATGTTGCTTTACACGTTCATACCAAATTTCATCAAAATCGGATAATTTTTACGAGAGTTATCGTGCTCACGGACACACACACATATATATATATATATATATATATATATATATATATATATATATTCAGTTTCGAACGAATGGTGTTTTTGGGGTCTGGGGACCTCAAAACGAAAAGTTATCATGCTCCCGGGCCTAGGTCTTACCATCCCGACTACGGTAATAGCTTCTTCCCTATAGGGGAAATTCGCTAAAAGTTCCAATCCTGTGTTATTCTTATGGACATTCACTTTAAGTTTGAGTTGATGAAAATACAAGCAGCTGATCTTAATTCGTAGTAGTTCCGCGGGATAACCACAGAATGCAGCACACATAACTATCATTATAAATTATTATTTGCGGGGCGAAGCCTGCGGGAACAGCAAGTATATATATATATATATATATATATATATATATATATATATATATATATATATAATACATAGATAACTCACCATTAAAACTATCTAAAAGTTTTCAGTAATCCACATTAACCCCAAAGTAAGATTAGTACATTTTCTCAAGCTGATAGAGCTATTCAATGATCAACGCAAATTGAAAAGTCAGGCTATTAAAAGTTAAAGGCTTACTATTTTTAAGAGTCTCAGATAAAGTGTTTAATCTTAATCCATTATTATTCATTAACTTATCCTGAAAGAAAGGCGGTGAATAGTTAAGAGGAACTCTGTCAATTTGCTTTAATGGCGAACATTTTTCCAAGTCGTAAACTTAAACAGATAATTTCTCTCCATTCGAATAAATCGCTTTATAATCCCTATCAAGTTGTTTGATGATCTCGTAAACTTTTCCCCCTAAACTATTATCATTTTATTTTTTCATTTCATTTTTGTATAGTCTATAGTGCTTTAAATTTCCTTACCTTCATGCCTTCATATTATCCTATTATCCTCGAAATGCGACCAGTTTCAATCTACTATTGGGATCTTCATCGGATCGACAAAGTTTTTTACTTTTGCTCAAATATTACAGCTTATTTTTTAATCATCTGAGCCATATACACAAAACGCACAGGAAACACGTAACATTCATTTCTGGCCAACATTCGGGATACGTAACTAGACTATGTATTTACTTTAAACAACTTCAACATCAATTAAACAACTTCAACATCAATTTTTTGTTACTATGTTGAAATCTAATTATAATCAACCGAGATTTAAATGCCCTATATCGGTAGGGGCGGGACGCAGGTAAATCAACCTCCCCTATTCAAACATTTGTTTAATCACTTCCGGACTGTTTAACGGAAATCGTTTGTTCAACTTCCGCCTCCAATTACTTATCCATAGGGGGCATTGTCTCAGCACTTTGTAAGAACTAATTGAAATTTTCCGGACGATTTAAATGGAAGTTTTCGTTATTTATGATTTCTTGAAACGGGGGAAAGGTGTTAAAGGGTTGTTTCTTCATACAAAATGCAAGTTGTTGAAAGCAAAACGCAATATTTTATCTTAATAACAGACGAATTATTTTTTATATTTTATCACGCCCTTAAAATGAATTGCGTGATTACGATAGTATGTGTCAAGCTTTTACTGCATTATTTCTTCATATTGATACTATGGTCCAGGATCACTTCCTATATACTTAAATGGTTTAGATTTCCCATGACTCCTTTAATGATCCTTTCTGGTTCTATGAATGAGACGCGAAACCTGTCGCCTAAATAAGGCAATAAAGGAGCATTGACGGAGACAAAGTAATTTAAACACATGATTTCCATTATTCGCTTCATGTGACTGACGAATGAGGTTTTTTAGCAATACCCATTAAAAAATAAGCTGTGGACCACGATAAGATGGTGGTAAATTATATTACATATTTCTTCCTTTCAAAGTTTTATTACATTTCTTCATCTAAATAGCCTACTTATTCGTAACATATTTACTGACTCCGTAGAAATATTTTAATTTCACTTTTTCGCGCAAACTACTGATCTTATATTAAAATATCAACTTATTTCTCAAGCGTCAGGATAAAAAAGCAACATTAAATGTACATATGTTTGACGAAATAGTTTATTTTGGTACAGTTTGGAAAATTATCTTTACATTACTAGTTTATAAATCTATAAGTTAAAAAATAGTATTAAACTGGTTCTTTCATTAATAATCATAACTTCATTAAAAATGTGTGTTTTTGTTTCATAAATTTCGGAACAGGTTAAAACTTACATTTAATTTAAAGCACGTCTTTCTTAGAAGGATAATACTGAGCGTTACTAAAAACTGGATTAAGAGTAATTAAATATATAATCTTATCTATCTTTTACACTTGCATTCTGTCAAAAATATGGAAAGTATGTTTAGTTACTATTGTTCCCAGATTTGCGTAATTTTCCTCAAATGTATAGGCCTAGCTAAACTACACGTACTGATAAGCTTGATTTAAATTCATCATTTGTTTGACAAAATATGCCTTCAGTGTCTCTAATTTCGTCTTCTGCTGTATAAACCCCGAGATTAGAGATCTAGTGGGCGCTGACTGGATGATCGGGAGTGAAACTCCTCTCTTCAAACCGTTTTGATACGCAATCTGATATTACTGCTCGAGGCCACCTTCTCGCCAGGGCCGTTCTTCAGCGGCTCCTTGTTGTATTGTTGACTCGCCGTCAGCCGTCAACCGTCAGCCGTCAGCTGGTAGCCGCCACAGTAACGAGGCTGATGCAACTGACGGTTCCAGGTCAGGTCAGAGCACGTCCGCTCGCTCACATTACACTCTGCTCAGACAATTAACACTTTACCTGTTGCGCATGAGCACTCAACTCCTCCGACGATGTGACATGAGGCCATACTGTACAAGGGCTGTTTTTTAAAAGAAAGAACTTACAATATAAAGAAAGAGTTTTTGCTACCATATAAAAATACCCCCGTCGCGTCAAATCTGCGTACACAGCGAATTTCCAATGTCTTAATACCATATAAAGCCGCATACCAAGTTTCATAAAAAATATATTCACAAATAATCAATAAATCCAATTTTAATTATTCTCCATAACATGGGGACCGAGTACCTAGGTTTGCTGCTACGGGAACCATAAGTGAAAATTTTGTTTTTTATACAAACAACAACAAACCACAACCAGTTGAAGCCATATACCAAGTTTCGTCAGATTATACTCATAAATAAGCGAGATATAAAATTGATTTTCCTCCATAAGAGTAGCATTAGACAACGTACTGTGTTTAGCACTTGCAATATCTCAGTAACCAATTGACATAGAGCAATGATCAAAATACCAAATTGTTTGTGTTTTAAGCTTAATTCAATGGTATAACTAAATATTTCATTTAAATAAAATTACATGTGAAAACCCCAAAAAACCCATTTTTGGGATACAAAACCCCCCTTTGGATGGTGCGATTCGTCTGGTTTTCGAACTCTTTCAAATAAATGCTACTTTACACGTCTGTACCAAATTTAATCAAGATCGGACCTTTTTTACGACAGTAAAGGTCGCAATTATACCTATTATACCAATTTTTATATACAGTATATACATATATACAAAATTTGAATGAATGGTTTTTTGGCATCTGGGGCCTCAAAATGAAAAGTTATCACGGTCCTGGGCTTAAGTGTTATCATCCCACCTACAGTAATACTGTAGCTTCTTCCCTATAGGGGAAATTTGCTAAAATATCTAGACAGTAATAATTTTAATTTTGGTAAATAAATCTTTACTTGCATGGGCAATGTTTTGGCATTTTATCGCAAACGTCATATAACCATGATTATCAGAACATATATTTCAACATTCAAACATACAATGGTCTTCCATTCATTCTCATTCATACTATGAACAACTTTGCCAACGTTTTTGGGGTTACAAATGATATCGGTGGTTCTTCAAGAACTCGTTGACCAAATAAAATTCTCTAGACACCAATAGGCGCTTCAGATTAGTTTTAATGCATTAATCTTTATATAATATATATCTTTATGTATAATTCTGTAAGCGAAATATTTAAGTCAAAATTGTGGAAGTTTGGCGAATCACAGGATGATGGGAGACGGCTTCAATTGTCTTGATCCAAGGGACTCGGGAAAAATAGCAGTATTTCTATAAAGTTACCAGCAAACAAGAAATAACGTAAAATATCCCCCATAAGAAAATCATGGGGATTTAAAAAGTCTGCTTTGTTTACATTAACACATGTGATTAAGTGTGTCCTTTGTTTACGAACTGACATGTGTTCCTACTTGGAGCGAGGATATGGGCTATCGCCCCTTCAAGCCACTAGTAATATATAATTCTGTAAGAGAAATTGTTAAGTCACAATAATTGTGGGAGTTTGGAAAATCGCAGGATGATAGAAACGGCTCAAATTAAAGGTCTCGATCTCAGGGACTCGGGAAAAAAATAACAGCAAACTAGAAATAACGTAAAACATCCCCCATAAGAAAAGCATGGGGATTTAAAAACGTCTGCTTTGTTTACATTAACACATGTGATTACGAGTATACTTTGTTTAAAAACTGACATTTGTTCAAATCAGAGTAGGCGGAGTATTGGAGCAAGGTTAGGGGCTTGTGCCCCTTCAACATTATTACCTCAACGTATTAAGTCAACGTATTACCTCCCCTTCAACGTATTTCCTCAACGAAAAATGCTACTCAAGAAATTATTTATTAATATTAATAATATTTATTCATCACTGTAAATCAGCACAACACTTGTTAAATAAAAAAGTTAGAGCATCATAAATATAAAAATTCACTCAGCTACAATAGTATATTTCGTCACTAGGATCAAAAGTGGATCTTTTTAATACGATCTCCAGTTTAACTGCCGAGGCGAAGCCGAGGCTGGGAAATGAGCGAGTATTAAAAAGAAACTTTTGATCCGAGTGACGAACTATATTTTTCGTCAAACTTCCAAAAAACTTAAGGTTTAAATAAAAAAAAAAGTAAAATTTACGTACTGTGTCTTCATAACCTCAAATGTTTCTTTCAGCTTGTCTCTTGAAACAATCAGCTGTTGCACATGCATAACTTCGGTTCATTCTATCTATCGGTTGTTGATTTCGATACGAATCGTTAGGCCTACTAACTTCGTCCATCGTGTCACTCACAGTTGTCACTCACCAGTGGTGTACGGGAAACGAACGCAAAAATAATAACAATACAACAATGAATGTTTCGATAATAACAATGAATGTTTCGATTATTTATAATCGAATGAATTTTAATCGATTTATGACGACCTCGAATCAAAAGTATCATCAACAATGATCTTTTTAGTACTAGTACGATAATGATCATCAAAACATATGTTATTATCCAAAGACTAAAAAGAAGAACTTTTAAATCTCAACGCATCTGTCAAAAACAGTTGTTTTTGAAGCAGTATGATGAAAAATTATTTTATAAGCTTATTTTGGCTGAATTTTAAATGAGGAACCCTGGGCCTGGATGGGTAATAATTCAAGTTAACGCCTCCTTTCAACACTCTATTTGACTAAGAATGTTTCAAATAAATTCTTTTAGCCACAATATGTAAACATTAAATGGCACATCTGTCTTCCTTATGACGGTTTGTTGACGCGAGAAGCGGACGATCTCAAAGCCAAGGTGGAAGGTCGAGGTTGTGTCATGGGAAGATGTCTGGAACCTGTTTTAATATTTATAAGTTCCTGTTCCAAAAAGTTTCGCCAAGAATTTAACACCTACCTTTGCCTATATTGGTACACCAAAGACTCTTTTGTGTAGTTTATGTCCTAATAAAAAGTTTTGCTTGATAGGCAACATCGAAGGACAACGCAATTTTACCGGCTTTGTTCGAGAAACGTTGGGGATTTGTTCTGTAATAAAACAAGAATTGAAATTCAATTTCATTTTGAAGTGCCGTGTAAAACCTATTTATAATGTCATTGGGTTGTTAATTTTTCAATGGATGTTCTATTAAAATTCACAATCTCGAAGATAAAGAAAATAAGTTCCAATAAATAAATTAATTAACCAGTTACCGTTACGCAATATAAAAAGCTGACAATGATTGCACAGCTATTTATTATTGTTTGATTTATAGCTATAATTTCTTAAGTAAAATTTATCTTAAGTGGTATACATTTGAAAATTAAGATGATATATTCTGATTTAAACTTTAAAACGAAACATCATCAGATCTCCTAGAGGTAATACTAAATTTGACTATTAATCCGAATCGTCACCCCTTTTTCACATTTTGTATTTATTTGTTAAACGAAATTTGCCTGAATAAAAAAATGGATTTGGCATTTTGAGGAACAGAAAGCTTGGTATTCTCAAAATGTTGAAAGCAATATTAGCTAAAGAATATTGTGGATTGATAGTTAATTACTGAAACTCGGTATTAGACAAATTCTTTTCATAGAATGGTTAATCATCCATTCAATAATACCTATTTATTTTTGCCCCTAAAAACTTTGAGTACATGAAGGTGCCTTCGCTTCACTCACTCTGCTTGTTTTGTAGATATTTTGTTGTCCCATGAACCATTCCCGTCGAATGTAAACGTAGAACAGAGAATATACCTCAACCACGATCATAGCTGCAAAACGTAAGTAAAGATCCATACTAAGTTTTATCAATATACAATAGCTCGTTGATGTATACCTTCCTCAATCTATTTTTGAAAACAAAAATTTGGTTTTCCAAAATAGTCCATTAAAGTTTCACGACGTTTCGGGATCTGGAATCTGATCCCGTCTTCAGGTGGAAAGAATATCTAGAACATACAAAATTAGTGGTACAATCCAGACAAGCTGGAAAAAAACACTGAAAAGCTAAAACGGAGAACTGTAAAAGCAGTCAAAACAAAATCAAAACTACAATAAGCACACAACTCAACAGCCAAAAAAAAGCACAAACGAGACAACACTAGTACACAAGTGCACTCGGCTTATGCTCAGTCTTGCCTCAGAGAAAAAAAAACTTTGTATTTATAATAAGTGATGGAACATTTCCGCAAAAATTCCTTGAATAACATAAACTCGCCATCACCAACAATGAATTTAAAATGAGGAATGAAAATATATGTTTGTTTACAAGTTCGTGCCAATTTTCGTCAAATTGGGACCATTTTTGTGTTTTCTTATTATTGTGCTTTGACGGGTACATACATTTAAGAAAATTACTTTTTTGGTATCAGGGAACCTCATAACGAAAAGTTGACATGGTCCCGGGTCAATTAATACGGATATGGCAATGGCTTCTTCTCTATAGGGGAGATTCTCTAAAGTAAACCTTCTTCTCCAATCTAAATGTACTTTGTTACAGACCAACTATCGTGTGACCAGTGACCTCCACACCTGACCCTCCCTGGGGCTTCCACCAGCCAAACTTTCACTGAGGTCGACACCCACCTGCCCCCCTGGCCCTTGACACCGCGTCGTGACTTACTACTACAGTGCTCCAATACACGTTTCTAAATAAAAATGTATTGATAAACTAGTACTTTGATCATCATTTACTTGGTGGTAGTTATGACAAAAAGATTCGTAACTCTGTGATCACAGTATGGATAAGGAAGCTGAGAAAAATTATTGAGGGTTACGGAAGTTCCTAGCCCAGAACACAAGACGGCCGACACATAAACGTAAATTTATCCCTCTGTGACAAACACTAATTACTATAAACAACTGTAACAACAACTTTGATGGGTCGCGGTAAGACTCAAAATGATGTTGAAATGCTTAAATCCTCATTACTTCTTCGTGATGACTAAATCGCATTGATCCTAACTCATTTACAGGTATTTAACAACGTTTAACTACTTTATTCTTGCATATTAATAATGTAAAGGACCTTTAATATACAAGAAATAAGATATGCAAGTTAATGAGAATCTTAAATCTTTTTTAAAAAACTTCCAAATATTTATTTTTAAAGTCTCTTCTAATAAAGCAGTAATTTTTCCATTGATTAAACATCACCAGGCATGGACCTCGCATTCAACACTAATGCTGGCCCAAGGCTTCGAGGTCGGGGATAGAAAACTTCCTTTTTAACACTGAGGCCTATTTCCTTCCTTAAATTATCTTTAATTCATAAAAATTACTTTAGTTACCCGGCCACTTCTAAAACATTGTTGACGAACTAAGCTTTACTGTTTTGTTTTAAAATGTTGTTAACTGGTTGAATAAAACAAATTGTTCTTCATTTTACAATATGGTTTATGGATGAGTAAATTATATAAACAATCTCGAAATAACTCTGTACTTTTTAAAATAATTAAACATACTTTATTTCAATTTAGGGTGAATTCATTCCTTCAGTTAACTTGCTGGCTCATTTAAATGTAATATTGATGGACAAGGTGATACACAAAGACGTCCCGCAGAGGAAATTATGGAAGATAAAATTTAAGCATTAGCTTATTTACAACTCAATATAAATATTTTGTTTTGGAATCAATGGCTGCAAATCTGACTACAACTCGCTTCTGAGATTGAAATGGCAGCTGGCCAAAGTTTGTATAGTCTATTTTAGTCTACAATCTCATTTAAAAATTATGCTAATGTTTTGGAACATATTTTACGGAATCGATTATTGTCAAATACTGATATTAAAATGACCAATTGGTTCGTTTTACATCCGAACATCCGATTTCCATGAAATTTGGCTCAAAAATGTAAAGCGACATTCGTTACTTTAATTTCAAAAATCAGAAAGATCGGACCATGGGAACGGGGTTTTAAATTTTTCCAAAAATCAGTTTGTGAATTTTTACCCTAGAATTTTTAAAACACTCAATTTTGGTTTTGACCATTTTATAGAGCTTAAAAAAACAAATAATATGGTATTTTTAATTATTAACCTGGATTAAGTGGTTGCGAATAAAATCCAAAAAACGTGTTCATAAAATCTCCCAAGTTAATCTTATGGGAAAAAGGTTTTTAGCATTTTCACAGTTAATTTTACTGTAAACTTGACATTTGCTACCAATCGGTTCAGCTCTACAAAAAGATCATTTTGGTGTTTAAATTGTGAATCTACGTCCATTCGTTTCAGAAATATTCAAAGTGCTAAACATAGTACGTTTTCCGATGTTATCCTTATGGAGAATAATTAAAATTTGATATCTCGATTATTTATTAATGTATATTTATGAAACTTGGTATTTGGCTTCAACTAGTACTGTTATATTGATATTTGCACAAAATACTGATTTTTGTTGATTGCAGCAAACCTGCATGCTCAGCCCTAATGTTATTCTTATGAACGATAAGTAAAGTTTTATATCTCCCTTGATTATGAACATAAATGATTAAAACTTGGTACGTAGCTTCACCTGGTTGAATTATACTGATAATTGCATAAAAACACATTTCTTTTATTTCTTGTTGCAGCAAACCTGCATACCCAGCCCTAATGTTATTCTTATGGATAATAAATAAATTGCTATGTATCACTTATTTATAGATGCATTTTTATGAAACTTAGTAAATGACTTTATGTAGTGGTAAGAAACATACGCATGCATTGGAAATTCGCTTAGTCTGCAGGTTTGCTGCTACGGGGGTATTTACTCTTGCGGCGAAATAGGGTTGTATCACTGTTAATGGAACCATAAGTAGATGATTTTCCTTTGATAAATAATGAGTCTCAGAAAATATGACAGCAGGGCAGATTCTATCGGTTCACTGCTGGTATTGTAGTTGTTTAGGTGGTTTTTAAAGTGGTTTGGAAAACTGAATCATAAGCTTTTTTTAAACATTGATAATAGCCACTATACTATCTAAAGTAGTATAGCGATTTGTGTATGAGTATTTAAATACCCCCGTTGCAGCAAACCTGCGTACTCAGCCAATTTTCAATACATGTATATGTTTCTCACTACCACATAAAGCCACTCACCAAGTTTTATAAAAATACACGAATAAATAAGTGATATATTGCATTTTATTGATTCCTCATAAGAATAACATTAAAAGCTGAGGACGCAGGTTTGCTGCAACAAGGGACACAAAATATGTGTTTTATACAATTATCAATATAACTTAACCAGTCGAAGTTACAGACCAAGTTTTATTAATTTTTGTTCATAATTAAGTGAGACATTAGATTTGACTTATTCTCCTTAAGAATAACATGGGGGCTGAGTATGTAGGTTTGCTGCTGCGGGGAAATTGGGAAAAAGTTATTTTTAAGGTGCAAATATCAATATACCAGTATTAGATGAAGCCACATGCCAAGTTTCATCTACATGCATTTATAAATAATCAAGATATCAAATTTTAATTATTCTCCATAAGGATAACATTGGACAACGTACTGTGTTTAGCACTTTGAATATCTCTGCAACAGTTGGACGTAGAATCACAATTTAAACACCAAAATGATTCTTTGTAGAGCTGAACTGATTGATAAAAGCAAATGTGAGGTTTACACTAAAATTAACTGAGGAAAGGCTAAAAATCTTTTTCCCATAAGATTAACATGGGAGTTTTTACGAGCACGTTTTTTTTTCATTTTCTACGCAACCACTTAACCTAGGTTAATGATTCAAAATACCAAATTATTTGTTTTTTAAGCTCTATAAAATATTTGAAATCAAAATTAATTGTTTTAAATATTTTAGGGTGTAAAATCCAAAAAAAACTGTTTTTTTGGAAAATTGTAAACCTCTATAAACCCCCCTTCCCATGGTGCGATTTTTATGGTTTTCGAACTTAAAGTCACGAATGTCGCTTTACACGTTTAAGCCAAATTTCATTGAAATAGATGTTTTTTACCCAAGTTATCGTGTTAACGGACACACACAAACATATATATATATTTGAACGAATAGTGTTTTTGGCATCTGGGGCCAAAACAAAACAAAAATGTATCATGGTCTCGGGCTTAACTCTTACCATGCCACCTACGCTATATCTTATTCCCTATAGGAGAAATTCGCTAAAAACATGACTAAGACACAAATACAGTTAAAAATGCGAAGGTAAAATTAACCACATAAGGTTTGTGTATGTTAAGACTATTGATATAATCCATTAAACTATATTTCAGTTACATATTTCAAGTTTAAAATTCCGATTCAGTTTTTTTTTTTCAAAAATTTAGTTCGATTTCGATTTTATGTGCTATATTGGATGAAATTGGGTGCAACTGGATGAAACTCTGGTAAGAAATGTAATGCATGGATAAGAAAACTAAGGACTATTGACTTATCCTATTAGCGTTGAATACAATTGGAAATATTTTTCCATACAGTTTATAGCTAACTAGAATTTCCTGGTGCCCAGCTTGCGCATCCCGTTTTGAGAAAATAGTAAATAGATAAATAGTAAACAATACCATGACAGTCTGTAGTTAGATGTAATCCTTATAACAGCTGTTTATTTAATTTGATTTAATTAAGAAACAACACATGTGATATAAACCAAATAAAACTCTCTTCCATATGAGAGTCCTGAGGCCTAAATCGAAAATCTAAAGCCAGTCATCTGCACACCTAGATGTGCATTTTAGTGTATAATTACCTGGGGGCCGAGCTTTGCTCGGGGAAGGCCAGTCAGTTTGTTTAGATGACTCGGAGTAATATTTCACCACTTCACCCTACTGATAATCAGATTTGTATAACTCATTTCCCTCTTTTCTACATTTTTAAGATCCCTCCAGTTGTTATTTATAACTCAATGACCCTTTGATTTAATTTACTATTCTATATATTTATGTAATCTTCACGCAAATCTTTTAATCTCTGCTCTCAGGAAACCACAGGTTAATAATCATAAACAACATGAGTATTACTTTGACAGTTCCCTGGTTGATTATGAACAGGTGTTACATATTCTTTTGTTCTGATTTGAAACTCCAAAAGCCCACTGTTAATTTTTTTAACTTTTCATTTTATTTTTTTTTCGTCATTTGATTTCTCCTGGGTATGAGGCCTGTATAGAACTTATTTTTATCCCAGAAATTAGTTATTTCGAACATTTGAAGGAAATCGTTGCAGCCGTTTTTGAGATCAGTGTCGCAAGCAAGCAAACCTTACTCATATTAGAGTATAGGATACGTGGGGGTAAATCATAAAACAAAAAAGTATTATTGTTTACAAAGTTTGCATGTAGCGTATTAATAATATAGATAGAAGATAAATTATGTATTTATGTTGGTCTGTCTTTAGATAGTTTATATGTTAGCAGATGAAATAAAATTAAATATTGGTAAATATGTAGACTGTATTTTTTATCTTTTAGTTATAAAATCAGTGAAAGTAGTTAGGTTAATTTGTTTTACAAATTTTACCCCGATGAACAAACCTCTGAACACTTAATAACATTTAACTGCAGATTTTAAGAAACAAAATTTGGCTTGAAGTGACACCAAAATGTGTTTGATTCAACATCCAAAACTAAACTAATAACAACGTTTAAACTAAACCCTTTTGGGCTATTTCATGCAGGCGTGAAATGTGTTTTGTAAAAGACACTTTTTTGAATTTAGACATGTTCTAATGAATATACTTTTAATTCGCATTATGTTGGGGCTTTATTACAATAACACCTTTACATTTTGCACGGCGGATTCCCGTTTTATTACATGCAATTCAAAATTAGTTTTTTTTTATATAAATTGTTAAGCCATTAAATTTGTTTTATAATCAGCGAACAATACTTTTTTATTTTATCTAAGCCCGTCATTTTTGACAGGCTAATAACAGCTAGTAAGTAAAAGTATCTGTTTCTTTGTTTGTATGTACACTAGTAGCCTGTCGCGGCTTCGCTCGCGATCACAACGTAATATTATACTGACATTCCCGAATAAATATTGTGTTCCGTTCCAAAGGCAACATGGCCTGATTGCTTAAAACTTATAGTTATCTCACAATGTTCAGCTTATGGGAAAAAACTCAACTTTAAGAGGCCCCAGGGCCTCACTCACAAATTGTTTTTCTATAAAAAAAGTTTCCTGCACAACTTCACGTTAGGCTCTTTCCAATGACACCAAAACTACGAAAATCGGTTCAGTAGTTGAGCAGGAGTCACAAAAAATTTGTCCAGCGTTTCCACCATACACCAGAAGCTGTCTCCTCGCAGTTACGTACTACGTTACTTTTCGGCCAAGCTGATGCGATTCGCACCCTTCCCCTTCTCGGTAAATCCTCGATATGACCACGATCATCGTCAGCTCCCGTGGATATAATCACCTCGGATGTCGTGGATGACGCTGGTTCATTAAGCCGAAGGCCGATATCTGTGGCCAAGAATTTGAAAGTGGTCTCAAGGTCGGAGAAAGTTCCGCTCCATTGTCCCTTCACACTTTCATCCGTAATAAAACGTTTATGCCTGCTGCAGGTGCGGCTTCTTCTGAGATGCAAGAATTCATTCTATTTTCATGTTGTGATTTATAAGTAAAATACGTAACATTCCACAAATGTTCAATTAAACATATTTTATCTCTGAGATTGTCAATCTATTGGATGAGACGTGTATTATAGACTATTCAGTATTGAATATTTATAAGTTTATAATGTTTAAACAACCATAATAAATTTATTCAACACAATTTTGAATTTATTTTAATCTGTCTTCGTTTTATTCGTCCAGTTCTGTTTTTCGTAATCTTTAAATTTCAAAATCTAAATATTTCAATTATTGTTTTACTTACGTTGTTAATCCCAATTTGTCATAATCAATCTTTGCTAAAAATTTATTTTCAGAATAATCGCCAAATTGGCTCGGTAGCACGGTGGTTATTGTGCTTGCTTCTTAATTTGAAGTTCGCCAGATCGATCCTGAGCAAAATCCTGAGAAAATGTTGTGAAGGTTCAATACTGGATATGAAATTGCTCATACTCATTCATTGCATCTTTAGTTCTACCCGTAATATAAGAACCATCTGACAATTCGCTTTTGAGTTTACCAAATATTACTGTCATATCAGCAAATGCATGTCTTAAATCAAAACATATGCGTAAGAGTACTAGATATACTAGGTATACAATGCAGTTGTCTGCTTGCAATATTGAGCGAAGCGAGTATTTATTTAAACAATAATTTTCAGAAATGTATCGACAAACAAACCACTAAAATAAACAAAACAACAATTTCACAGAAAACTACTGTATTTACAAACAGCTTATAGTAACAGTCTGCATTTAAATTTGATCCATATAACAGCTGTATAATCAACACACAGTAAACAATCCAAAAAAATATTTCTCCTATTAAAATAACATGGTAACTTTAAAGGGCCGTAGGGCAGAACCCTTATGTCCGATTTGGACCATTTCAGATCTATACCTTCCCATAGATGGTTACTATGACCGAGCAAAATTTCGTGAGGATCACTCAAGCCGTTCAGGAGGAGTACGTGTAAATAAAAAGCCAGAGTGTAGTATAGGAGCTCCGCTCAATAAATAGTATGAATACTAAACACATTATCTTATATATAATTATAGTTAACTGAGACTGTATAATAAGCATATTCGGTTTGGTAATTTTATTTTAAATATTTGTTTTATTTAATTTAAAAATTAAATATCTTCTACATAAATTAACAACGTATTTTTACATTCTAAAAATATCCCTGGGTTCATCGGCAGCAGTAGAACTGGGACATGATACAATTATAAAACATTTGCAATAAGTGGTGACATTAGTTACGAATCACGTCAAAACGGTCCTGTTGGAGCCATTATATGGAAATGAGTTCTACAACATTTATCTTGACACGCGACTCTCCCATTGTAATAAACGGATAAATTACCATATCGTGACCTTGAACGGGATCAAATCACGGAATGCGAAACTCGAATTAAAAGTCTCAATGCTGAGCTTAGTTACTTCCTTCTCATTAATTACCAGCGGTATCCAGCTCATGTTACTGCATCCTAGAATAGAACACATCACTGACAAATCTTCAATATTTAAATTTTAACTTGCTATTTAAATCAAAACTAATCTTTTTACTGGTATAAAATCAAAACAAACTTTGACTTCATATGGATACATTGCAAATTTAAAGGCCAGAGGGATGAAGCTACAAAGTCCTAGAATCTTCATTTATGGCTTTAACCTTCCTTTGGTTAACTTGAATAACTATGCAAAGTTTTACTGATTTCGGCTGAGCGGTGTAGGAGTCTATATGGAACACCTTTACATACATATACATTAATTTGTATACTGATTTAGGAAAATATCGTTCAATTTTTCAGACAAAGTTAGCAATGTGCAACTTATTTTACATGGAGTTATGTACAATTTATTTTACACAAAATGCTCACTAATAAAATTAATAGGTAATATTCAGCTCCATAGAATATTTATTCCAAATTTGTCATTTAAATACTCGATAATGTTTAAATTAATACTCAATTATGATATGATGAAATTAGGAAAAGGTATGTTCTAAGTAGTGAACGACATGCCTATTCAAAGGACGATTTGAATAATTCATTAGTTAAATTAAATGGCTTTCAGCAATCGATGTCCTTAAACGAGTTGGTTATTTATAGAATTTCCCCAACGAATATATGAGATTAGTACACTTGTTCACGTAGTATTGATGTGGATGCAAGTGGGTGTGATGAGGCAATCGCCAAAGATACAGTCGAGTCAGCGGGAAAGTGGTTGGTGGCAGTATCCGGTTCAGTCGATGATTGGTCGCGTTGTGTTAGTCCCAGGCCCACGAAACTCCACCTGCCTCCACCTAATCCTGTACCATGTAATGGGCGCTGGTATCTGGTTCGGTCGGTGATTGGTCCCGTTGTGGTAGTCCCAGGCCCACGATTTTTTACCATCCTTCATCTAATGCTGAAGGGCACAGGTATCAAGCTCGGTCGATAATCTGGCTGGGACGTTGAGGTGGTCCCAGGCCCACGAATTTCTTCCAGTCTGCACCTATTGCTGTACCGTGTACTAGGCACTGGTATCCGGCTCGGTCGATGGTTGGTCACGTTGTGGTAGTCCCAAGCCCATGGATCTCTACCTGCCTGCACCTAATCCTGTACCGTATACCGGGCACTGGTATCCGGCTCGGTCCATGATTAGTCACGTTGTGGTAGTCCCAGAAACACGGATCTCCACCAGCTAACACTTAACCGTGGACTGGGCACTGGTATCCACTGGGTATTGGTACTGGGCTCGGTCGATGATTGGTCGAGTTGTGGTAGTCCCAGAATCACAGATCTCCACCTGTCAAAACCTAAAGCTGTACCTTGTACCGGGTACTGGTATCCGGCTTGGTCAATGATTGTACACGTTGTGATAGTCCCAGGACTATGAATCTCCACCAGCCTGCACCAAATCCTTTACCATATATCTGTCACTTGTTTCTAGCACGATCATAGTTGGACACGGTGTGGTAGTCCATGGTCAACGTACCTTCACCTGACACCACCTGGTCCTGCACCGTGATCCGGGCACCGGTATCTGTGGCACGATTGCGGTTGGTCACCGTGTGTTAGTCCACGCTCAACGATCCTCCACCTGCCGCCAACTGGTCCTGAACCGTATTTCGGGCACTGGTATCTGCAGCACAATTGTGTTTGGTCACCGTGTGATAGTCCATTTTCAACGTACCTCCACCAGCCGTCACCTGGTTCTTTACCGTGTACCGGTCACTGTTATCTGGCACAATGGTAGTTGGTCACGGCGTGGTAATCCATGGTCAACGTACCTTCACCAGCCGCCACCTGGTTCTTTACCGAGTACCGGCTACTGTTGTCTGGCACAATCGTAGTTGGTCACGGTGTGACAGTCCATGGTCAACGTATCTCCACCAGCCGCCAACTGGTTCTTTACCGTGTACCGGTCACTGTTATCTAGCACAATTGTAGTTGGTCACGGTGTGGTAGTCCATGGTCAACGTACCTCCACCAGCCGCCACCTGGTTCTTACCGTGTACCGGTCACTGTTATCTGGAACAATCGTAGTTGGTCACAGTGTGGTAGTCCATGGTCAACGTACCTCCACCAGCCACCACCTGGTTCTTACCGTGTACCGGTCACTGTTATCTGACACAATCGTAGTTGGTAACGGTGTGGTAATCCATGGTCAACGTATCTCCACTAGCCGACACCTGGTTCCTTACCATGTACCGGTCACTGTTATCTGGCACAATCGTAGTTGGTCACGGTGTGGTAGTCCATGGTCAACGTACCTCCACCAGCCGCCACCTGGTTCTTTACCGTGTACCGGTCACTGTTATTTGGCACAATGGTGGTTGGTCAGCTTGTGGTAATCCATGGTCAACGTACCTCCACCAGCCGCCACCTGGTTCTTACAGTAAACCGGTCACTGTTACCTGGCAGTATCGTAGTTGGTCAAGGTGAGGTAATCCATGGTCAAAATATCTCCACCAGCCGCCACCTGGTTATTTATCGTGTACCGGTCACTGTTATCTGGCACAATCGTAGTTGGTCACGGTGTGGTAGTCCATGGTCAACGTACCTCCACCAGCAGCCACCTGGTTCTTTACCGTGTACCGGTCACTGTTATCTGGCACAATGGTGGTTGGTCACCGTGTGGTAATCCATGGTCAACGTATCTCCACCGGCCGCCACCTGGTTCTCTACCGTGTACCGGTCACTGTTATCTGGCGCAATGGAGGTTGGTCACGGTGTGGTCATCCATGGTCAACGTATCTCCACCAGCCGTCACCTGGTTCTTTACCGTGTACCGGTCACTGTTATCTGGCACAATGGTGGTTGGTCAGCTTGTGGTAATCCATGGTCAACGTACCTCCACCAGCCGCCACCTGGTTCTTACAGTAAACCGGTCACTGTTATCTGGCAGTATCGTAGTTGGTCACGGTGAGGTAATCCATGGTCAAAATATCTCCACCAGCCGCCACCTGGTTCTTTACCGTGTACCGGTCACTGTTATCTGGCACAATCGCAGTTGGTCACGGTGTGGTAGTCCATGGTCAACGTACCTCCACCAGCCGCCACCTGGTTCTTTACCGTGTACCGGTCACTGTTATCTGGCACAATGGTGGTTGGTCAGCTTGTGGTAATCCATGGTCAACGTACCTCCACCAGCCGCCACCTGGTTCTTACAGTAAACCGGTCACTGTTATCTGGCAGTATCGTAGTTGGTCACGGTGAGGTAATCCATGGTCAAAATATCTCCACCAGCCGCCACCTGGTTCTTTACCGTGTACCGGTCACTGTTATCTGGCACAATCGCAGTTGGTCACGGTGTGGTAGTCCATGGTCAACGTACCTCCACCAGCCGCCACCTGGTTCCTTACCGTGTACCGGCTACTGTTGTCTGGCACAATCGTAGTTGGTCACGGTGTGACAGTCCATGGTCAACGTATCTCCACCAGCCGCCAACTGGTTCTTTACCGTGTACCGGTCACTGTTATCTAGCACAATTGTAGTTGGTCACGGTGTGGTAGTCCATGGTCAACGTACCTCCACCAGCCGCCACCTGGTTCTTACCGTGTACCGGTCACTGTTATCTGGAACAATCGTAGTTGGTCACAGTGTGGTAGTCCATGGTCAACGTACCTCCACCAGCCACCACCTGGTTCTTACCGTGTACCGGTCACTGTTATCTGACACAATCGTAGTTGGTAACGGTGTGGTAATCCATGGTCAACGTATCTCCACTAGCCGACACCTGGTTCCTTACCATGTACCGGTCACTGTTATCTGGCACAATCGTAGTTGGTCACGGTGTGGTAGTCCATGGTCAACGTACCTCCACCAGCCGCCACCTGGTTCTTTACCGTGTACCGGTCACTGTTATTTGGCACAATGGTGGTTGGTCAGCTTGTGGTAATCCATGGTCAACGTACCTCCACCAGCCGCCACCTGGTTCTTACAGTAAACCGGTCACTGTTACCTGGCAGTATCGTAGTTGGTCACGGTGAGGTAATCCATGGTCAAAATATCTCCACCAGCCGCCACCTGGTTATTTATCGTGTACCGGTCACTGTTATCTGGCACAATCGTAGTTGGTCACGGTGTGGTAGTCCATGGTCAACGTACCTCCACCAGCAGCCACCTGGTTCTTTACCGTGTACCGGTCACTGTTATCTGGCACAATGGTGGTTGGTCACCGTGTGGTAATCCATGGTCAACGTATCTCCACCGGCCGCCACCTGGTTCTCTACCGTGTACCGGTCACTGTTATCTGGCGCAATGGAGGTTGGTCACGGTGTGGTCATCCATGGTCAACGTATCTCCACCAGCCGTCACCTGGTTCTTTACCGTGTACCGGTCACTGTTATCTGGCACAATGGTGGTTGGTCAGCTTGTGGTAATCCATGGTCAACGTACCTCCACCAGCCGCCACCTGGTTCTTACAGTAAACCGGTCACTGTTATCTGGCAGTATCGTAGTTGGTCACGGTGAGGTAATCCATGGTCAAAATATCTCCACCAGCCGCCACCTGGTTCTTTACCGTGTACCGGTCACTGTTATCTGGCACAATCGCAGTTGGTCACGGTGTGGTAGTCCATGGTCAACGTACCTCCACCAGCCGCCACCTGGTTCTTTACCGTGTACCGGTCACTGTTATCTGGCACAATGGTGGTTGGTCAGCTTGTGGTAATCCATGGTCAACGTACCTCCACCAGCCGCCACCTGGTTCTTACAGTAAACCGGTCACTGTTATCTGGCAGTATCGTAGTTGGTCACGGTGAGGTAATCCATGGTCAAAATATCTCCACCAGCCGCCACCTGGTTCTTTACCGTGTACCGGTCACTGTTATCTGGCACAATCGCAGTTGGTCACGGTGTGGTAGTCCATGGTCAACGTACCTCCACCAGCCGCCACCTGGTTCCTTACCGTGTACCGGTCACTGTTATCTGGCACAATGGTGGTTGGTCACGGTGTGGTAATCCATGGTCAACGTATCTCCACTAGCCGCCACCTGGTTCTTTACCGTGTACCGGTCACTGTTATCTGGCACAATTGTAGTTGGTCACGTTGTGGTAGTCCATGGTCAACGTACCTCCAACTGTCGCCACCTGGTTCTTTACCGTGTACTGGTCACTGTTATCTGGCACTATCGTAGTTGGTCACGGTGAGGTAATCCATGGTCAACGTATCTGCACCAGCCGCCACCTGGTTCTTTACCGTGTACCGGTCACTGTTATCTGGCACAATGGTGGTTGGTCACGGTGTGGTAATCCATGGTCAACGTACCTTCACCAGCCGCTACCTGGTTCTTTACCGTGTACCGGTTACTGTTATCTGGCACAATGGTGGTTGGTCACGGTGTGGTAATCCATGGTCAACGTACCTTCACCAGCCGCCACCTGGTTCTTTATCGTGTACCGGTCACAGTTATCTGGCACAATCGCAGTTGGTCACGGTGTGGTAGTCCATGGTCAACGTACCTCCACCAGCCGCCACCTGGTTCTTTACCGTGTACCGGTCACTGTTATCTGGCACAATGGTGGTTGGTCAGCTTGTGGTAATCCATGGTCAACGTACCTCCACCAGCCGCCACCTGGTTCTTACAGTAAACCGGTCACTGTTATCTGGCAGTATCGTAGTTGGTCACGGTGAGGTAATCCATGGTCAAAATATCTCCACCAGCCGCCACCTGGTTCTTTACCGTGTACCGGTCACTGTTATCTGGCACAATCGCAGTTGGTCACGGTGTGGTAGTCCATGGTCAACGTACCTCCACCAGCCGCTACCTGGTTCTTTACCGTGTACCGGTTACTGTTATCTGGCACAATGGTGGTTGGTCACGGTGTGGTAATCCATGGTCAACGTACCTTCACCAGCCGCCACCTGGTTCTTTATCGTGTACCGGTCACAGTTATCTGGCACAATGGTGGTTGGTCACGGCGTGGTAATCCATGGTCAACGTACCTCCACCAGCCGCTACCTGGTTCTTTACCGTGTACCGGTCACTGTTATCTGGCACAATGGTGGTTGGTCACGGCGTGGTAATCCATTGTCAACGTACCTTCACCAGCCACCACCTGGTTCTTTACCGTGTACCGGTTACTTTTATCTGGCACAATCGTAGTTGGTCACGGTGTGGTAATCCATGGTCAACGTACCTCCACCAGCCGCTACCTGGTTCTTTACCATGTACCGGTCACTGTTATCTGGCACAATGGTGGTTGGTCACGGCGTGGTAATCCATTGTCAACGTACCTTCACCAGCCACCACCTGGTTCTTTACCGTGTACCGGTTACTGTTATCTGGCACAATCGTAGTTTGTTCACGGCGTGGTAATCCATGGTCAACGTACCTCCACCAGCCGCTACCTGGTTCTTTACCGTGTACCGGTCACTGTTATCTAGCACAATGGTGGTTGGGCACGGCGTGGTAATCCATGGTCAACGTACCTTCACCAGCCGCCACCTGGTTCTTTTCCGTGTACCGGTTACTGTTATCTGGCACAATCGTAGTTGGTCACGGTGTGGTAGTCCATGGTCAACTCACCCCTACCTTCCTCCCGGCTCAGGTATCCGGCAGGGTCTATGACTGGATGATTGGTCGCATTGTATGGTCCGAGCCCCACACAAACCATTTTTGGAACGGAACTGGAACGGTACTTTCCTCTCATGAGAATACTGAATGGGCAACTTGAATATCATACATATACAACATTTATTTATAAAAACGTTATACTTTTACATGTTTTACTTTTCACGAAGGTAATTACTAAACACTGAATTATTGATATGCCGTAGTAACAATAATCTTGTTTTAGGTTTAACTGGCCATAAGTCATTATTTATCTTTATCACTTTAAAATGTTTTTGTATTAGTTCGGGTCACTGAAAAAAATAACAAAAAATGTAATAAACTGATAACCTGTAATGTCAATATGTATGCTCTTTACAACGATGAATGAAAATTAACTACTGTAAAACATTATGTTGTAAAGTGATTGATTGGGGCTGGATGTTTATGGGGAATATAAGAAAGATAGGCGAGAGACCACCCATAAAGGGCAGTAATGATTGATAGTAATGGACAAATTATAACATATAACAAACATTTATTTTACATGAAGGAATAAATAAGTAAGGACTGACAGGCTGGTTTATGACATAGAAAGGTGAACATGTTATTATGTACTGTAGTTCATAATTTGTACCAATTGTTTTAGGGCACTGATCACAACAAATATTAGGGTATTTATAAACACAAGGATAAGAAAATGTTCAAAATAAGTTTATATTAATTACTTATACACTCAACAAGTTGGGTGACAGTTCTGACCTTTGAGTCACTACTTTGCATGAGGCATGTGGAGATCAAGGGAGTTTGGAGATGGGGTGAGAATCGCCATGAACAGAATCCGGTTCGTAAATGGACCAATATTTGGGGCTGGATGTTTATGGAGAAGATAAGAAAGATAGGCGAAGGACCACCCTTAAAGGGCAAAAATGAATGACAGTAATGGACAAATTATAACATATAACAAAAATTTATTTTACATGAAGGAATAAAGAAGTAAGACTGACTGGCTGGTTAATGACATAGAAAGGCGAACATGTTATTATGTACTGTAGTTCATAATTTGTACCAATTGTTTTAGGGCACTGATCACAACAAATATTAGGGTATTTATAATTAAACACAAGGATAAGAAAATGTTCAAAATAAGTTTATATTAATTACTTATATAAACTCAACAAATTGGGTGACAGTTCTGACTTTTAAGTCACCACTTTGGATGAGGCGTGTTGTCCATGTGGAGATCAAGGGAGTTAGGAGATGGGACGAGAAGGTCTTGCATGTCTTGGAGATCTAGACGTTCTAGACGTTCTAGAAGGTCTAGAGGTTCTAGAAGATCTGAAAGGTACAGGGTTATAGATGATGTAACTCACTTTATTACAGACACATAGGTTGGGGGTTTTAACCAGCGTGTCATTAAAAAACAATTAACATGAAGTGGGATAGTGATACATGCATTGTCATGTTGATAATTGACAAAGAGGGGAAATCAAATTTATGAAGGTAAGTTCATATGAACAAATGTGAACTGGGAGTGATTATATATAAGTCCTGAACATACCGCCGACCTTGAAGTGTCCACACTTCAACAACATTAAGTATTAGGTAGTGGACAAAGTTTGATGACTGGACGCACAAATGTATTCGTAGAAGTATGAAGTCTTGACTTTTGCCACTCGAACAATTTCATCACGCGCAGGAAGGATTTAAAATACTCGAGCTAATATCCATTGAGGTGGACTAGATGATGAATGTATGAAAACTAAATCTCCAATCTTGAGGTTATGACATCTAGTAGTCCATTTACAGCGTTGCTGTTGAGTATGTAAGTACTCTGTTGTCCATCGACGCTATATGGTTTGAAACAGCTGTTGCGTGAGTTGTCATCGCTTCAGTCTGTTAACAGGAACTTGGGTAAGATCCCTCTCTGGGACTGATACTAGTGGTGCACCTTTTAAAAAATTACCAGGTGTTAAAGCTTTAAAGTCAGATGGGTCAGACTAGAGAGGAGTCAACGGCCTTGAATTCAACATTGCTTCAATTCTCGTAGTTAACGTAATAAATTCTGACAGTGTTATAATATGGGTGCCCATGACCCGATGTAAGTGATGTTTTGCTCCTTTTATTGCACTTTCCCAAAGTCCACCTTGGTGTGGAGCAGCTGGTGGGTTGAAATGAAATCGAATGTCTTGGTTAGATGCGAAGCGTTGAATCTAATCTTGAGATTTACTACATTGAGTGATAGATTGCACTATTTTTCGTAGTTCTGTGTTTGCACCAACAAAAGTTGTTCCGCAATCCGATTAAATATCTGTACAAAAACCTCGGTGAGCTGTGAATCTTGTAAGTGTAGCAATGAAAGCGGATGTGGTTAAGTCTGTGACAACTTCTACGTGTATGGCTTTTGTGTCCATGCAAACAAAGAGACAAATGTAAACTTTGACTTGTTTAATGAAGCGTAAATTTAGTATCTTGATGTTGTAGGGTCCACCATAATCGATACCAGTTTATGAAAATGGTTTACACGGGTCGACACGATAGGAGGGTAGTTCTCCCATTAATGGAGCATCATTTTTTGGTCGGAGTTTGAAGCACGTTAAACATTTATGAAGGCAAGGGCGAATCACATTTCTTGCGCAGAGTATCCATACATGTCGTGAAAGCAAAGCTAGTACCAATTGTGGACCGGCATGAAGATTATATAATGGATGATATAATCTATTAGAATATTTACAACATGATAATTTTTGGGCAACAGAATAGGGTGACGAATGTCATAGGGTAAGGAAGTGTTAGTCAAACGTCCACCAACGCGTATTAAACCATTAGATTCAATGAATGGATTTAATCGTTGAATGTTTTTAGGACAAACACGTTGTTCAGAGAGTAACTTGAATTCTTTGGCGAGTGCCGTTCGTTGCACAAGAGCAAATATTTTGACTTCAGCTTCGTGTAGTTCTTCAGTTTTGAGATATTCATTTTGACGTTGTGAGCTACAGCAATTGCGAATGAAGCGCAATACATAAGCCATAATTCGAGTCAATGTTATCCAGGATGAAAGCTTGGACATAAATGACCATTATTCTTGTGAAGTAGTTGTTAGTATAGTTAATGAGTTTGGTTTAAGTTCGTGGGTCGAATCTAATGTCACATATGTAAACTTAGATGTTGGCCAATCACTTGTTGGGAGCGATAGCCAGGATGGGCCATTCCACCAAAGTTTGTAATCAATTAAACGAGACATGAGTAGACCTCAGGAGGCACAATCTGCAGGATTATCTCCAGAAGAGATATGTCTCCATGACTCAGTAGGTACCAATTCTTGGGTTTGTGAAACACGGTTAGCTAAATAGGTTTTCAACCTGTACGGAGGGGTTTGCAGCCATGTGAGAGCTACAGTTGAGTCAGACCACAAATGTATATTATTAGACGTTATTTTTTCAGGAAATAAAGATTTGATATGATACACTAATTGAGCCAATACATGGGCAGCGCATAATTCAAGGCGGGGTATCGTGACTCAAAAGTGCGACACGAATCTTTGCCATTAGTAGATTTATCGATACGGATTGGTTTAGTTCACATATTAGATAAGTATCAGCAGCATATCCGACTTCGGATTCATCACAGAACCCATGTAGTTCAATTTGACATGTTGAACATAAGTTTAATGATTGAGGTATTGAAATGTTAGATAGCAACTTTAATATTATCAGTGAATGAGCACCATTTCATTTGAAGATCTAGTGGAAGTGGTGAATCCCATGACAGTCCTTTTGTCCAGTTCAGTTGCATAAAGCATTTGGCCAATATTATATAAGGAACAAGAAATCCACAGGGATCATAAATCAGTGATATAGTTCTGAGTACAGAGCGCTTGGTAGGAGGTTTGTGTGAAGTAGGTATTTGAAAATAATATGAGGAGGCATCGGTGACTGGTGACCATTTAAGCCCTAACACTGAAAATTGTGGCGATTCTGACTATTCTGAGTTTTGCAAGAACTTTGGTGTTTAAAAATGTGAATCGGGTAAGTTACTTAAAAGTTTAGGTGGGTTCGAAACCCATTTTCTAAGTTCAAAACAACCTTGATTAGCAGCTGGAATTGATAAGCAAATCCTCAGTGCTATGTATATATTTTGATATACACCCTGAAGCTACTGATAAGGTAATAAGGTAGTTTAAAATGCCTACCGGTATCTCAACGAACGGTCTTCGAATTTCTCAACTGCAGCTTCACAGTATGCTTGAAAATTGCTTCACTCATTGAAAAAATCATCATCAAAATCGTTTCTGTAGATATCGGCAAGATTTTTTGCAATCGATCTTCACACGAGCGAAAGGAATCTGCGCGATATCGCTGCGAGCCCGCTGCTTACTCGCAGACCCACAATTCACACATTCGATCCATTCTCGACGAGCTCCGTAGATGTTCTTAATGCAGGAGTCGGTTTAGTAATAAACTAACAAATTATATTAAGGCAAAACCAATCGGAGTTTATTCACACAAAATAAAAATTTAAAACAATCTGTTTATAACATAGTGGATTTTATAACATGGATAAGTTTATGGAGCACTTAGTAGAAAATACAATTATAACTACCCAAAAATGTTTTTGTTTTAAACTTTTTCTCAATTTGTTAGTACACCTATAGGTTATGTGTTGGATAGAAAATATTGTAAATATTGCATTGTTATAATCATTAGTTAATATCAAAAAGGACGTATTTATTACATTGGTCCACAACGTTGTGGTTGTTGTTAACCAGCCGGTGGTTCGCTGCTGGTGTTTGGTTACATGTGAATCGCACCATTTGTTTCTTTTGTCTGTAATACTCGTCGAATACTCGCCGCGATCTCGCCGATGAACAAGCGTGACGGCGCGACCAGCGCCTACGCCGGCGCCGCCGCTCTTCATATACTTTGATCTCCGTTTCCTTTCTGCCTTCGGCATAGCATATCAACTAGTTATTTTTTATTAGTGAATTTCCTATGGAAAGTGAACTATTAGCATGACCCGCACGGTGAAACTTAAGCCCGGGACCACCATAGAAGTTCCTAACGTGACCCCCTGAACACGTTTTGGGGGGTCGTTCAATTTTTTAAATGTGTCTAGCGGTCGCATTTTTTGTCCGATTTAATTCAAATTTGGTAGGGACATTCCTTTCTGTAATCAGTTGGACAAGTTCGTTGGGCAAAACAATCGGAAAACTCTAAACCCCTTTTTTGGGGATTAATCTTTCAAATTTTGAGTTTTTGGGCCCAAAAAGGGTCATAAAAGCCCCGGATGTAGAATTAATCCATGTATAAAGATGGGAATTAGTGAGGCGAAACCTTTAAGCCCTCTCCCGTCATTCTAGCATAACTATTTACAAAGTTATAGAAGAAAATGTGTATTGACCAAACACAGTACGTTGTCTTATGGGGGTTTTACATTAGAAAAGCCTATTATTAATTTCTTGGTGTACTTTCATCATCCCCAGCAACCTCGCACCTACTTTAAAGCCTGACTGGACCTTCTCCTAACCTTATAATGTGCAAAATTGTATTCCCAGCATTGCAGGTAAGTGAAACCAGGAGCATCAGAACAGCCAAAAAATCAATGTTTTCAGATTTCAATAAAAATTGGAATAAATGTATGTTTTACACGGATTTTGAGTTTTACAAGTTTTTTATGTGGAAATTCACTTCCCTCACGTCAGCGTGCTGCGTGCGAACTCGATTGTATTAAAAATGATTTACAAAGTCTATAAAAGTGAAACTATTATTGCAAGTAGGCTTACAATATTTTAAATCCATCTAATCTGTAGACAAATTTATATTTAAAAAATGAGCTCCCAGATGTTTGCCGCCCCCCCCCCCAAAAATTCCCGCCCTAGGCCGTGGCCTGATTGGCCTATTTATAAAATAAGTCCTGCATGTGTAGATCAAGGGAGTTAGGAGATGGGATGAGAAGGTCTTGCAGGTCTTGAAGATCTAGATGTTCTAGAGGGTCTATAGGGTCTAGAAGATCTGAAGGGTCCAGGGTTATAGATGATGTCACTCACTTTATTACAGGCACATAGGTTGGGGGTTTTAACCAGCGTGTCATTAAAAAACAATTAACATGAAGTGGGATAGTGATACATGAATTGTCATGTTGATAATTGACAAAGAGGGGAAATTACATTTATGAAGGTAAGTTCATACGAACAAAAGTGAACTGGAAGTGATTATTTGCTGGTACTAAAATAATTGAGGATTGGGTTTGTTATTATAAAATAAGTAACAATGAAAATGTAAACAAAAAATATTAGGTGAGAATAAAAGTATAGGAAAAGAGAAATATTTAAAACCAAATTAAAACAAAAACATATGATTTTAATTGGTGGGGCTAAAAATGTGTTCAACCAGGCTCTTGTTGAGTAGTTGGGAGTTGATTATTTTTAAAACCACATTGCAAAATTCCAGAATATATATATAAGTCCTGAACAGTGATAAATATTATAAAACTAGTTTTTAAAGCAAAATATTTTCAAAATATGTATTTTTAGAAATTTTATGTGTGTTGTATTGTGTTTTTATGTTTTGTGTGTTTGTATGTTTTTGTTTGTGTTTGTAGGTTTATTTACTTTCAAAAAATATAAAAGCTGTTATTTGTATACATAAATATAACATTTGTACTCCATGTCTTTAAAATTGGGAACACAAATCTTTCATGTCAAACTCTGTAAATTTGAATATTCGTCCACTTTAAAAGTAACAGAGCTGTGATTTTTTCTCATAACTATTATTTTGCCTTACAAATAATCTCGATCTGTCTAGCGGAATTTCTAACCGTTTTCAAAATTTAAAAGGAGAGCATAAAAAAGTGAACACAGTGTAGGGTTTTGGACCCTTTTTTTAAGAAAAGATTAGCTTAAATTCGTTTAAAGGCTTGCGACCTCAGAGATACAAGCTCCTGCATGTAATAAAGGCAGGTGTTACTTGCTCCTACATTTCTGTGCAAATTGCTCACTTTTTAATCAAGTTTTTAATTAAATGCTCTTAATTAAAGTGCAATGAAGTTATCAGCAGTATAAGACCAATTACTCTTTTTAATCATGTCTGCCACTTAGTTTTTGCTTGACGCATTTTTAACTGATCCAACACAACAAATTCCTTGCTTGATAAATACTACTGTTTATAGTTTAGAAATTATTAATTTCCTAGGGCTTTTACACGAATAACCTTTTGATTGATTTGGCAAGTTTAGCGGTCGTGTGTGTGCTCAAAAAACTCAATAACATTAGAAAATGTTATAATAAGATTTGTACACAGCCATATTTTACAACTAAGAGCTACTTTTAAACAATATTTGAATTTTATTTTAGATAAACACAACAGGTTACATATTTTTTAATTAAAAGGTATTTTTTGTATGTTGCTTTAAACAAATGCTACAGGTTTTATGTCATATTTTAACAATACTTAGTTCCAGACGCAGATTTGATTAGTGTCTTACCTTAAAAGGTTATCTTAAAATCTGGGTGTTTGTAACAAAATAAAGTAAACTAAACGAACACTATAACATATTAGTCCAGTCAAGTTAGACATTAAAAAGGGTCCATGCTTGCAAAAGGTCATGTAGTTCTAATTTTTTATTATATTGTTAGGATCTATACCACAAGTAAGAAACCAAGTTTGCAACTTCGAAAGACCTGTGCTACTGGCGCAGTAGTAAAAAAGAGTCAAATCTTTGCACTGTTTTCCGTTTTTGCTAAATGTATCCAAAAGTATGCCTCTGACAGAATATGTTGTCCGATCCTTTCTTAAACTGGATAAAATTTGCTAAAGGTTAAGACCATAACGACTTCAGTAAGTCTATTATTAAAAAACTAATTTACACAATAATACAGTTTAATAACTAACGTCAATTAAGAACAATAAAGATAACAGATTTTAAAAAAATTATAGGCTACAATTCAAGTAATTATTCTATAAATGCACCGGCTCTCAATTGGTACGACAATCTTATCTCAGGGCGGTTCTTTGCCATTGCACATAAAAATACTGTTCCCAAAATCATTATTACAAATTACAAAATAAGTTATAAGCGGTAAATTACTTAATACAAAAATGTAATTTACTCTTGTTCCCACCGACGGCAGCTACCAAACTCTGGCCTAGTAATGGGTTAGTGTTCACAAGCATTAATAATTGAGGTACATATTGAAACTCAGCTAAATATTCTTCATTCTATGATTAAGTAGGCTAAAATTAATATTCTTGATTATAAAATTTAATTTCCTTGGTAAACTTCTTCTTCTGGATACAAATTTGTTTTTCTATTTATTTCTTAAAAGTTCAATAAAACAAAAAATGTCTTACCAATGTTCCATGCATTGGTTTTACCTAATTTTCCAAAGTCCTTTTTATGATTTTTTTCTTTTACAAATAACTTTTGAGGTTTAGTTTAGTAACATTTAGCAAGATAAAATTAAATTTAAACCTTAAGACTCCCCCCTGGACTTTGAAATTATCAATGTTAAGTTTATGGCGTATCAGTATTTTAGCGAATTTCCCCTATAGTGAAGAAGCTATTACCGTAGTCGGCATAGTAAGACCTAGGCCCAGGACCATGATAACTTTTCGTTTTGAGGTCCCCAAACTCCAAAAACACCATTCGTTCGAAATTCTAATATATATATATATATATGTTTCCGTGGGTGCGATAACTCTCGTAAAAATGGTCCGATTTTGATTAAATTTGGCACAAACATGTAAAGCAGCATTTATGACTTTAAGTTCGAAAACCAGACAGATCGCCCCATCCGAAGTGGTATTGGGGGGGTGGGTGATTTGTACGGCAAAAATGGGTTTTTTGAAGTTTTTACATTTAATATTTTTTAAAAGTCAAATTTTAGTTTCCACCATTGGATTCAGCTTAAAAAACACACAATTTGGTCTTTTGATCATTTTTCTACGCCAATTGGTTACAGAGATATTGAAAGTGCTAAACACAGTACGTTGGCCAATGCTATTGTTATGGAGAATAATATAAAAAATGATAAATCGCTTGTTTATGAACGTATACTAACCAAACTTGGTTTACGGCTTTATCTGGTTGTGGTCTATTGTTATTTGCACAAAAAACTTAAATTTTACCGATAACTCCCGTAGCAGCAAACCTGCCTCCTCAGCCCCATGTTATTCTTATGGAGAATAAGTGAAATGTAATGTATCCCTTAATTATGAACGTAAATTAATAAAACTTGGTGTGTTGGATCGCCTAGTTTAGTTCTATTGATATTTGCATAAAACCCCATTTTTTGTGTTCCTTGTTGCAGCAAACCTGCGTACTCATTCCCCATGTTATTCTTAGGGAGAGTAATCAAAGTGGTATATATCGCTTAATTATGAATTTATACTGATGAAACTTGGTATGTGGCTTCACCTAGTTGAGTAATATTGATTTACATGAAACCCCATATTTTTTGTTCCTTGTTGCAGCAAACCTGCGTACTCCTCCCCAATGTTTTTCTTATGGAGAATAATTCAAATTTGGTATATCGCTTATTTGTGAATATATTTTTATGAAACTTGGTATGCGGCTTTATGTGGTATTAAGACATATATTTTGCATTGGAAATTCGCTGAGTACGCAGGTTTGCTGGGACGGGGGTATTTTTAGTTTCGGTGGTAAAAATAGTTTTACTAACCTGAAAAACGACGGTACCAGCGGTAGTTTACCATAAAAGTAAAAAGTAATAATATTACTGTACCAAAAAGTCAAAAAAGATATGGAACCGATTTAGTACACTATTATTCACAGAATCCTACTACTCAAAAAAATTTGTTATTGTCTTTGAAGTATAACAGTGCTCCCAGAATACCTACTTAGAATGTTTAATTAAGGAGCAATCTAAATAGGGCACAATTGAGCTCACAGCCACGGGGCCTAATTTCTGCGTTACTCACGAGTCGCTGCTTTGTGTTAGCGGAATAGGCTTTGAGGTTCATGCATCCAGTCTGCGTTCAATTAAGCAAAGGGTTTAGACACTCTTAGAAACACCATATTGTTTGAGAATGTTTTTATTGCAACATCTCATCTATTTACCCTGATAATTTAAACTTTAAATTACCTTTTCTCATTTAACATATTTTTTACAAGTTATGATAAAGTTTAGACACAATTTGTGGTTTAAGTTTACCTTTTCGTCGTCCAGTTCTTATCAGGTCTAATTTGCGACCTAGGTTTCAGTACATAAATTGCACTGAACTCAGTACGAACTCAGTCCATTGGACGTCGTTAGATTTCAAACTTCTTACAATTCACAACTACAATATACACGAAATATTGTTTTGTCGGTTTTATTGTTTGTCCGTCGTGTTCGTTATGTACTTTTGTATTTCGTGTATTTTAGTTGTGAACTGTAAGAAGTTTTAAATCTAACGACGTCCAATGGAGTGAGTTCAGTGCAATTTATGCACTGAAATCTAGGTCGCAACTGGACGACAAAAATGTAAACGTAAACCACTAATTGTGTCATACCAATTCTGGGGCAATACAACATCTTTAAGATGTCAAAACTAATAAAGTTTAGGTATGAGAAATATATATTTTTATTCCCCACCAGAAACAGTCTATATAGGACAATCATATTATGTAAATCACCATATAAAAATGTAAATTAAACTAGTAGATAATTTTAAGATAATTCATAATATAACAACATTTCTTCAAAACCTTATATTAATTTATTCCAAATATTACATTTCCCTAAACATCCAAATTAAGCTCCTTAAAAAATTAATATAGAGCAACCTGTGAAGTGAGCATCAAGAGCTGAAGAATGATAAGTGTGCAATGCCAAATGTGAATTATATTGTAACAATGCACTAAACACCCTCCCTCCCTCTCCCTCCCCTCCCCTCTCCTCTCCCTCTCCCTCCCTCTCCCCTCTCCCTCCCTCTCCCTCCCCTCCTCCCTCCTCTCCCTCTCCCTCCCTCTCCCTCCCCCCCCCTCCACCCTCTCCCTCTCCTCCCTCTCCTCTCCCTCTCCTCTCCCTCCTCCTGCCCTCCCCCTCCCCTACTCTTCCCCTCCCCCTCCCCCTCTTCCTCTTCCTCTCCCTCTCCCTCTTCCTCTCCCTCTCCCTCCCCCTCCTCTCCCTCCCTCCTCTCTTCTCCCTCCCTCTCTCTCCCTCTCCCTCTCCCTCTCCCTCTCTCTCTCTCTCTCCTCTCCCCTCTCTCTCCCTCTCCCTCTCCTTTCTTACTCCCTCTCCCTCTCCCTCTCCCTCTCCCTATCCCTCTCCCTCTCCCTCTCCCTCCCTCTCCCCTCTCTCTCCCCCTCTCTCTCTCTCCTTCTCCCTCTCCCTCTCCCTCTCCCTCTCTCTCTCTCTCTCCCTCTCCCTCTCCCTTTCTCACTCCCTCTCCCTCTCCCTCTCCCTCTCCCTCTCCCTCTCCCTCTCCCTCTCCCTCCCTCTCCCTCTCCCTCTCTCTCTCTCTCTCTCTCTCTCTCTCTCTCTCTCTCTCTCTCTCTCTGAATATAGCCTCCCTAGTGATACCAAACTCCAAATTTTGATCTTCATCTAACCCATTAAGGTAGTATTTTATTCTATTCACAATAGCCTATAACCTGTCTACGCCAATGGATTAAAATGTGATTTTACTGTGTAAATTAATATTTTGGGTACTAATAACCCAAACTTTTAATAGAAGAAGAGCCACAGGCATTAGTTAAACCCTTTTGGTTAAGGCCGTGAAGAAATATAAGCCTGTGAAATATAAGGAGTGATGACAAAATAATAGGTGGTGAGACCAACCCTTTTCTCCATTGCAAAACCAGATGTGGACTTCCAACAGTTACCTATAAAATTAATAAAATACCAATCCACTAGACTTTTAACAATCAACAAATCATTAAAGAACACTTTTTCAATATTTCAAATTTCATATCCAAGGACTATTTCAAGAGTTAAAGTCAATTTGAACAATTTTAAAATCAATTAATAGTGGCCTAAAAACTACAGTCAGACAGCATTATTGACAATGAATATTACATTGAACATACCGTAATAATAATGAAAAATATAATTATGAAGATGATACAATATATAACAACATAGATTAAATAAATATATATATAACTCTAACATACATACAAGCAAACCGAGTAGCAGCATTACACCCGAAAATGTGCATCAGTCACTTACAGGAAATAATTTAATAAATGAAGAACAAGAGCAGAACATAGAGAGCTTAATTTTAAATTATGAAGATATTTTCTCTGATGATCCGGGAGTCAGTAACAAATATAAACACACTCTTAAAGTAGGAAATCCCCAGAATTTCATATCCGGTACCCCTCGCCCACCAACATAAAGTTACACAGGAAATTGAGAGAATGGAGAGTTTAAATGTTTATTGAAAAATGTTCTAGTACTTTTGTGAACCCCATAATATCGGTCATCGAAAAATCTGGAGAGATACGCCTGTGCCTAGACGCCCGCAAAGCATTAACCAAGTAATTACTCCGGATTACGAGTACAACTGATCGGTCAACGAGATATTAGCGAAATGTTCCCATGCAAAATTCATCAGCAGCATCGATTTAAACTCTTCATATTAGCAAATCCCTCTATCTGAATAATCTAAGCAATATACTGCTTTCCAATTCAACGGCAAAACTTATCAGTATAAAGTAACCCCTTTTGGCATTTCAACGTCTCTAGCAGCCCTGGTACGAGCTACACAACAACGTAAAAGGAGTTATTCGCCATCGTTTATTTCCTTAAAAAACTTTGATATATAACCTTGCGATACAAATTAAAAGTTATTACTGATAACCACGCTGTAACATTCCTGAAAACATGCAACTTGAGGAATAACTTCCCAACAAGATGGATTTTGGATAAACAGGAATTTGATTTCAAAATTGTACATTGCAAGGGAACCGAAAACGTGACTGCTGACGCTTTCAGCCGCATAATACATCCGGAACATAATCCCTCATCTAATTCCCCTACAGAGCTCACTCTAAACTACATAAAACAAACTCGATCCAGAACTACAATTTTATCTACAAAATTTACACCAACTAGAAGACCCACGATTACAACACCCCTATAACACTTTGAAAAACGGACCTGAAGACCCAGATTTTCCCCATATCTCACAGAGCTATAAATTACATTACGAAATATTGTATTAGAAAATTAAAAACAACTGGATGATTACAGTACCAGAAAAGGTCATCGAAAAACTAATATCGGAGTGCCATCACTACTACCTTCATTGTAAAGCAAAGAAATGTTTTGAAATGCTATCAGAAACTTTCATATTCAAAAATATGCGTCGCAAAATCAGAACAACCCTTGCTTCCTGCAATATATATCAACGAAGCAAATCTAACCCTCATCCTAATCGTGGAAGGGCTCATGCAGTTAAATGTTTTGGTAAAAATGAACAAATCACCGTCGATGTGATCAGACCCCTACCAGCTAGTAGAAGCAACGTGAAATGCATCTTAATAGTTATTGATATCTACACCAAATTTGTCAGATTATATACCATGCAAAGAGCAACAACAAAAATAATTATTTCCGAACTATTTGATAAACACTTCCCAGAATTCGGAATTTCTAAGCGACTCCAGTCAGATAATGTCATACTTCAAGAGTGATCTCTGGACACAAACATTATAGAAATACGAAATAATGCCAGTGTATAGTCCACTATATCATCCAAGTCTACCAAGTTCCAAGTATCCAAGTTTAACCTAGCTGAACGTCCCATAAAGGAAATCAAACGTTGTCTCAAAATTTACTGTTCACACCAGCATAAAAATTGGGCGAATTATATATCCGATATCAATGACTGTTTGAATGAAGTGTACCATGAAACTACTGGGTTCAGACCAAATGAGCTACAATTCGGAACAAAAGACATTCCTTTTTGGGAAAATTACATAGTCAACCCCTTTATTTTGCCTATCCCAATGGAACGAAAATTATCCCTTACCTCGAAAATAATCAGAACTAAAATATAGAAAAGAGCGGACAAGATAAACAGAAAATTAAATCCAGTTAATTTAAATATTTGGGACTTAGTACTAGTTAAAAATCATCCACTCTCTAATGCTGCATATGGCGAAACTGCGAAGTTGTTCGAGTTATTCGAAGGACCCTTCAAGATTTCAAAAATACTACAACACTCTACATATAACATATCCAATGTACATGAAAACTATGAATATGGCCCATACCACGTATCCGCTCTCAAAAAATACATCCATCCAGCAAACCAGTAGTTAAAAATGAAAATAAATTATGTGTTGAAGTTCGATAAAAGACATAGTGCGCAAAGTGATGTGTAATAGAACCAATAAAGTCCCCACCACCCCTTTTAAATGATTTAATTATAAGTAATAGGCTAACTGATTAAGTCTTTCTGTAATATAGTGAATCAAACTTATGTAAATTTCTACCCCTACCAAAATAATACATAAAAAATGTGCAACAAACAAACATATGGACACTCTTAGAAGTGAAATATCAAGTGTAACAAACTCAAGTGAATATTGTGAACAATTTCCCATGTCATAAATAAATCAAATCAAATCATTTATTGTTATCAGACTATATATAGCATTGACAATAGGTCATGTCATAAATCTCATACTTATAATATTTGCATAATCTGCTCAGTAAAATAAATAATATACTTCTAACATAACTTGTCATTAATATAGTTTTGTACACTATAGCATTCCTTTTCCAGGAGGAGCACTTTCAACCTCGATCTAAACTTGCGAACGTCTGATTCTTGTCTAAGGTAAATCGGTAGGGAGTTGAATAATTTTATTGAAGAAAAATATGTTTGCTTTTCATAAGTCGAGGTTCTATGAAATGGAATGGAGAGCAAAGAATTGTCTCGAAGACTGTACTGTGTAGAGTTTCTGTAATGATACATTTGCTGATTCTTAGCCAAAAAGGTTAAACAATCTAGGATATACAAACAGGTGAATGTTAAAAGGTTAGAACTGAAAACTCTTCTGCATGAGTCAGACCTTTTCATACCGGAGATCAACCGCAAGGCCTTCTTCTGCAAACGAAGAAGCACCCTGTGCTTCGCCGTTTCGGCATCCCAAATAGCAACTCCAAATGTTAGGTGAGGAAGAAAGCATCCATAATAAACAAAAAACAAAATTTCTCTGTTGGCAAAGAACGTGAGTCTCCGGAGGATGAAAAGACAGCTACTTAATCTTTTTCACACCTTATCAATGTGTGAGGAAAAATTCAGACGTGAATCAATAACCAGACCCAAAAAATTAGTTTGGTGATAAGACTCAATTCCAACATCGTCAACAATTACACAGGATCTAGCAAGTCCATTATCAGGTATCTTTAGCTTGAAATCGACAAATTGTGTTTTCTCAGCATTCACACGAAGATTGTTATCGTTGAACCATTGTACCAGTTGACAACTTTTGATGAACAGATCAATTTCAAGAGTGCTTTTACACTTGTTCGATACACTGAATGAAGTGTTGTCCGCAAACAAACACAGATCGACACCAGGTACACTGTAGGCAATATCTTTTATGAATAGCAAAAAGAGGATCGGCCTAAGGACCGATCCTTGGGACACCCCAGAATTAACAACAACTTCAGTGGACTGATGTTGACACAGAAGCCTGCCCTCTTTGATGTATGAGATCTCAACAGTTTGAGTTCTACCAGTGAGGAAAGAAGGAACCCAGTCAATCGATCTTCCCCTAATGCCAAGATGGTAAAGTTTTTCTATAAGAATTTTGTGGTTCACCATATCAAAAGCCTTACTAAGATCTAAAAAAACTCCAAAAACGCCTTCACTCCTGTCAAGGGCTTTAGAAACATTATTGATCAAATCAAACACAGCATCAACCGTTGAGTAATCCTTCCTGAAACCGAATTGGTTATTAAAGAGAGTATTATTGGATATTAAAAATGGATTAAGCGGTTCAAAAAAGCTTTTCAAGAATTTTGGAAAAAGTTTAAGAAAGAGAAATTGTTCTAAAGTTGTTTTGAAGAATAGGATTTCCTTTTCTGAGCAAGGGTTTTACTACTGCAGATTTAAGAGCTGAAGGAAATATACCCTCCTGAAATGAAACATTTGATAAATGTCAGTGGAAAACCGATAATGTCAGCTACCTCCTTTAAAATATTGGAAGAAATGCCATCTTTGCCAGACGAATTACTATTTTTGAGTGACTTAATAACACTTATGACCTCTTCACAGGTAGCAGGAGATAAAAACAGAGAGGATCAGCAACTTGGCAACTGGGAGCAACGGTTCACAGCAATAGGGTCACCTAAAACATTGGTATTACTAACACTGGCAAAAAAAGTGTTAAAAGAGCTAGCAACAATATGTGGGTTTGAAGTAAGTTTTCTATCATGCATTATCTGAATGTGTTTGTAAGGTTTGGAAGACTTGTTAGGGATTATTTCATTTACTATGTTCCATACTGCTCTAGATATATTGCCATAGATTCAATCAAATGCAAAAAAACTTTTTTTGATTTGGCTGTAAAAAATTGTAAATAATGAATAATAATAATGAATAATGAATAAATTTATTGTCATCAACACTATACAGGTTATAGACAAAGTCAAAATTAAATACCATAAATAATAAACAAACTCTACAAATTGCATAATAAATAATACAAAACATATGACAAATATCATCCAGATCAGCAACACAAATTCCAATCAAACAAAGACAATAATAACAAAATTCCTTCCTTAATGTAATGGGCTACTTCAAAATATAATATTACAATTATTAAAATTTAAAAACTCAGAAATTGAATAAAAAGGATTTAAAATCAGCCAGTTATAAAACTTGGTTTTAAATACATTAAAAGCTGAGTTGGGTAACTTACTGTAGAATTTCATGCCTAAAACTGCACGACTATTTTGAGTTTTCGATAACCTGCAATAAGGTATATCAATTTTAAACTGACTTCTTGTTGTATAAGAATGGATATTGTCTCTTAATCTAAAACTATCAATATTTTTAAAAATATATAGGGTAGTGTCAAAAATAAATAGGTTGTATACAGTTAAAATATTAAGGTCCCGAAATAAAGGTCTACAGTGGGAATCCCTTGGTGAATTTGTTAATATTCTAACAATCTTTTTTTGAATTAGAGGAATATCTTTAGTTTTACTTGACTGACCATAAAAAATTAAACCGTATCTTATAACTGACTGAAAAAATGCAAAGTATGAGGATATAACATATTTCTGTGGAACAAAATTTAACAGTCTTTGCAATAAAAATACAACTCTAGATATCTTTTTGGTTATTATATTATTATATATAAATTTGAACGAATGGTGTTTTTGGCATCTGGGGACCTCTAAACAAAAAGTTATCATGGTGTCGGGCTTAAGTATTTACCATGCCACCTACGGTAATAGCTTCTTCCCTATAGGGGAAATTCACTAAAATGGCTAAACCTGTAGTAAAATATAGTTATTCAAACTAGATTTAGGTCTATTAAGTTTTTAATGTCTGTCAGTGATATTTATAAAATTATAAAGCCTCTTATTTATCGACTTTTCAAACATAATGTATAGGAAAGAGCCACCATTTTAAATCTGAAATTTAGGGGTTTTCCCATAGTCGGATTTTGGATATGTTAAAATACACAATTAGTATATATCAATTTCATCAAAAACGCTTCTGAAGCAATTAGTCTGAGGTCAAGTCATATTTTGACTGGACTAAGTATCTTATTGACGTCATGCAAAGGAAGGAACAAGTTGTAAAGATCAAAGATTTCCCTTAAAGGGTATACCCACTTTCAGTATGAAATTGCTGTTTACATCAATTCCTGATCCACTTTTATCAACAAGTGAATATATGTTACGTACAACTCAGATCAACAACAAAAATCTTTCTTCAAGTGTACTAAAAGCCTGAATCATCTGCATTATTAAAACATTCTGTGTATAGTTTGATTAAATCTAAAAAAAAAGAGAAGAATCCATCGGTATAAAATTGAATTTTGATTGCAAGACTAACTCTTTTGCATTACCAGTAGAAAAAAGAGTACAAAAAAAAGAGTCTACAAAAAGAGTAATGTTGATTAACCACAGCAGAATATTCAATCAGGTCTAGATTTTTCCACATCAATTTAAACTAATTGTAGGAACTGAGTGAGAGGTGTTATATGTAGTATTGGTGTGCTGCTGTGGGCCAGAAATAAGTAATAAGGTTGTGGGCCAGGTACAAGTTAAAAAGGTTCTAAATTTTAATAAAATACTGATATAACTTCTAATGAATTACGGCAATTAGTAATATGCTAGTAGTTATCGTGATATTCCTTACATTGTGAATAGATTTTGTTTCTGTTTGTGTGTAGATAGATTTTATGAGCATGCTCCTGTGGTTTGTTCTTTTAGTGAACAGTCATTAAAATTAGAGTAACTCCCATTGAAAAATCAACTGCTACTAGTGGCTTATAGAAGTTATATCCCCTAAATTATGTGGATATCTTGATATTTAATTCCGTAAGCGAATTGGTCCCCACGAAATATCTCGAGCTAGGAAGAAGTTAAGTTAGGTTATGACGATTTATTTTAAAGATCGAGGGCCAAGGACAGTGGGTAAAATATCAAATATGTCAAAAATTACATGGGCTACGCCCCACTGGAATTCAAAGATCCAATGATTTTCTTATGGAAATATCACTAGGGTGTTTTTATTAATAAGCAAAATGAACTAATGATCAGCTGTGATTATCCACTTACACAAAAACCACATCCCCTGTAAGCCACTAGTTATATTTTAATTTACTGTTTGCATACTAAGGTGAATCCTATACTCTAATATGAGTAAGGTTTGCTTGCTTGCTTGCGACACTGATCTCAAAAACGGCTCCAACGATTTCCTTAAAATGTTTGAAATAACTAATTTATGGGATAAAAATAAGTTCAAGACAGGCCTCATCCCCAGGAAAAAAAATAATGTAAAAAAACTAAAATGAAAAGTTAACAAAATTAACATTGGGCTTATGGAGTTTCAAATCAAAACAAAATAATTGTAACAGCTGTTCATAATCAACCAGGGAACTGTCAAAATAATACTGTACTCATATTGTTTATGATTATTTGATTATTAACATTTGGTTTTGATTACGTATCAGTTTTCAGTGCGATAATTTTTACTTTTAGTTACAAGTTTTTATTTGATTTTAAGCCGTGTTGGTGTTCTGTAAGTAGGTTTTTGTTTGTACTTTGTTTCAATCTTCATTGTTTGTGATTTCTCCGAAATTTAAAGCAAAATCCTTGTTCAAAAAGAGGGTACATAACCCTAAAATTCGGATGATGTCCACAAATGTCAACACAAATGTAAACAATGTCAGTTCTATCACTAATAATTCTGAGCAATCAGAAAATTCAAGTGCAAATCAAGAAGATTGTCCGTTCATCTTCCCTCCTAAGCGTAAAGTTGCAAAACTACAATCATCTGATTTATCTCAGCAAGATCGCTATGTTCTAAATCCTTCTCAATTGTCCTTAGGGAACAGGTTTAACAGTCTTATTGATCATGACTATGCAATAAACTCTGACGAAATGCACACTGATTCGCCCGAGAATTCTGTTAAAAAGATCAAACTCCCTCCAATATTTTTGCATAATGTTAATAATCATCAAGCGATCGTTTCTGACATTAAATCAATTGTGAAACATGAATTTACTACTGCCCTTAGAGGTTCTTCTCTTAAAATTAATCTTGAAGATGTTGATGATTATAGAAACCTAACACGCTTCTATGACAATTCTAACGTGAAATTTCACACTTTCCAATCACCCCAGGATAAAAAGCTGGAAGTTATCCTTAGGAACGTCCCTCTTTCCTTAACTGATGAAGAAATTAAAACTGAACTACTAGATTCGGGTTTTCCTGTTATAAAAGTTGTTAGATTAATAAACAAAAATAAGTCTTTCCTTCCCTTATGTTCAGTTTTACTTGAAAACAATGAGAAAGGACTAGAAATTTTTAATCTTGAAAAACTCTATCACTCAATAATTCAAGTTGAAGCAAAACGTAAGAGTAAGGACATTCCTCAGTGCGTAAGATGCCAACGCTTTGGCCACACTAAAAACTTTTGCCGTCTTGATCCGAGATGTGTCCGGTGTACAGGTCAACATTTGTATTCTGATTGTACTCTGGCGAAAACGGTTGAACCTAAGTGTGTTAACTGTGGTGAAAAGCATACTGCTAACTACAGGGGGTGCAAACATTATCAAGATTTAAAAAGTAAAGTGCTACAAACAACCTATAATAAAGACAAACCTGTAAGGAAGCCTTTTGTCAATGTAACCATAGAACCTTTGATTAATACCCAACCTCAGCATTCTCCTAGCGCGCCTTCTATGACCACAGGTGTAAGAAGAAGCTATGCTGCTATTACTAAAGGCAACGTACAAAAACAATCATCTCCGGTTCCTCTTCATGGGCCAAACCCTGAATCTGCTTCATCTAGTCAGGACTTATCACTTGACCTTGATGGGTTAATTATGAAATTAGTGAAGTCAATCATCCCGGTAATAAAGGAGTTTCTTTCCAATATTCTCACCTCAATGTTGTCACATGCCTCAGCCTAATCATTTAACACTTCAAAACTTAAAAGTCCTTAATTGGAATGCAAATGGTCTAAAATCCCAAAAATCGACATTTTCATCATTTTTAGTTCGACACAATATTGATATAGCTTGCGTGACTGAAACTCATTTCATTAATGCTGAGCCTTTTAAGATACCTGGATACGCTATATATAGAGAGGACAGGACGGCCCCAATTGCTTCGGGAGGAGTTGCCATTTTTATTAAAAGGTCAATCAGTCACCATTCTTTATTTTTGCCTAGATTGATGAATATTGAAGCTGTCTCCATTAAAATAAATTTATCTAATAACGAAAGTTTATCTATTATTTCCGCATATAAATCTCCAAACAAGCGACTTCAAGAAAACGACATCAACAACCTGTTTTCGCTAAACACTCCTACCCTTCTTGTTGGCGATCTGAATTGTAAACACCAGTTCTGGGGTTGCAGGATTTCCAACCCCAATGGCGAACGTCTGCTTCGAATCATGCCTGATTTTAACATCAATATTTCTGCTCCTGATAAAGCCACGTTCCATCCTTGGAAAATAAATTGCCAACCTGATGTACTAGATATTGCTTTGCACACACAGTTTAGTGCTCCTATTCACCAACAGGTGCTGCCAGAGCTGGCTTCGGACCACCTACCTGTAGTTTTAAGTTTCTTTCTCCAACCTCAATTCTCTCCATTACCTAATAGACTAATTACTGGTCGTGTTGACTGGGCCATGTTTAGATCTAAACTCGATGAATTTCTCATTGTTCCTCAAAACCTTTCCTCGGAGGATCGGATTGATTTGGCAGTAGCACATTTTACAGATTGTCTCCAGAATGCCACAAAAAGTGCTATAACCAAGCACTTTGCCCAACGATCAAACTCCTTCTTGCATCCTCCTTTAAGGATTTTAAATCTTATTAAGGAAAAACATAAAGCTAGAAGACAGTGGCAAAGGTATAGACAACCTTGGATGCGGCGAAGGTTAAATCAACTCATTCGGCAAGTTAAATTTGAGCTGGATAACTTCAAAATTAACTCTTATAAATTATATATACATGGTATTAATCCTAATGACTCAAGCCTGTGGCAGGCTACCAAACGTGTTCTTTGCCAACCGACGATAATTCCTCCACTCCAACAAGACGGGCAGTACTTCCAAAGTGATTCTGAAAAGTGTGAAGTTTTTGCAGACTTCTTTGAAAAAGCTTTTTCGCCTAATGATATAATTAACCAAGAAACCACTGATCTTGTTGACGCCTCCCTTCAAAACGTAACACAGACGGTTGAATTGCCAATACACTTTTCTTCCCCTGCGGAAATATATGAATTAATAAAAAGGCTCCCAATAAAGAAGACCCCAGGACCCGATCTTATACCGAACATAGTTTTGAAAAATCTTTCACGTAAGAGTCTTGCGATTCTCTCGTCCATCTTCAATGCCTGCATCTCTCGTGGGTATTTTCCAACTGAAGGAGGCAGAAATTATGGTAATTCACAAACCAAACAAACCGAAGAATTCTCCTTCTAGCTACAGACCAATAAGTCTACTATCCTCTATATCAAAGCTGCTGGAAAAAATCATCCAGAAGAGATTATTACACTTCGTCGAGTCATCTGAAACTATCATCCCTCATCAATTTGGCTTCCGTCCAAAACACTCCACTACTCATCAAGTTCAGCGAATCACCGAAGTTATCTGCAACGGGTTTGAAAGAAAAGAGCATTCACTGGCAGTTTTTCTCGATGTTGCCCAAGCATTTGATAAAGTTTGGCACAATGGCTTAATATTCAAAATTAATTCATTGGGTTTCCCGTTTTATTTGAAAAATTTGATTAAATCCTTTCTCTTTAACAGAAAATTTCACGTAAAAGTAAATCATTCTTGTTCAACAACTCGTGGTGTCATGGCTGGGGTTCCCCAAGGCTCAATATTAGGGCCCATACTATTTAACATATTTATGACAGACATCCCCATTCCACTGAACGTTTCACTTGCATTGTATGCCGATGATACTGCTATTATAACTCAGCACTCTGAAATTCACACAGCACAACAAAATCTGCAAACTTCCGTCGACACGCTGGTGGAATGGTTCAACAAATGGAGGCTTAAGTTAAACGCTTCGAAATGTGAAGCCAAAATCTTTACTTTAAGGAAACCTCAACTTCCTCCTAATATTACTATAGGTAATACTATAATTGAATGGAATCCCTCTGACCAGTCTATAAAATATCTAGGAATTCATCTCGATCAAAAGCTGAATTGGAATCTACATGTAAATTCAAAATTGACACAAGCTTATTCTCGGTTATCAATCCTTTTTTCACTGATCAACAGGAAGTCTTCACTCAAACCAAAATATGGAATTTTAATATATAAAAGTATTTTAAGACCTTTAGTGATGTACGCTTGTCCTATCTGGGGATTATCAATCTCAAAAAGTAAATTAAATAAAATTCAAGTGTTCCAAAACAAAATCCTTAGGATCTGTACAAACTCTCCATGGTTTATTCGAAATAAGCAAATTCATGAAGAATTTGGTGTGGACTCGATTTACAATTTCATAAAGAAAAGCGCAACTAAGTTTCTCGACAACATTGGACTTGTTCCTGGTGCGCAATTTTTTAACATTGGTGAACCAACTGCCAACAGGCGGTTAAAATCAAGACTTGTCCAAGATCTTCTTTTAGATTAGATGTTGAACTTTGGTTTCAGGGTGTCTCCGAATGGAGCGATCCCAATAATGTTCCACTATATGTTATTTTATGAAAATACTAGTTAATACGTGCTGTGAATAATACTTGTTTTGTATTGATCCGGAAAAATAAAGAATTAAAAAAAAAACAATTATGATTATTAACATGTGGTTTTCTGAAAGCAGAGATTAAAATATTTGAGTGAATATTACTTATGTAGAGCAGTAGAATAAATTAAAGCGACATTGAGCTAAAAATATCAACTGGAGTGACCTTTAAAATGTAGAAAAGAGGCAAGTGAGTTATACAAATCTGATTATTAGAAGGGGAAAGTGGTGAAATATTACTCCAAGTCATCTAAACAAACTGACTGGCCTTCCTCCGAGCAAAGCTCGGCCCCCGAGTTACTAAATCTTTATAGGAGTATGAACACATATGTTAACAGTTAAACAAAAGCAGAAGCTTAAATCATATTATAACACATTAAATCACGATCGTGCGCAAAAACAACCACTTTAGCTCCTTGTGATGAACAACCTTTTTTATCATACTGCCATATAAGCCTTTGGTAGTTGAAAATTTGGGCAAAAATTAGGTGATTTGTATCGTTTTGGTATTTCAGATAGGTTAACTTTATAATACTTACTTTTCTTTTACTTATAAACAAAATGTAATTACCTTTGAAATACACAAACGTAAAAAGGAACCATAACAATCTTTGAGGTTAGCGCACTGAAGAAATCCACAGCTGATTTACTGGTGCGCTATTTTAAGGTATCAGAAAAATGTGATTTTACGGGTTAATTATACACCCAAAAACAGCTGCTTTTTGTGCAGTACACTGTAGTGATATTCCATAAGAAAATCATTGAATTTGTTAAGTCTAGTGGAGGGTAACCCAAGCAATTTTTGATATTTTTCCCATCGTCCTTGGCCCTCAAGCTATAAAATGAATCTTCATCTGCTATCTTGTCTTCCTAGTTCGAGAAATTTCGTGGGGACCGATTCGCTTCCGGAATTAAATATTATATTAAGATTATTATGACTATTTACCTTCACCAGTAAAACTACAGTTATTAAATTATAGTTCTGAACAAAATAACCATGGGTGTTGTTGCCTGTGAATGTGTTTTATTTTAGACATGTCTCTGAAACAGTTGAACACAGTTTAAATACATATGATTGACAAACTCATCGTTGATTATAATACTGTAATCTCATGAAATCCTAAATCAGTTCTTTATTGCCACTTATTGACTAATTCCAAACGTCCAAAACGTTACACAGAGTCATAAGTAAAGAAAAGAACCAACCAAAATTTGAGTCCTTAAGGGTGATTTTTATTGCCTTCTATAATTAACACAATGCAAGATTGGAAATGAGGGGCTATTTTTTATATTGGAAAACAAAAATCCCCCGTTATAACGTTGAAATTATAATTATTTTTCTATCTAAAACTTAAGATCATAATGTAAGTTTTGATATAGACTAATATGTCCAAAATAACCCGCTATATGTTAAAAATAGTTTGTATTGGTAGAGCTTTAAATCGTAGAGTTTGGAACTCTTTCTGTCATATGAAACCCCGAAGCAATGTCGCACTTTAAGCACATGTCAAGGCATAACTGATGAAATGATTTGTCTTCCTCCTAATTATTCCAAATAGGACGAGCAACTGACTGAAGTTACAGAATGGCCCTTCCAGACTTCTGACAGTTTTTAACCAATTATTGATATCAGTCGTGTTTCCAAATAGAGCTACTTTTAGTTGTCTAACAAAGGTTTATTGCCAATTTGTCTATGACATTTTTCTCTAAAAGAGTAATTGGCTTCTACCTGCTTCTCCCCTAAGTCCTATGTTAACTTTCAAGGCCCTTCCCTCCTCAACAGCAGTTTAGCTGATATCGTTGATTTATGGTTCATTTTAAAGAACAAAAAATACCTACTGATTTCAGCTCGCATAATTTGGTATTAACAAATAATTCATCCATAAAAAAAACTGTAAAGACAGTAGAGAATATTTTGAAATTTTATTGAACGATTATTATTTATGATACAGACATTATATGCTCACTCATATCGCTAGGTATTTTTGTGCACTTTAAAATGAGCCGTAACTCGACGATATTAATACCTATATCAACCAACTAAAAGTAAAGCATTACAAAAACATGTATTTTTTCTTTTTATTATAAGTAGCGAAATTCCAAACATAAATCAATTAAAGTTTTATTGTGCAAGGGACTTTGATTTTGAACTCTAAAATATGTAACTGCGCCTCGTAACCTTCTAATAACTATTAAGGTTACGTTGTAATTTGGACACCTCTGGTTTTGGATAGCCTTCAGTTCACAACAGATGAGTAGGTCGTTTGATTAAATATTGACTATAATACGATAGTCTACCGATTATTGTAGTTGACTACTCAACTAGCACCTAGAGGACCACAGCTTGTTAAATTGTAACTTTCCCATTGTTCGAATTGTTGTGGTGGACCAATAGATAGAGTATTGGATTCATGATCAGGCGGTTCCGGGTTGAAATCCTACTCTTGCTGATTATTTTTTGGGGACTGTATTTTTTTATTTTTGTGGTTTTTTGTTCGGGCTCAATTCTTATTTTTGTCATTTAACTTTTAAGGTTTAAATTTATTCTTAAAGCTTACTTGATATTTTTTAGATCAAAATTAATTCATTTGTAATATGTTGCACAACGAAGAGCCACCATACAGCGCTCTGCAGAGTTAGGTTAGGTTAGGTTAGGTTACTATAATTTTGTCGTGCACTGCAGCAAAAGTTGTTATTTTTTACACGTAAATCCATTTTTATTGTGTTACAAAACAAATAGCTAGAATCGGTAGTCTATAATATTATAGTCAATATTTAATCGAATGACCTACCCATCTGTTGTGAACTGAAGGTTATCCTTCTCTGAGCAAATCTCATCAGAACAATGGAAGAATGGAAGAATACCATTCAGGTCTTTTGTTTTTGTTGTCAAATAATAATGATTTGTTTGGTTTTATTTTTTGAATTTTCAATAAATAATTTATGTTGTTTGTTAATATTTTAAAAAAGGACTTAAACAAAATTTCAGATTTTCCATAAACAAATACAGACATGATGGCACCCCAGTCATAAGAGGCCAGCCTGTCTTTTAAAGATGGGATGTGTTTTTGAGGCAAATACAGCTTGAGATGATCTGTCATGGAATCATTATCTTCAGTGTTGTAATTTATTTGACCCATTAGCTACACAAATGTTCACTATAGATTAAATGCGGATCAGCAATAGTAGCAAAGGTAGGAATGAATCTATGGACTTCATATTGAGGCTCATGGTCAGATTACGAAAAAATGAAGATACGTGAAAAAGAAATTTGGGCAGATTTCCTACATACAAAGACATTATCAAGGCAGTTAAGACCTCTAGTAGGTTTATTGTTCAAATAATAAAAGTTATAATGCTTTAAAAGGAGTTGCAGTTCTTGTGAAGTTTTGGTGTCCTTTGTTACATCAAACTTGGCATTGAAATCACCTCCAATTACAATATCGTAATCAGACCACTGAGAAACAAATAGTAAGAATTTTTCAAGAGTTGATAAAACCCCTGTGGGTTTCCATTTGTTGAGTGATAAATAGTAACTATTATAATTTTAAGCTTATCTATAAATATAGCTGATGCCTCAAAATTGAATTCTTCACAAAATGTTGTAACATCAAAAATTCTTGAGTCAATGTCACTGTATAAAAATACAGAAGCACCCCCTCTTATGTGATTAGTTCTACAATAAATACTTGCACAGTGAAAATTTCGAGGGAACATTAGTTTAATCTCTGATTTTGAGAGCCAGTGCTCTATCAGACAGAGAATATATACTTTTAAATGTATCAAAAAACCTTCCAGAGTCAATATTTTATTGTAAGTTAGACCTTGAATGTTTAAAAATAACATATTGAGAGGCTATAAGATGACTGATTCAAAATTAAAGAATATTGCAGGTGGCCATTCTGATTGGGAGGTGGGCTATTATGAACTACATGTGTGCTAAATATTTGGTTTGCACAACCCCATGATACAGAGAAGAACAGATCATATAATTCCTTTCATTGGCACCACTTTCAGAAGGTAGGACACTACCCACTTGTGAAACCTCATAAACACTTTCAATAACTGCACTACGGACTTGATATTCACAATTAACTTTACTTCTGGTAGGTGACACATTTGAAGCTGGAGACAGTAAATGTTGTTCTCATCGTCATCCTAATGGCTGGAACTAGTGCCAGTTGCCAGGTGTGCAATAACAGGAGTTGAATTTGATGAACTCACAGCATCATGGTTCATGTAAAATAGAAGGACTCTCAGATGATTGTTTCTCCATTGCTGAAGGTTGTTGGATAAACTTGGCATCTTCTATTCTTATTGATTTAGTTAAAAAATCCATGAATGCACCATGCTCCAGGCCATTTCTTAGAACTTTTCTTGAGTTCTCATCTTCAGTGATGATCTTGACTGCAGCACCATTGATCTTTTGAAATTGAACAAGCTGAGTGGCAAAGCGAAGTGGTGTGATCCCGTCACGGACACAACCCATTGGGGAGCATATTAATGTTTCAAGTTGTTTTTGTTTAAAATGTTTAGATAATTCAAGAAAAGCCATGTCATAAACATCAGTTTCTGGCTTTTTAAAGTAATTAGGCTTGGTAACAAGGCTAAAAACTTGTGCCATTGTTTATCTGTTGAGATGTAAGGTGCTTATCACACAAGTCAGACCCACCCAGGTTTTCCGAATTCTTTTCTGAAACAAACGGCAACTCCTTGATTCATTTGATTCTTGTGGCCAAAATCAGCGGATATGCAATGTGCGAAAGCAACACTTCTATCACTGTTGAATTTCCTAATGACTTCCTTCATATCTGTATTTATTATCTGAATGCTGGGGGTAACTGTTATTGAGTTTGTTTTAAGTTTCGTTTCAGGTTTGGTGTTTTTTAGGGATGAAGGAAGATCAATTTGTGATCCACTGCGGAAGCTGTTTCCATGATATGTCTCACTTCATTTTTCGTTGCACAAAATTGAAGAGTTACTGAGCAAAGAGCTCAAATGAAATAGTACAAGGGAATACATTTGAGGTTTAATGTCAATTGGTCCAGACAGCTAATTTAAATAATTATATCAAATCTAAATAAACTCGATCCTTAAAAAAATAAAACGATTAAATTGTAGCAATAAATTTACTTCTATGAGTTGGAAAACTAAAAGCAACACATTCAATCACACTAACAGCCACCAAAGCACTACCAGCCATGACCATGATTGCTGTGTGCCATGTAATATTGTCTTTGAGATCTTCTGTAATCAGACTCAACACTCTTATAATTTGTCAAAAGTCTTATCAGGGGGAAGGCAGGATAAAGCATCTGTTGATCTGTAACGAATGCTGAAATGGTAGCTCATTAAGGTGATTGCCCATCTCTGAAGTCTTGCTAATGTGTAGGGCCTACACAGATAATTGCTTGTCAGGATAAAAAGAGACACAAGAGGTTTATGGTCGTTATTAGTTCGATAGACCTTCGATACTGGTGCTGATGCTGTTGCTGGTACTGGTGGAACTTCTTCACTCCAAAAATAATTGACAGAGCTTATTTTTCAATCTGGCTATACCCTCTTTCTGCATCATTTAGGGTCTTAGATGCAAATTCTGTGGGGCGTTCCGAGCTATCTCAATGGTAGAACAACTCCAACGCCATAAGAAGACGTATCCGAAGACAATACTGCTGGAAATTCACTATTATATGGAACAAGCCTTGTTGCATTTACTACCTTAAATTGTTCAAATGCAGCCTCCTCCTCATATCCCCACTTTAGTAAGGTGTCCTTTTTTCTAAGTCTATTCAAAGGATCAGCAATAGTAGCAAATGTAGAAATGAATCTATGGTAATATGTCATTTTTCCAATAAAAGCGAGAAGTTCAGTTACATTCTTTGGCCGTGGCAAGGACTTCAATGCCTCAACCTTAGATTCAGATGGAAGAACACCTTTTTAGGTAAATTATTGCCCAAATATACTCAGTCTCTTCTTGAAAAAAATCACATTCCTTCAGATTACATCGGAGCCCATTTTCTTGTAACCGGTTAAATAACTGATCTAGGTTCTGTAAGTGAACTGAAGTATTACTTCCTGTTACAAATATATTGTCCAGGTAAGTGACACAGCCTGGAATTCTAGAGATAGTCTGCTCAATGAAAGATTGAAATATGGCTGGAGCGCTAGAGACCCTGAAAGGCAACTGCTGGTACTGAAAAAGTCCAAATTGTGACCTGATAATAGCTAACTTTTTGGCTTTTTCGTCAAGCTCTAGATGTAGATATGCATCAGAAAGATCCACTTTAGAAAATCTTCCACCACCTTTTAATTACAAAAGAGTTCTTCAAAACGTGGTATAGGATAGCGTTCAACATCAATCTAAGGATTAATTGTAACTTTGAAATTGCCACACAAGCGAACCTTGCCATCAGGTTTCGAAATTATAACTACAGGTGCTCCCATCCAAGAACTGGAAATATTGTTAACAGCTGATATTATTTTAGTTTTACTCCTCAGTTTGTTTTTGTTATTGTTTATCTTGTGACTCTATGTATTTCATCAAAACCATGTTTTACACTCTCTTACTTATGTTCTCAAATTCAACCTTATATATTTCTCAGAAAGATAAACAGAACCTTTTCCGTTAATTCACTACCACTAAATTTTTTCCCCACCGTTAATTCACTACCACTTGATAAATATTGTATTGCTCTAAAAACTGTTTTCTATTCATTATTACGTCCACTGCGGTATTCCTTATCCGCTAGGAATGCTAGCCTTATCTTATCGCATTCGGCAGTCAGTAGGACAGCGCATTCGGCGGTGAGTCAATGATTGGATCTGCGTAGGTTGCCATGAATTTGCTTTCTCTAGCTAGTGAATGCGATAAAAAGAATAAAGCGGTGAGTTTTTTACAAATCCGAGACATTTTGCATAATCCGAGATTATGTAAAAATCAACATGAAATGGTTTTGCAACTGGCTAACAAACAAGACCATTGGTGTTGTTCGAAACGTGAGTGTCGGCAATACGCGCCATTGCGTGTGCGGATAATTTTCTGGCTAGATCTCGTCTCGACTACAAAACAATAGTGATGTTCCTCTATTGTTGGAGTAAGGAATACATTTCAACCAAGTTTTGTGAGGAGAACTAAACATGAACCACAATATACAACAGTGGCCTGGAACATGTACATGCGTGAAGTCTGTGAATACAGTTTAACAAACAACAGTGCTAAAATTGGTGTTGTTGAGATCGATGAAAGCTGTTTCAGTATACGGAAATACAACAGAGGTAGGTTGTTACCAAATCAATGGATTTTAGGTGGTGTTTGTAGTGAAACTAAAGAGACTTTTCTAGTTCCTGTTCCCGACAGATCAGCCGACGTACATTGTTGCCAATTATCATTGAACATGTTGCTGCAGGCATGACAGTAATAACTGATGAGTGGCGCTCATACCGCAGGCTTCATGAAACGTTCCAACACATTACAGTGAATCATTCCGTTAATTTTGTAGCTCCTAACACTTTGGCTCACACTAATACCATTGAGAGTTCTGGGGGCAAAATCAAATCATGGAATAAAAAACAGTGGGGTACTTACCGACCAATGCTGGACAGCTACTTGGTCGAGTACATGTGGCGAAAGCGTTACGGTCCTGAGAATTTATTTGAAACAATGCTACAACACGTAGCACAGTTCATGCCCCCAGAATCTAAATATGTCTGCGTGGGTTATTTTTCTAACCCATGTTGTAATCTAGCATAATTTTTCTTAAATATTTGTTTACATTAAAAAATGTTTAGAATCTGCATTATATTTTTCTCCCTTATAAAAATATTTTCCACTTAATTACATACAGGTTCTGGCTATGTATTATCATACAACCTTTCATAACTAAATCGGAACTAAAGTTCTGGTAGTGAATAAACGGAATTGAAATCAAAAAAATTAGTGGTAGTGATTTAACGGAAAAGGTCCAATAAACATTGTCTTGAAGAGGAATTAGGTATACCAAGATTTAAATTCTTGTATTCAATTATTTTCTAGTATTAATTTTAAAGTAAACCTAGAAAAAACGTTCAAAATTTGACTGTGGTCCGAATGTGATGATAGAAGATACTCCAGTTAATAAGGTCAACTGTATTAAGTTCCTCGGAATACACCTTGACTTAGAACTACCTATCGCATCGACTATGTTTGGTCTTAAGTTTCATCCAACACTTATGTTCTTAGACACCTGGCAAAGTACTGTAATGAGAAAATATTAGTAACAGCGTACTATGTTGTTCAAGAGATTATTGCAGACATCTCCCATCACTGATTAGTAAAAACAAGTTTCACGACGTTTCCGGATCTGGAATCTGACCCAGTCTTCAGGTGAGAAAAATACCTAGAACATAACAATGCGCTAGGGGCTACCAGTCTCGCTCGAGTAGTCGTGCCGTGCAGTCCTGTACCGCATCGTGTGTTCTGTTTTGTGCCTGGCTTTTGTGTTTGGTTTGATTTTTCCATTTGCTTTAATTTATTCTCTGTTTTTACAGTTCTCTGTTTTAGCTTTCTGTGGTTTTTTCAGCTTGTCTGGATTGATCCTTTAATATTTTGTGTAATTTTGTTACGTTCTAGGTATTTTTCTCACCTGAAGACGGGATCAGATTCCAGATCCCGAAACGTCGTGAAACTTGTTTTTACTAATCAGTGATGGAAAATGTCCGCAATAATCTCTTAAACAACATAAACTTACCATCACCAACAATGAATTTTAAACAAATAAGAGTACTATGGTATTCTCACTTGTCATGGCATCATAGTTTGGGAATAATATACGGAAACAGTATTTAAAAGGTTAATTATTTTACAAAAGAAGGCTTTGCAGGTAATATTCAAATTAAAAAGGACTCAATTTTGCAGAGACATCTTCAAAAGTATGGATTTACTTACTCTTCCTTCTATTATTTTAGACACCACGATTTTTGCACGTGATAAATGTAAATTTGAAAAAATATGTGATTTACATAATTATAATACAAGATACAATCAATATTTCAGGCCAACACAACATAGACTAAATATATTTAATAATTTACTGTCCGAATCTGGGTCTAAATTCCTCAACAGATTACCGCCAATTTTAAAAACTGAACAAAATTTATGACCTTTAAATTAAGGCAATGTTTAACATCAAATGCTTTTTACAGTGTTGATGAATTTATAGACCATTGTCATCATTATAGTGAAGTAAATATAGTTCCGTTTTATATTATTTACAAATTTACTAATAACAATAGAAGTTAAACTAGGTTATTATTACCTTTATTACTATTTTCATTATTTAAAATTTAACTTAGTAATTGTAATATTTGTAAAAAATTATCCTACAAATGGTATTTTATATTTAATTTAGTTGCTAACGACTGTAAAAAGTTGTAATGGCAATAACATTTTTTTTTATTTTTTTATTGGCGACGAGGATGGGATTATTTGCAAAGCTGATTCATGTTTATTATCTTGATTTTATTGTTATTCTGTTTTTATTTTCATTTATAAGTGTCTCAATTACTCTGTTCTGATAATCTAAACATTGTTTTAGATATTGTAACAATTCTTGATTCATAACACTAGTCGCCAGTAAAGTATCTTAGAAAATAAGAAAGAAAGTGGAAAACATAGTTTTAATGAAATCATAGTCACAAGGTAAACAATAACAAAAGCAATCTCAACGTAACTCTGGCTCATGCCGCTTGGCACGCTCCGCTCGGCCGTGGCGGGTTTTTAAAATCTCATTTTGCTAATAAAACAACTGTATCACTTTCTTGACAACTCGGAAGTTTTAATATACGTTTTAACAAAGGCTATAAGGCTGTACAGTAATAACAAAGGTTGTGTGAAATAAAAATAAAAATCGTAATAACTGTTAAAAACCTGAAATAAAATTGGTGTCAACGTCATAACCGTCTTTCACCAGCGTCTATCAAGCGTGCTCTGTCTGTTTGTCTGCCTATGCAATTCCAAGTAGTTTGCTTAATGTCTACTAGGAGGAAGCGCATGCGATAGCCCCTGTTGCCGACCGCACCCAATAGATTGTGCTGCTTTCTTTGTTAACCGATCTTAGCATTGTGTTACCGTCTACTACATGTGTATAGCCAATGCTGATAGTGTCTACATCCAACCTTAGGGCAAAATATAGCATCCTACATGGTCAATCGCCCATTACACGTCTGTCAACTCTGCTCAATTGACAACCAATATGGTAACCAATCATCAAATCCTCTCTTTACGAGTTATAGCCTATGACAGTCAGCTGACAAATATTTACTTGTGACGAGAGGATTTGATTGGTTACCTGAGGAAAATAGTGGACAACCCAAGGAAGATAGTTTTAGAACATGTAGGCTTCACTTTTTACCCCAGACGGGGACGGGACCTCTAGATATATTGAACCTTGTTGGGCTCCACCCCATGCAAAGTTGGGCCCTATAAAGTTCCAATGCAAATATTATGGGGGTATAAAATTATCAGTTTTCGTTAAGATGTTTGTCAGTTACTGCAAAGGAAATCATATTAAAAAACATGTTTCTTCTGGCGAAATTTCAAACTTAAATTATATTTTACCGTACGGGGCATTTGATGTTGAACTTGAAAATATATTCTAAGGGTGTGCGAGTAGTGATTTTTTTAATCGAGTCGAGTAGTGCCAATTATTTTCGAGTTTAGATGAGTATTTTTGAGCGAGTATTTGCCATCAGTTGGTAGTTTAAAATAGTGTAATGGGATTTGGATACCATTCTAGATTTGATAATCTAAACATGGTTTCTAACTAATACATGAGTAGCAATACAAAGTTTTGGCCAGTAAAATCAAACTGGATTACGTATTGACAAACAAAACACGGTTTGATATTCGTTTCCGGCCGATGAAACAGGGTCCGGTTGTCATTTGGCCAATTTCAGCTGGTCCAGACATCGCTTAGAATCAATATTAAATGACGAAATCGTTAGTCACGGCCGAAATTACGCGGTCCAATCTCATTTTCGGCCGATTTTACATGATGCGATCGCCTTTTGCGGCCGTTCCTACGCGTTTTGGCCGGCCGCAATCGTTCGCGGTCGTCAATTTCGGCCGATTTTACGTGATACGATTGCCTTTTGCGGCCGTTATTACGCGTTTTGGCCGGTCGCAATCGTTAACGGTCGTCATTCTCGGCCGATTTTACGTGACGCGATCGCCTTTTGCAGCCGTTACTACACGTTTTGGCCGGTCGCAGTCGTTCGTGGTCGTCATTTTCGGTCGATTTTACGCAATGCGATTGCCTTTTGCGGCCGTTACTACGCGTTTTGGCCGGTCGCAATCGTAGCGATCTCCGGAAATCGGCGGGAAATACTCGCTCGACCTTTCGAGTAGTTTTCAAAACTTCGAGTCGAGTTTGAGTATTAAAATACTCGGCCGAAAACTCGAAGTTTCGAATACTCGCACACCCCTAATATATTCCTGCACCTCTATAATCAACAAACTATTTATGTTTTAAATATTGTAATCAGGTCTCTTCAGGGTTCTATTCATCGCGATAGCGGACATTTCTCAAACGTATTGTTTATACAGAGTAAGTTTTAAATGAGCCCCTACTTTTTTTACATTTCTTGAGATATCTTCTCCAGACCGCCACCGATCATTGTTGGGTAGTAAGTAGGCCCTACTTAATTTTGACCATGTTCAAATTTTCGGCCACAATCAAAGGTCCGCCATATTGGATTCAAAAATTTGTTTTCCAAGAAAAGGTGGGGGTCTTAACCATGCTATTGAACTATAGTAGACTCTCAGAAATCCGGATCACACTTATCCGGACTCCCGGTTATCCGGACCAATGATCCTCCTCTGATAATCCGACCATGTTGTGTTCCAACCATGCTCTCAGTTCCGTTGGTGACAGATTAACAAGGATCTACTGTATTACAGAGTGTTTATAACTTTCTTCTGGAAGCTCAGTCTTGTATTAGCACATTAACATAAACCCATATTGTCATAATTGTTCAATATAAAGGCGGAATTGATGATTGAAAATAATTAATAATTCAAAAACCCTTGGAGATATTTTTATGAAACTTGGTATATACTTTAAGTTTTTGGTTTTTAACATTTTCCAAAAATAATTTTTATTAAACTTATCAAATTTCAAAATGGCGGTCATTTAAATATTTCAAAGTCAAATTCCATGAAAACTAGCAACTAAAACAAAATTTTACAAGACATAAAATTTAAACCACTTTGTAATCAAAATCTAATGACATTTTTACTGTAAAAATCGGTTAATAAATAAAAAGTTATGGTAATTTTGTATAATAAATTTCAAAATGGCGGCCATATAACATTTTCAAAGTCAAATTCCCTAGTGAATTTGACAATCTAATTACAAGTCCTTTAAATTTTATATCTTATAAAATTTAGTTTTAGTTGCTAGTTTTCAAGGAATTTGACTTTGAAATTTTTATATGGCCGCCATTTTGAAATTTGATAAGTTTAATAAAAATTATTTTTGGAAAATGTTAAAAACCAGAAACTTAAAGTTTATACCAAGTTAGATAAAAATATCTCCAAGGGTTTTTGAATTATTTTTGTCTACAAAATACAAAATGGCGGATTACACTTAAACTAATCCGAAATCGCAAAAATGTTACTTTACATTTTCAAATTGTTTTTGAATGTAGAATCCAGTTCTGCATAGCGCGCTACGCATTTTTGTGACACCTGTATACCCCTATTCTTGTCATTAAACCTGATAATGACCAGGCACCACCTCCGATCATATGAGTGGCGTTTAATTCATTTTGATGATACAATTTTTGTCCACCATCTTCTGTGTCCGCTACAGTAGAGTTCCGCAAACCCGGACTAATGTGGACTGAAGGGTGTCCGAGTTATCAGGAAAGGAGTAAAAATTAGAAAACGTGTGAGTTTTTTTTCATACATTATTACTATATTAAGCATTTATTCATTGCACAAAAATACAAAAAACCACAACTTAAAACGTTCAATTGCTCAAAAAACCTAACGCAAAAACCTGTGGTCAGTGTCATGTCGTGCTCTGGTCGGTGTCGTAGCATTTGAAGTGCAGGGATTTACCGCTCTGCCAGGGTTTCCTAGTTATCCAGACTTCCAGGTTATCAGGGTCCGAGTTTGCGGGACTCCACTGTATTTTGGAATGAGATTTGTTCAAATGTAGGCCTAAATATGGGCTTGAGACCCTTAGTTCACTTCTGATTTTCCACGCTGAAACCAATGCCACAATCTGTTTTTAAATAACACCTTTCAGTCTTTTAATATATACACTTTTTGTTCAACATTTCAACAATTTAGATTCTAGAATACATATTACATAAGCTACCTTACTTTATATTCTATATTTAGTAAACACAAAGAAATTTATTGATTAAAATAGGGAAGAGAGTATTGAAGGGAGAAAGTATGAGTCAGTTTCAATATTAAATAGGTACCATTAATTAAACTTTTTTATAGTTACTGGCCTGGAGTGAAAAATTAATTATTGTGGTTTCTTAAATTCAAGAAAGGTAAAAATGTTTCTATGGTAATAACAAAATATAAGTAAATTTTAATAACTGTATCAATAAATTACATTGCCAGAAGTTGTAGTAAATTTCCAGTCCAAGAGACAAATGTCTGGCACAAAATTGACCATGAATTTCACATAAATCAAAATGGATAGCTGTCAAATAATTTATTATCTCTGTATGCTGATATTTTGCTATTTCTATTATAATAACGATACATGGATGAAGGCAGAAGAATTTAAATGGCATCATTTATTATTCTTATTGTCATGTATGATGCTGTTCGAGAGGTACGACTTAGTTCCTGATAGACTCAGATGTCCGCCCTTCTATATGGTGTATAAGGTAGGAAAACCCACCTTTATTTAATTACAACAAAACAACCCATAAGATTTATTTCATTACACACGAATTACCATCTATAATGCACTCTATATTTCTGTAATACTCTCTATGTTAGCTCAGAGAATTGTCAGAAGAGTTTGCTTTCAAGAAGAATAAAATGTCCTTTCCTTAACTGAGAATCACCACTGGTATGAAATGTCAAGGAGATTAATTAAATACCCCCGTCGCAGCAAACCTGCTTACTCAGCGAATTTACAATGCATAATATATGTCTTAATAATACCACATAAAGCCGCATACCAAGTTTCATTCAAATATATTCAAAAATAAGCGATATATAAAATTGTAATTACTCTCCATAAGAATAACATTGGGGATGAGTACGTACGTTTGCTGAAACAAGGAACACAAACAATTGGTGTTTATGCAAATATATATAGAATTAAACTAGGTGAAGCCACATACCAAGTTTCATCAGTATACATTCATAAATTAGCGATGTATACCAATTTGATTATTCTCCATAAGAATAACATGAGGGATGGTAAACAGGTTTGCTGCAACAAGGAACACAAAATAATGGGTTTTTATGCAAATATCATTAGAACTTATCTAAGTGAAGTCACATACCAAGTTTTATTAATTTACGTTCATAATTAAGGGATACATTACATTTCACTTATTCTCCATAAGAATAACATGGGGCTAAGGACGCAGGTTTGCTGCTACGGGAGTTATCGGTAAATTTGAGTTTTTTGTGCAAATAACAATAGACCACAACCTGATAAAGCCGTAAACCAAGTTTTGTCAGTTTATGTTCATAAATAAGCGAGGTATAAAATTTTTCTTTTTCTCCATAAAAATAACATTAGACAACGTACTGTGTTTAGCACTTTTAATATCTCATTAACCAATTGACGTAGAGCAATGATCAAAATACCAAATTGTTTGTTTTTTTAAGCTGAATTCAATGATGAAAATTAAAATTTGAATAAGATAAAAAAAATACATGTGAAAACCACAAAAAAACACTTTTGGGGTACAAAACCCCCCTTCGGATGGTGTGATTCGTCTGTTTTTCAAACTCGTTCAAATAAATGGTACTTTACACATTTGTGCCAAATTTCATTAAGATCAGACCTTTTTTACGAGAGTTATCGTGCTTACAGACAAATATATATATATATATATATATATATATATATATATATATATATATATATATATATAAACATACATACATACATACATATATACAAATTTGAACAAATGGTGTTTTTGGCATCTGGGGATCTCAAAATGAAAACTTACATGGTCTTGGGCTTAAGTCATACCATGGCACCTACGGTTAAAGCTTCTTCCCTTTAGGGGAAATTCGCTAAAATGTTAATAGGAAGAATAATACTTACTAAAATGGGCTATGACTAAAATGAGACATTATTCTACCAATTAAAAAATGTATTTAACACCTTAAAAAATGAATAGATTTTAAAATAGCAGCCCATGTAACACATATATTGACTATCAAACAGATTGGCAAACAAGTTTATAAACTGCTTAGCCGCTCAGATTTAAAATTAAAATAATATCCTTGACTGAAAATATATTATATATTGTATATTGTAATATATTGTATTAACTGAAATAATATCCTTGATTAAAATAATATTTCTTGGACTGAAAAAAGGGCCCTTGTTTTGATGTAAGATAATTTTAGGGGAAAACACATTCCTGAGAAGGTTTTTTTCCCAACAAAATCAATTAGCTGGAAGAACTGTCTCCCTTTGAAAAAACAAGGAGTTTTTTTGTTTAGCTTACAACTTCCAGTTTCCATTACGTTCATAAAAAACCCATTTGTAAATGAAAATCTTTCATACTTCACTTCTACTTCCTTTGCTATTGATGGAGATACAATATGGGAATCACATCTTTATATATAGGTTCTGTAAGTCAAAATTGTAGGGGTTTGGCAAATTGCAGGATAATGGGAGAAGGCTCAAATTAAAGGTCTTGATCTCAGGATCTTAAATAGCAGTATTTCCAAAATGTTACTAGCAATTAAAAAATAAAGTAAAACACACCCCATAAGAAAGGGATCAAAAATGTCAGCTTTGTTTACTTTAAAACATGTGATTAAGTGTCTACTTTGTTTACGAACTGACATGTGTTCATGTTACTATTTATATTGTTTTATTTTCCTCAGCATATAAATAGTAACAGTATCAGATGAGGAAGGTTAGTATTGAAGGAAGAGTATTGGAGGAAGGTTAGGGGCTGTCGCCCCTTCAAGCCACTAATTGTTTATAAATCTTCATCTAACATTGTTCATAGATCATTATTGTTGTTTGAATAATCTCAAATTAAGTAAGCTTCTTATTACCTTTTACAGTATCACAACTTTGTTGAGCACAACAACTAGAAAACTCCAATTATTAAGAGTCATCTCGCAGCATTGTAGTAAAATTATTTTCCGGTGTAAAGGCATTTTTATTTGAAGAAGGCTTGCAGGAGTTTTAACAATCCCAATACTCCTACTTGTTCAGCCAAACAAACCTTCTACTAAATAAAACATTAGCATTCTATCATTGCATACCATCAGATCAGCCAAAAATAAATTCAATATCCACAAAAATTAAATTTTATCCTCATAGTGTCTGAATTAAATATATTTTTTACTTGAAGGTGCATATTGAAGTTACAGATTATGTTTGAAGAAAGTTGAAATTGTTTAATGGTTGGCCTGTATGTTTTCATAACATCTCATTGATTATAAAACATTCTTAGTTTAATGTAATCTTAACATACAGAAAGCAAAGCGTTGGATGTCATCAGCACAAGTTCTACTTCATCCTGATTTTCTGGAGAGGTGAAATTTGGTATTTATAGAATTATTTTAGTTTACCATAAATGCTATGTAATGACCTTGTCAATTGCACTTTGTAAGAGCTTAAAGACAATAAAAATCTTGAATCTTGAATCTTGAATCTTGAATCACTGATACTTATTTTGGTCTAAAATAGGAAAAGTAAAGGGTTCTGATCCCGATCTGACCTTATGCCCCACAAGTCATGAAAGTTCCAATGTTATTCTTCCATTTCTTGCATGTTCTTGTCCAATTTCTTTGACCAGATAAACAGATGTTAATTATTTTGCATTTGAAATAGTTCAATAGGGTATCCACAGAATGGCAGCACACTCACAAAATGTATTCCTGGGTGAAATCTGCTTGTTTTGTATATATAAGAATCAAAATCTCACTTACTGACTTATTTTTTACCTAATACTTAAAATTATTTCAGGTTATTGCAGCTATAGTGATCGCGAATGCAGCTTTATTCACAATGTATTACCAAGTTGATGATCTTCTGATCTGGCTCTTACATGCAATTGGATCTACAGTAAGTTGTTACAACACTTGTTATATTTATAATAATTGTTCTAATGATACCATCACAACAAATATAGATCCAATAAAATTAGTTATTAGTATTGTTTGGTAAAAACAGCAATAATTACAAATATCTCTACAGAAAATACTGATGAAAATATTCAGTCTTTATGCGAGCCAAATTGAAATAATTTACATTTACGCAATTTATATTTTATGATGTTTAAAAACCCTGTCGCAGCTTAACAACATGCTCCAGCAACTTTCCAGAATGTGTTGATAAACCTAAAACACCCATCGTATTATTGTATATATGTTCTGGTGTGTGAACTAATAAAATAGATGATTCCCAATACATTAAAATCATATTGTGGAGTATTAATTCAGATATTATCACATGCTCAGACCATAAACCGCCATTAACAACATAACTGTGATGGTATGTGTGGTGACCAAAAATCACCTGTAACTAACATAATCTAATTAATAAAACATTTATCGACTTGGGGGAAACGATGGACGAAAATATTTTCTTAGATTTGCCCTAGACTGCGCTTCTCAGTTGTTCATTGCTAACGTAATTGTAACTCTCAGCCACTATGGTATACTGTGGTAGCTCAGTGGTTATAGTTTTAAACTTCCGATCATGAGGATCTGGGTTCGAACCTAGATTATGATTATTTACTTTTTATGTTTGAAAAATATTTTGTAAAATGTTACTTTTATTTTTTTACACAAACCCAAGCCCCTAATTAGGTTAGGTTTGGTTGGGTTATCATAACTAAATATGACTTTTCTGGACACGTATTTGTTACTTAATTCATAGAAACCCACTTATTTTGTTTATGTTGGCGATATGTCAGCACTTTCTGGCAGTGATTAAAGAAACTACTCTCGTCCAACGCCACCCTAAGTCGCATGCCTAGATGAGCCTTAACCACAAACAAAAATACCAAGAAAACAACAAATCTTTAAAAATCAAAACTTTTTCATAAAAGTTAGGCTAAAATTGTTTTAAATACTAAATTTGTAATTGTTTCATATAGGAAATGATAAGGTGATATCGTGTTCCAGCATAAGATTTAGATGGGAACTAAAGGCAACTGGGCGGAGTCACAGCAGGTCTAATAGTTTTGATGTGTGTGGAATGTTTAGGAAAAAATACCTATAATTTAAAAACAAATCACGAAAATTGGCCGAATAGAATATCCTGTGCAAACTGCACAAGTTTTTTCAATTATTTTAAATATACGAGATTACCAGCTGTTACAAAACTAGGACTGCCGTTGTATTGGTGTGGGGAAGCCAACCCATGACCATGATCTTAACCAAACTTATGTTGCAGCTGACAGACATTACTGGAATGCAACAGTTTAATGACTTCGTCAAAGATGAAAGAACAGAGTTTGTCGCGGAAATGCTGGTGGCCTCATACTTACTCCTGTGGGTGCTGGTATCCAGTGGCTATATGCCAGAGACGAAGGGGTAAGCCACAGCAAAATTTATTTATTAGAGTAGGTACCAAGTTCATTAGTTGGGACTGATATGAATAAGCAAACTATTACTTTTTTACAAACTTGAACTTTAATTCTGTTCTAAAAACATGTTTACCAAATTTGTTGTGACCTGTTGAAACAATAGGCCTCTTCACAGCTGTTTGCTTTTCTGGTCCATTTCCCAATCAACTGTCAATTGAACTATCATGTTGAAAGTGGACGCATACCTTTTGATTTGTTTTACACATTTGGTATCTTAAACAGATCCTGATAACTCTCATATAAGTGCAAATAAATATGAAATATTTTTGGGTAAGCAAAACTAAGAACCTATACAATATTTAAATTGGAACTCATGTTAGAACAAGCACAACCATATTAAATTCTTGTAAAGTACAGAAGAATTTAGAAAAGAACCGATGGTCGATATGGATGAGTTTTTAGAACCCGTGATTTTAGCTTGTTTATACCCTTTGAATAAACTCTAAAAAATTCTTCAAAAATACTCAGATACTCGAGAACATTGTTTTGTAGCCTAATGATAAAATGTTTCATTACTGGTTCTCAGTGTTTTTACTAACTTCCTGTATATGTCCTTTTTCCACACTGGCAACGGAAGAAGATTGTCTTCCTAAACGATTTCTATAATCTTCACCTCCGACTTGGAAGTTCTTTTCAACTTCCATCCATTTCTCTCTCATCTGTAGGTTGTTCTATTTCAGTGACCACCTTTTCCAAGTGTTGGTGTAATGGATTTATTTACTAGTGTCCATCTCTTTACACAGTTAATTTAATCACCAGTCAAATCCCACTCAGGAATTGCTGGCAAAGGAGAAAATATAAGAAAATGTCCTGAACAAAAAATGAGAAGAAAAAATTTAGGTCTCAGGGATCAACAAACTTTACGACAGGCAGCACAAAGAGTAGAAGAAACTCCAGAAGAACAGCAACTTCCACGTGAAAAGCAAGCTCAGCGGCAGGACAGTTTGAGAGCAACTGAAATGACTCTATGGCAGAGCAGTGATCTACAGAAACCGTTGAGGAAGCTTGCAGACGAGCTATTGATATAAGGACTGCCCAGCGGCGGCAGCGTTCACCAGAAATATGTGGGGCTTCTTTGGTATTGCTGACAGTCAGTTAACATATATCTTACTAAATGCTATGTAGTGAACGCAGGCGAAGCCGCGACGGGTAACGGCTACCAATTACCGGGTACCTACCAATTATAAGAAAATGATAAGGTAATTTTTTTTTTTATTTCTAACTAGTGATTTATTTTTCCAGCATTCCTGAACAGTCCAGCTGTAGTTCCTCGCACCATAAAACCAGTCACCGAAGACGCCGATCAAAGGTTCGATGTTAGAAGAATCTAAGAAAATGTCAACTTATTTAAGCTGAAATGATAATTTTAAAATTATTAATAATTGCAACAAATAAAGGTGATAAGTCACAAAATTATACATGTGCATTATAAATTAGTGTTTTTTATTGTTAATATTATTCTTTAGTGACTCGATTAACAATGAATTTATGAAATAATGCAGACATCGGTTCTTTAAAACAATACTTTACAACAAAAAAGTAGTCAAAGTATTCATTGGTCAATGGTGGGTTAGAGTTCCCATGACAAAATCAATGTTTTACATGCAGTTCGGCCAACCGAAATTACAATTATTGTACAAAGGGTGGCTCTTTGTTTTCTTAATACATGTAAAGTCATGTACTACTTTGGATTGTAATATAATAACATTTTCAAAAATATTGTTATCATAAATATCTATATAAATAAAATTAGAGTTTTGTCTGTACATTGCTTGGAATTATGAAATTTGTATATATTTTCATGTTTTACACCCTAGGGAAGCCAAAACAAGTCTTACCTCAATTTCTGTCTGACTGTCTGTCTGCGGTAATGCTCAGGCGGGTTTTTGTTCGTTTTTCACAGGAAAACGGGTGCACTGATTTCGATGAGACTTTGTTTATTTGTTCTATACATACGTGAGAAGGTTTTAGGCGACTTCAAACCGGCATACACCTTTTGAAAAAGAATGGTGACCACTCAAAAATGTGATTTTGTGCGGTTTTAGTTGTGTTTTATTCGCTTTTCACAGGGAAACGGGTGCACTGATTTCGATGAAACTTTGTTCTATGTTCTATATGTGAGTTAGAAGGTTTTAGGCTAATTGGATTTTTGATATCACCTTAGGACTCGACCCACTGGGGTTTTAAAGATCCTTGTACCATCTTTTATATATGTTTACCGTCTGTATTTGAATCAGTATAAGTGTAAATATATCTTAAGTGTTGTAAGACGTCTTTTATTACATCCCGTTTTAAAGATCCTACATTATTCTTATTCTTATGGGCAAAGCATTTATTTATAGTGAAACAGATGATGACTTAAGAATATTTATTCTACAAACAGGTGTTATAGTTTTTATTAAAAATATTGAGTGAAGATTGGTAATAAATAACATAAGTATACAGAGTGGATATGACTAATATGACTTATTTACTCCATAAACAGATGTTCTTATTTAAAATGGTGAGTGAAGATTGGTAATAAATAACATAAGTTTACAGAGTGGATATGACCATTGATTTTGAATACAGAATGATGAACCGAGCTTATGTCCCATCTGTAACCCGAAAAATACACCATGAAACTAGTGCTACACCATCTCAAAGGAGGCGCTGGCAACCAGGGTTTCAATTTGTGGGATTTTTATCCCGTATCCGGGATTTTCAAAACTTTTGTGAGATTAGAACGTGATGCGGAATAAAAACATCAATATTACTGATATCGCCGATCATGATGTGAAAATTTACCTGTTTGAGGTATGTATAATGTCCGAGTTTTTACATGGTGTTAATTATTATTATTTACTAAAACTTTATAGATTATGTTAACAGTTTTATTTCATCAAAACCCTTTCTTTTTCTTTTTTTTTTGCTCAGCCTATTTGGTTGCCTAGTTATTATTTTCCCCGTAACATAACAATATTTGCAGGTTAAGAAGAACATTATTATTGTTTGATAAAACAGTATGCAACCATAAAATGTAAAGTTTTTAAATCTTTAAAACAAAAAGGCTTTAAAACAGCGAACATCACAAACACACGGTTAGGCCCATTCTCATCACGTGCGACCAAATCGCCGGGTTTTTGTTGCTCGTAGAATGGGCCTTAAACCTTAGGCATGAGCGTGCGATGTGACATCGCGACAGTGCCGAATGAATGATAAAACGTCCTTGCCGTAATCTGTTGTTGAGAATAGTTTGGACACTGTTTTCGTCGCTGGCAGAAGTGACAACGCTCGTTTCACCGACAAAATTTTTGTCGCCCAGCTAGAACGGAGCCTTAGGAGCAGAGTAGAACAAAGCAGTAATACTTAGTTTAACAGTTAGTCTATGGTTTAACCACAGAGAATAAATAATTCTTTCTCTGAATTCTCCGAAAGAACTCATTCTTTCTTCTCTGTGGTTTAACTAGAACGTAATTAGAAAAACCATCATCACAATTAATTTTGGTCAGTATAATTTCCTGAAGTTGTATTTCAAGAATATAAACATATAAAAGAGTTGGTAAAAGTAAATAGAAAACTATTTGATGCTGCAAGCGGGAAACATAATAATGTTCTGAGATTAAAAGCGGGATGAAAAGGGATTTTTGAAGGAGATTTAATGGGATAAAACAGAATTTTTTTTGTCTGAAGAATGGAATTGTTATTTTTGTTTTGGCCAACAGCTGATAGAGTGGGCTGATCCGTGGATAGTGGACCAGCTGATCCGTTTTCCTGGCTTCAAAAATTAACCAGTCTTGGGATATCTATTCTGTATTCAAAATCAATGATACTATCATCAAACCCGTTGCTCGAAATCGAGCAATATTTCGCTTTGATGAGCATGAAATGTATCAATACTACCATCTGTATCACTTATTAAGTCCATCTTGTCTCAGACTATTAATAGATGGGCGTGTGGCAACTGAGGTTTTTGGCATCCTGATTGTGTATAAATGTGCCAAATCTTTTCCAAATATACGATAATTCATTCTTTTCCAAAAATATTTTTAATTTTTTAACTGTTGGCTACTGCTTTGCTGTAAATACTCTCAGGTCTACAATGTGCCAACTCTTTAAGTTTTGGGTTTTAAACAATTTAAACACATTTTGGGTAAAATACCATTATAGTATGGACACTGTTTTCATCGCCGGCAGAAGTGACAACGCTCGTATCACCGACAAAATTTTTGTCGCCCAGCTAGAACGGAGCCTATGGCACAAAATTCATGGCATGCTAATTTTGGTTCACATTTTATGGAGACTCTGAAAATAAGGATGGGCTAATTTATTGTCTTCCAAAACCTTAATTCTGATCCTCAACTTGTTATATCTGACTAACACATTCTGATAAGGATCTGCTTGAATCTGGCTTTGGTGGTTTTCTGGTTTTTTAATAATTTAATCTTATTCCCTTTCTAACATACAATCAAAAACCTGCGAATTACGGACAATTTATTTTTAGTTGTTGGTCTACCCATTTTAAATAACAACTCGGAGATGGCTTTGATCACAATGTTCGTGACCAATGGCTTTTCTATCCCCCGTTCCTTAGGTTTATGTAGTCCGATATAATGTGTATTCCCCCATTCTGCAAATCGTTTACGGCTCTGCTCTCTTGACCTTCAAAATACTTAATACAAGCATCTTGCACCAACTACTTGACTGACGAAGCTAAAATGCAGAAGAAAGATAGCTGATAGCTCAAGGTAAATGTATAGGCCTACCTCTGGTAATAGTCATGATTATCCAACCTAAACCGGCCGCGGCAAGGTCGGATAACACGGAAAATAATAAAAACAAAGTAAAATTGTTTTTGTTTTGTTTTGTCTAAGCGCGCGGAAGCTGATCGTTTGATCGTGCACAGGGACGTTTGAAAAACATTGGAAAATTATAAAAACGATGTTAAATTTTTTTTTTTTCTAGGTGCCCGGAAATTGTTTGATCATGTACGGGGACGGTCAAATAACACGGAATGTCGGATAACCGAAGGTCAGATAATCAAGACTCTACTGTATTATACTTTAGGACTTCGCCCCACTGGCCTTTAATATACCAAAGTCATTATACACTAACACTGAAACAATGGAGCTGAAATTTAATAGGGAAGTAAATAATACAGCAGAATCAAAGTAGATATTCCCTCAATCCAAAGATCCTTTGGGACCCCACCCCACTGACACTTAAGTTTTGTTTACCATCTCGCACCTACTACTGGACTGATAGGGCTGAAGTTCGGTAGGAAGATTGCTAATTAACTCAGATCATAATAGGCCTACGACTGATAAAAATATTGTTTTGGGCTCCGCACCGCAGACCTTATTATTCCCATGTTAACTATGGCACACCCAACTAATGACCCATTAAAAATAAAGTTTGGAAATAGACCATACTTTAAAATAAAATGTTGTGCTACTCCTGTTCCAAATCTCAAATAGGGCTCCACTCCACTGCCTTTTAAATTCAAGCTTATCACCTCGCACCTACTGCTAGACTTATGGACCTGAAGTTGGGATGGAAGGTAGCTAATATACTCAAATCAGACAGAGGCCTACTCCTGATCAAATTATGATTTAGGGCTCTACCCGGCTGGCCTTTATTATTCTCATGTTAACTATCATCAAATTACAGAACAGATGATCTTGAAATTCCACTCAAACCATGTCCTTCTCCGTTCTGAAAGTTCTATGGGGCTCCAAACACCCTCCAACCCACTGGAATTTATACGTAAGTTATGTTTGATAACAAATGTATAATTCTGGAATGATGGAGCTAAAATTTGGTAGGAAAATAGGGGGTGAATGAGAATACAACCTACAGACCTAAACTGAAAGTCTTGCTGGGCTCTGCCCTACTGGCCTTCATTATATGCATGCTTAAAAATAGAGTTTTTACCCCTCGGGGTAATGATTTAATTTTAGTTTCCATGGTAACAATTTTTTACCAGCGGGAAAAAAAGGATTTCGACGGTAATAAAGAAAGATCACGTGAACAAAGTCGCACCGGTTACCAGCTAATGCCATAAATTTTAACAAAACAGTAATAATAAAGTTTACTGAAAACCAACGACACTGCAAATAAGTTGTATAAAAATTATTTTTTTTAAATGGTTAGAATTATTAAAAAGTAAAATGTGATTTTTTTGGAGTAATTCAGCCTTAAGAATACATTTTTCACTGTTTAATATGGTGTTTCATGTGCTGCACTCTGGGATAAACATTATAAACTCATCCTATGATTAATGCTAACATTCACAATCAAAATTACGTACACATTGTGTTACATTTCCAGTAGTGACCATGTGTTCTTGCTAATAAACTGTGTTTACCTATTCAGGTGTTTGATCATACAGTTCAAAACAATTCTTTCCCAATGTTAATCTTGTGGACAAATGACAAAACTTTAAGGGCAGCTAGGGCCGTACCCTTAGGTCAGTTTTTTATGACATTTGGGCACAAACAACATCCAAGATCAAGATCTATCCACCCACACAGCACACAACGTCCCCAGGATATCCCATTTGTGTCCCACACATCCCATTGCCATCACAGGATAAACAGGACATCCCTAGGATATCCTGATATGTCCCGGGACATTTGTGGACGTCCCAGGGATGTCCACGAAATCCCGGGATAACGTGGATATCTTGGGGACATCCCACCGACATCCTCTATATCCCAGACCAATTTTAGTAATAATTAATTAAAAGTTGTATTTAGAGTTTTAGTATTCAAACCAAATTGAATAACAAGGATATTGATTAGATATGTAAAATAACATATGTATAAAGAAAGAATGAATTTACTGTTTATTCATCGATGAAATATGCATAGAATTCTGACAGTTTATAAGAAAAGAAAAGAAAAATTGCATACTTTTTACCGGTACACCATTAAATTAACGGCCAATCCGATCTCCCATAATCCCCTTTAGAGAAAAGAGAAAAAAATCCGACGCGGCGCCTGGCGCCTGCGCTGAATCGCAGCATCCCAACCAAACTCTATAACTCTATGTCTACAGACGACAGACGAGACCAGATAGACGTGCGTTAACTGTATTTGGCTTGGTAAATTATGTTTCAGTTACTTTCTACTTAGGCTACCAAGTTTTAAGTTTTGCAGGTTTGAATTGGGAAAAATATATCTTCATTCAAGAGTTACTTCAGGTGTTTTGAATACTGTACTGTTTCTTGGTAAGTAACATACTTTGTTAAAACAGATTTACAGGTTAACTATAGTTAATTTTTCTTCATAATGTAATAAAGAGTTATTCCACTACGATGGTTTGTTTATAGACAGTACTCACCTACTGAATCAGTTTAGTCAGTCTCTCATACTAAGAACTACCATAACCTCAAAACTATCTAGGCCTATAAAGTGTATTGCAGAATGAAAAACTAGGCTTTCCATACTTCCATAAGGCCAATGTTACAATTAGCCTTATGGACAGCCTGGATTTACATTTATTTAATCATAAGAACACTGAAGACTTTTTAGTTTAAAGTTGTTTTCCTTACAAAATATATAATTCTTATCCATATGTGTTGTATTATATTAACTCTGATAGTAGGTAACAGCCTTTTATTTTTATTATTCACCCAAATTTGCAATTAGGCTATACCGTTACTGCGCACAGTTACCTTACCCAATGCGCATAGTGACACACCAGTCGAGGAACTGGGCGCTTTTGCATACTTTGACATTAATTTCTGTACCGGTACAAATAATGGTTAAATCAATTAAATTGGAATTTCCTCCTAAGATACGAATAAGCTAAACGGGGAGCAGTTAACTTATATGTATTCGTTTGAAGTTTAACTCAAAATGAAACAGTTTTACATATCTTTCCGTCGTCAGTCCTTTGGTTTACTAGCAGATGACTAGTTTCGGGACTGCTGTTCCATTATCAAATCTGTCGTCGATAAATTAAAATATGAACACATAGTCACAATATATACACTAACACAAGCCAAGGACAAGTCTAAACAGCGGGATACGATTACGCGGAAGGCTACAATGTGACAAGGTACATTGGTAGGAGGTAAGTTAGTCATGTAGGCCTAGGTATTGGAGGTAGTCACGTCACAGCCTTCCGCGTGTTCTTGTCCCGCCGTCTGGACTTGTCCTTGGTCGGCCAAACCAAATAAATGTAGCGTCCGTTAGTGTTGTGTTGGTATATATATTGTGACAAAGTTATGTGTTCATATTTTAATTTAGCGACGCCAGATTTAATAATGGGACAGTAGTCCCAAAACTAGTCAGTCATCTGCTAGTAAACCAGAGGATTTATTGACGATAGGGTATAAAAACCTGTTTTATTTTGAGTCAAACTTTGATCCTAGAGGCAATATGAATAAATTGCAGTTTAACTAAGTTATAAAAATCTTGAGTACTGTATAATGGATTTAACTTAGGTGTGCCCAGTTTCCCCACTTGCCCCTAAATAGGCCTTAGGTACGATACTTAAAGTAATAATGGTTTCTTAATGATTATTTGTTAGCGCCTAAAACTTATGCAAATTTTGAAGAGAATATTGAAGAACATATTGAATTTTATCATTCGGTTAACTGAAGTGTGGTAAATCAACTCTTTATTAGTGAATTTCCTTTGGAAAGTGAACTATTAGTATGACTCGCACGGTGAAACTTAAGCCCGGGACCACCATAGAAGTTCCTAACGTGACCCCCTGAACACGTTTTGGGGGGTCGTTCAAAATTTTATATATATATATATATATATGTGTGTTTGCACTCTAGCGGTCGCAATTTTTGTCCGATTAACTTCAAATTTGGTAGGGACGTTCCTTTCTGAAATCAGTTGGACAAGTTCGTTGGGCAAAACAATCGGAACACTCCAAACCCCTTTTTTGGGGATTAATCTTCCAAATTTTGAGTTTTTGGGCCCAAAAAGGGTCTAAAAAGCCCCAAATGTAAAATTAATGCATTTAAAAAGATGGGAATTAGTGAGACTAAAGTTTTAAGCCCTCTCTCGTAATTCTAGCATAAATATTTACCGAGTTATTAAAGAAAATGTGTTTTGACTAAACACAGTACGTTGTCTTATGGGGGTTTTACACTAGAAAAGCCTGCTACTCCTTTGCTAGAGTACTTTTATCATCCCCACCAACCTCACGCCTACTTTCAAGCCTGACTGCGCCTTCTCCTAACATTATAATGCGCAAAATTGTATTCCCAGCTTTGCGGGTAAATGAAACCAGGAGCATCAGAACAGCCAAAAAATCAATGTTTTCAGATTTCAATAAAAATTGGAATACAAGTATGTTTTTACACTAATTTTAAAATTTAAAAGTTTTTATGTGGAAATTCACTTCCCTCACGTCAGCGTGCTGCGTGCGAACTCGTTTTAAGATACTATAATCTTGATGCTAGGTGGAAAGAAAAATCAGCTTCATCGTGTACTTTAGTTACTATTGAATTAATAAAAATCGTATGACGTACGATTAGGTAAATAAATCAAATCTTTAAAAACTCAACCTAAATTTCCGTATGAACTGAAACTTACAGTGCCTGATGAGTGGATATGGTACATTAAAAGTAGGCATTTGACGTAACTATGTGCTTTCAGGAAATTTTTAGGCCTAGTTTGTTTGCTAATCAATTAGGTATTTAAATTAGCATGTGTCTCTGTTTAGGAGCTGATCAGAAGCAGTTTGCTGAGGCCAAAGTAAAACATATTCGTTTCATGGATTGGCTCAAACCCCAAATAAATCAACTCTTTATATGAAGAGAAATCCAGGTAAAACTATAAAAACGATTCTGTATATTAAATAAGGTGGGTTAGAAAACTGTGATTAGGTAACATAGGCTATTTCATTTGATTATGCAAGGTCTATGATAGCCTTAACACCTATCAAAATGATCACAATTTAGTTACTTACACAATTGCCTGAATAAGGTGTCATAAGTTAAAATCAATAATAAGGGCCTATATATAATAACCATTTTACATTCAAAGTTAACAGGATTGGTTGATTTTTTTGTGTGTTACATGGTCAACACTGAATTTGCTATTTTTTACTTATGTCTATTCTGTGTGTATGCCAATTTCAATATTTAAACTGAAAGAAAACAATATTTTAACTAAAATACACCATTTAAAAACATGATTTATCTATTCCATTTCAAAGTTTTTAAAAATTACAGGTCAGGAACGGCACCAGTACGTCATTCTAAGCCAATGGGTTAAGAGTTAAGTCTTTATATCTATTACCTGATTGTATATTGATGAAACTTTGTATGTTGCTTGGTTGTGGTTTATTGATATTTATACAAAGAGATTTTTTATCGTCCGCGAAGCCGCAAACTTGCTTACTTAGCCCTATTGTTATTTTAATGAAGAATATGTAAAGTTTGATAGGTATCTCCCTCAATTATGAACTTAAATTAATAAAACTTGGCATATAGCTTCATCTGGTTGAGTTTTACCGATAATTCCATAACAACACATTTCTCATCCTCCTTGACTCAGCGTTAATATGGAGGGTAAATAAAATGTTATTTATCATTTATATTTATGAAAGTATTTTCATGAAAATTGGCAAGTGGCTTTATGTGGTAGATATATAAATTGGCATTGGAAATTCGCTGATAATGCTGGTTTTCTGTGTGCGGGGTATTATTTGTTATCCTTTTTGTCTTGATTTTATTTTTTAGAATACGTTAGGCTACTAGCTACCGCATTTATCATTTTATTTTTTCGGCATAATTAATTATTAATACAATTATTTGCTCATCATCTTCATGCACTACGGTACAAATTTGAGGGTGGCCAAGGGGTCAGGTCTACTGGAAACTAGGGGTGAATAGACTCTGCAACTGATTTGCCAAAATTGAAGACCACTTATGCTTTTTGATGTTTCTTTAAGCACTTAAACTGTACCTTATAAACACATGGCTACACAAAATATTCAATGACATATTTACCAAATATAATGTTAAGGGGAGATTAAATTTGCAATATTGCTGACAATTTTCTTTTACATTTTTCAACATTAATATTCATAACATTATATTTCATTTTAGTGTGAATGATTGGTGGTTACCAGTAACTGTAATATAATCATTAACAAAGCGACTGAAATGGCAGCAGAAGAAATAAAATGAGTTTTCACGCTGTGACGGGGGTATTTTATTACTAGAGAAGACATTTTTAATGTTTGGTCTTGTTTACTTCCCAGTTCGTTTCTATCTTTTTTTAGCAAATTTCCTCTATAGGGAAAAAGCTATTACTGTAGGTGGCATGGTAAGACTTAACGCCGAGACCATGATCACTTTTTGTTTTGAGGTCTCCGTATGCCAAACACATAAGTTGTTTAGATTTATATATATGCGTCGGTTAGCTCGATAAATTTTGAAATAAATGCCCAATTTTGATTAAATTTGGCCTAAATGTGGAGAGTAACATTTATGACTTTAGTTCGAAAACCAGATCGATCAGACTATGGAAAGAGAGTTCAAAATAGATAAAAACCACCTAGTACTGGTATATTGATATTTGCACAAAATTTGTTTTTTGTTGATTATCCCCGTAGCAGCAAACCTGCATACTCAGCCATGTGTTATTTTTATGGAGAATAAGTAAAGTTTTATATCTCCCGTAATTATGAACATAAATTATTAAAACTTGGTATGTAGCTTCACCTGATAGAGTTATATTGATAATTGCTTAAAAATACATTTCTTATATTTCTTATTGCTGCAAACCTGCGTACTCAGCCTTTATGTTATTCTTATAGAGAATAACTCAAATGCTATATATCACTTATTTATAAATATATTTTTATGAAACTTGGTAAGTGGCTTTCTGTGGTAGTAAGAAACATATAGGGCTATATGCATTAGGAATTTGCTGCGTACGCAGGTTTGTTGCGACAGGGGTATTATTCATATGGAGGGTAAGTAAAGTTTGATATCTCCCTTAGTTATGAACTTAAATTAATAAAACTTGGTATTTAGCTTCACCTGTTTGAGTTATATCGATTATCGCAAAAAAAAACACATTTCTTTCCTTCCTTGTTTCAGCAAATCTGCGTGCACAGCCTTAATGTTATTCTTATGGAGAATAAATAAAATGTTATATATCACTTATTTATGAATTTATTTTTGTGAAACTTGGTAAGTGGCTCTATGTAGTAGTGAGACACATTTATATGCATTGGAAATTCGCTTAGTACGCATGTTTGCTGCGACGGGGGTATTTTTGGATAAAATATTACCCAAGGCTATATGCAGTATTAGCTTAATTTTTTTTATTTACAGGAAGTGAGGCCATGATGAAGATGAAAACAGAGAAGGAATTTAATCAACTACCAATACTTACTGTGTGTTTATATAGCCTGGTTTATATGACTTACATTTTTTTATGTACTTATTTTTACTGCAACTATACTGTCATTTTGTTTGAATTCATTACTGTATATTTAAAAAAATCCTTAATTGTTTGTATCACATCACCGAACAATTATAAATTGGAATCCATCCTTAAATTTTTTTAAATCTGTATTTATTAATTCAACTTTTGTCTGAGAAATGTTTAGGCCTACACATGCATATATTCATTTTATTATAAACTTGATAAAACAACTATTTTTTTAAGATTTGAGTAAATTTTAATAAAAAGTCCTAAGTTGTGTATATATTTTCAGTGTTCATCCAATTAAGTACATATAATCAGGACATTAGTGACACTTTTAAAAGTAAATCATGTGATAGTAATGATACAAATTAGCATAAAATATGACAATGGTAACCAATATAAAGTTGTAAAACATGATTTTAAAGTATTTTTGCTTTTGAACTGTGATGTGACAATTTAAAGTTTTGTATGGGTCTAAAGATGACAAAATTACTTTTGACGAAACGTGTTATCCATTAAAAAGATATCCTAGGATCACAAGGAAGATTACAGGTATTTAACGTTTATACACTAGTCAACCTGTTTTTAAAATAATAACACCAATATGAAGTTAAAACTTTTTTTCTATGTGCAAGCTGGGCATGGACAATTATAGTATTATTTTTAGAAAAGAATAATTTAAAGTTGTCCTTTAATTTATTTTAGAACTGTCTTCCTATCAGACTGTGTGACCATATTGAAAGGTGCCCCATTATTCTATCAGTTTGAATCCCCTAACCCCACAGATATCCCTGCCTACTCCATGATAATTCTGCAGTCATCCTTAGGAGGCGATATGGCTTCAGGGTATACACTACCTATTACTAGGAGCCTTATGGCCTCCCAAGGATGACCACAGAATTATCATGGGGAGGCAGGGATATCTGTGGGGTTATGGGATTCATACTGATAGAATAATGGGACACCTTTCAATACATGTCAAAGGCATGTCTCCAGGGGGATGTCCTAGGGCTTCAGAGTACAATATCCCTTTGTGGACCGAGGGATGTCCCCAGTACATCCTGGGGATGTCCTAGGGCTTCAAAATACAATATCCTTTTGTGGTCCAAGGGATATCCCCAGATAATCCTGTGGGACATCCTGGGGATGTCCTATGGCTTTCATTATCATGTCCTGATTAGGTCCAAGGGACATCACATGGTCATCCTGAAGGATGTCCCCAGGATGTCGTGAGGAGAGGACATTTTTGTGTCCTGGGGACATCCTGAGGGTATCTTGAGGATATCATGGGATGAGATAGGGATGATCCTGGGATATCCTGCATATCCCACTGTGATGTCCTTGGGATGTCCTGGGGACAACCTTGTGCTGTGTGGGCAACGACACCAAAAATATCAAAATCGGTAGGAGGACTTCCTAGTCACAAAAAAGCCCTAGCATATTAAGTATAGATGACTTAAGAATATTTATTCCATAAACAGCTGTTGCAGTTCTTATTTAAAACGTTGAGCGAGGATTGGTAATAAATAACATCAGTATCCAGAGTAGATCTAAATCTATATGATCTAAATCTATATTTATCCAGACACATGCACTCACTGACATAGTAATCACTTTATCTAAAAAACGGCAATGTCTATGAAGAGAAATTTTGCATGGTGGTTCACCTTATTCTGCAGATGTACAATAAGAATATGTTAAACAAAATCCTATAGGGCTCTGCTCTAATTTACTTGTATGGCAATCTTATGAGTATTAGTATTTAGACATTTACTGGACCTTATAAGTTGAAATTCGGTAGGGACATAACTAATAAATCAGAACAAAATGCAAGCCTATTTCGGTTACGAAAATATTTAAGGGCTTCGCCCCCGGATTTTCAAAATACAATCTTTTAACAGTTCTGCACCTACTACTGGACTTATGGAGCTGAAATTTGGTAGTAATGTAGCTGATAGCTCAATGCAGACATATACCTACTCCAGATACAAATATACTCAAGGGCTCTGGCCCACTGATGGCCTTTAATATAAGCGTGTTAATCATCACACACCAACTACTCAACCAATAGAGCTGAAATTTGGTACCTTAAAGGACTTGAGAAACAACATCATGACTATAATGGGAGTCACGGTGTTGTTCTCTGGAGATTTCACACAGACCCTTTGTCGTGCGTGAGAAATGGGTGGATGAGATTGTACGCCCCTCTGAAAAAATATTTTACGTAGCCGACCACTGAGCGTCTGAACTTAACAGTTAATACGAAAATGTATTTTGGAGGAGATTAAGGGATTGAGGAGTTCTCTTATGCCCTTTTAAAATTTGAGAACGGAACATTGAAAAACAAAATGTAGCCTCATAAACATCTCTCCTTCACTCGGCAAAATCGTTGAATCACAGAATTTACGGATTAACAGGTTTATTCCGAGGTTCATAAACAGTTTAATTAGGCAAATGCCTGGCTCTGTGATTGTGCCATTCTCACATCCACCAATGAAAAGCAACAGAGATCAACACAAAGGCAGTTCTCTTCCAAAGCGAGGATCGACACATAATTTTGAACACCGTTCTTTTAGCCATGACCATGACTGTTCACTACCCGACAGAGTTCCTCGACTTCGCAACAGCACCCAAACTATCTGCCAGTATATTTCATTAACTTTTATTTAATAGTACATTAAACATGTAAAATGTAATTTAAATATTTAAAAAATGTACGGGTTTTATTTGTTATTTTATTAATCTATTATACATACAACCCGTACGAAAAACGGGTACACAGCTAGTGTTTTATAAAAACATTCATCAATTTTACCTTCAAAAACAAGTAAAGAAGATCCCATAGTCGCCTACATATCATCACAACATGACTTTTGTTTAAAAAACCAAGGACATGAACTAGATAATGTCTAGAACTAGAACTAGATAATAATCTACTTATATAAGCTATTCGGGTTCACTGATTCACTGATATCAATTACGAGGCTCTTCCCGTGATTGAACCTCCCTCGATCCTATTCTTGAATTAAAGCTCTTGAGAAGAAAAATTGTAAAAAGTCAACATTTTTGAGTTTTGAAGGTACTTTTTGGGTGGGGAGAATTCCATTTTTTCCACTTTGAGCGCGTTTTGTAAGAGAACGGTAAGAGAAAACAACAAATGTTAAATACAAAAGTTGAAGAAAATTTAATTCCAAACTAACCGTTTTTCATCAGATTTAAGATTTGATCAACCGTTTAATCCCGAGAGGAGTAATTTTGAGTGTTTTGTCCCATTTAAATGTGCACAAGTTCAATTCAAACTTTCTTTATTCGTTATATACACAAATATACATGAATGGTGTCATAACAAAACGAATCCTATTATTAATCTTATTATATATAACTAAACATTAAAAATAATACAATTATATGGCTACTTATTCTAGTAATCAAATCAAATTTCATCAAAAGAATACATAGCCTTATTGGCGAGAAAACATTTGAGCTTTTTCTTGAATTCAGATGAAGTAGCTGCAGATCTAATATCTTTTGGGATTTTATTATAAAATTTTGAACCTATGAATGTTGGCTTCTTTTTATAAAGTTCTAATCTGTGAGAATTTAGACAAAATTTTTTCCTATTTCTTGTATTATAATTATGGTTATCTCCCATTAATTTTAAATTTTCTGATCTAGATTTTACTGACAAAATAGTTTCAAAAACATACATCCCATAAACTGTCATTATATTCAGAGATCTAAAATGTTCTTTTACTGAAGTTTTCGGCTTAAGGTTAAGAATTATACGTATGGCTTTCTTCTGTAATTTTAAAATAGTGTTTAGATTGCTCATAGATGTAGCCCCATAGAAGGACATGCCAAAATAAATAATTGAATGAATATATGAATAATAAATTGTTTTTAAAGAATTAATATAAAAAAAATGTTAATCTTGATAATGCATATATTCCGGCCGATATTTTGGAGATAACTTTTCCAGCATGTAAGTTCCATGAAAGGTTTCTATCTATTTCGAGTCCCAAAAATTTGATGTAATCTACTTTATTTATTGTTTTATTACTAATCTCAATTGTTGGATTGATGGGAATTTTTGTCTGGTGAGTCCTGAATGTGATGAAATTGGTCTTGACAGGATTCAGTAACAGCTGCCGGTCATTGAAATATTCTGATAAAGCATTCAAATCAACTTCAGATGCCAATTCTAATTCTTTTTCTGAAGGAGCTGCTATTTTGAGATTCACATCATCGGCATAGAGATATTATTGGCTACCGCTAGACAGTTTTGGTAAATTCCTTGTGTAGCAAATAAACAGAAGAGGGCCATGGATGCGATAGACCCCTGTGGCACTCCATGTTTTATTCTTATGATTTTTTATTGATAAGATATTTTAAAATTTTGTCTATTATAATCAACTATTTCAACATATTGTTTTCTATTATGAAGGTAAGTTTTAAACCAACCAAGTGTATTTTTACGAACACCAAGATTGGATAATGTTGATAGGGGTATGTCATGATTCAAAGAATCAAACGCTTTGGTGATATCCATAAATACACCTACCACCTTTTGGTATTCTGTAGCTCAAAACCAAGGACATGAACTAGATAATGTCTAGAACTAGAACTAGATAATAATCTACTTATATAAGCTATTCGGGTTCACTGATTCACTGATATCAATTACGAGGCACTTCCCGTGATTGAACCTCCCTCGATCCTATTCTTGAATTAAAGCTCTTGAGAAGAAAAATTGTCAAAAGTCAACATTTTTGAGTTTTGGGTGGGGAGAATTCCATTTTTTTCACTTTGAGCACGTTTTGTAAGAGAACGGTAAGAGAAAACAACAAATGTTAAATACAAAAGTTGAAGAAAATTGAATTCCAAACTAACCGTTTTTCATCAGATTTAAGATTTGATCAACCGTTTAATCCCGAGAGGAGTAATTTTGAGTGTTTTGTCCCATTTAAATGTGCACAAGTCTTGGATGCTTTATGAAAGCACAGTACCTTTGGCTATAGTACCACGTGTTTTAACAATTGATTTATATAAAGCTTATTTGGCTAATACTAGATGTGTGAACAGCTAATTTATATAAAGTTCATTGTTGTATAATTTCTCTTTGGTTAAGAAACTACAATAGTTGAGTACTACGAGGTGTATATCTATAGAGGTCTCGTCTGGGGTAAAAAACTGTGCCAACATGCTCTCCACCATTTTGACCCTCTGTACCCTCCAGTCTCCATGGCAACAAATATATTAACCAATCAAATGCTCCCTTCACAAGTTATGTTAGTCTTTCTTTCTCTTTGAACAGATGTTTGATTTATAAAAATATCCTCCAGTGAGGCTTCACTTTTTTAACACGAGACAAGAGCTCTATATTTATTCTACCTCGTTGGTTGAGTATGATTTAAACTTGTGTTAATTGAGGAATGCAAGTGAGCAAAACAAACTTGCTTCCCAAAGGGAGTTTGGGGGCAAAGCCGACCAACGGTGATAAGCCGATGCTATAGTAAATATAACTTGTGCATCAATACAAGTTTGCAGTTATTAACTAAATTAACTAAAATCAGGAATAATCATGCAACTTAAGAGTTTTGTTCAAGTCCTTTAGGTCATAGACTAATCGGTCATGTTTCGATCCCAGCCCATCCCTCAGATTCTCATGAATCAGAATAGCTGTGAGCATTAAGGCATATGTACAGTAAAGGTCCATATGAAAAGGGCACATATAAGGTAAAGGATGTAAAGGTCTTACGTTCAAAACCTGGTCGGGACACAATATTTTTGCAATTAAAATCGTATTTAAAAACATATATTATTGGTTTATTGAGTAATTCAAGTGGAAAAGCTAGCTTTCATAGCAACAAAATAAATTCAACAGTATTTTTTGACCCATGGGCCAATGTTGGATAATGGTTGGTTGAAGGTTACAGAATTCCCTGTTCCTGTGGTTAGAACTACGTTAGCCAAAATATCAAAGCAATCAAAAGTGTGACTAAAGGAACATAGAAATAATATTGAGAAAAAAGTGGTAATTTCAGTTACTTAAAATATGGTTGTGCAGGTAAAGACCTTAGTTACATCAAAACAGATTTGAAAATGTCATCCTAGCGTATCAAAACTCGAGAAAATCAATCTGATTTGCTTTTGAATTGACAGTTATAAGGTAAACCTTCTTTCATTGGTTGTAGGCGAAATAAGGAAAATATATTCAATCGGCCCTTTTCATTCAATACATTTTTTTATATTAAAGGCTACATTATACTTTTCTACAGTTTCTGCAGTTAAAAAAGCTGTTAATGTTAAAATAAAGTTAAGTATCACATTTGAGAAAAAGATTCTGTTCTGTCTTGTTAAAACTGAACAAAAGATATTTAAAGCAATCTTTGTTTGATGAAAATGTCTCGATATCTTATTAATTGTTGAAGCCTTTTCAGAATTACCTGGATAATTTTAATCATCTATGCGTATTAAAATTAAGGATTCCTAAAGGTGTTAAGTATTAAAACAAGTAAAGAAAATAAATCAAAATTAACTTTATAACACAGCTTCAATAAATTTCAACATTAACATGGAATAATTTGAAATACAGTACACAACTCGTTTACTAGTCAATGAGAACAATAAATGAACAAGTAAACCTGGAAACAATTAATTGGCCATATATTTTAGATGAAATATAAATGCATCTTTGGTGTAGTGGATCCACTAGAAAGAGTTCTTCACTCAAATGCAGGCACAAAGTACATTGGAGCATTGGGAACAGTGGCCCAAAAGTTTATGTTTGCAATTTACAGATAAGGCACTATCTATTTTAAAATATAAATTTTCAAATCAATGACCTTTCATCAAAATAAAAATCCCAAGTAAACTAAGTCAAGAAGATGGAAAAAGAAATACACTTAATTGAGCTTTAGTGTTAAATAAAATTAAAGTCCAGAAATTTAAGATCAGAATGAATTAGCTTTGAAATCTCATAAATATTTATATTTTACAATTAAATGGATCTTTTATTATAAAAGCTCAATGCCAAAAATGCCCCCCCCCCCCGTCTCATTTGGTTTCCTGTCTACAAGTTTCAAAGTATATTTTTTATAAAAATCTCAATATCTCACAAACTGTTGAGAATAAAATATTAAAAGGAACATTTAGACAATTTAAAGACAAATAAAATTTAGTTATACAAATTATGCACTCCAGCAGCAATATGCAGTAGCAATATGTCCTTATTTTTGACTGCAAATTTGAGTTTTTCCATTATCCATAATCCCAGCCTTTAAAATGATATTCCATTGGTTTTCTTTTAAACTGTCCAAGACTGGTATCTTTACGTTTTTTGCTGTTTATAGTTTTTTTCTATATATTGAATAGTAGAATTTTTTTAACTATTTAGTTAAATAATAATACCAAGTTTCCACTATTTTATCTTTAACCCGATGGATCCCACTACCACACAGTTGCGGCCATGTTACATGAGCAGTAGTGACCGATTGCCAGAGGGTTGCACCAACATGCAAGCGTTTAAATTTTGCATCTTCCTGGACGTGCACTAATTACACTGAATTTAGCCTACCATAATGAGTGGAAGAATACTACCTTTCTCGTGGTGTATTTGGTTTTGCTTTGTGATTTTGTCAGCCCTGCTATAGTATTTTGGCTTGAAACAGCTATTGATTTTTGATCAATTTCTGACATAACAGCCTTCTGCAAGTGTTTGAAGGCCAATGTTTATTTGAACAACAAGACTATATTTTTTAAATAATATATCATATTTAAATTCTAAATAGCAAGTAGGATATTGTGTTCTAATAAAATAAATAATGGACATAAAACAGTTTAGTTATAATTAGGAACGCTTAAGTAATAATTGTGAGACATCCTAAATTTGAAGAGTAGATTAAGAGTCTTCATCACCCTCGCGAAAAAAACCAAAACATGCTTTCGTAGTACCCTGTTTCTGACTTGATTTTTCAACCGATTTTCTCATAAACACTTTTAAACGGATCACAAAAAGTGTGTCCCTTTTTCTATAACCTCATAATATTGAATGCTGCATCGAAAAAAACCAAAATAATTAGCCAAAATTACTTGATTTTCATAATTATTTAAAAACTACAACCATGAATAATTTTGAAATTTTAAGGTTATAGAAAGAAGCAGTAAGATTCAAAATGTACGCAGAAATTTATCCCATCAACAATTGCTTGTTGTTTGCGACTAGGGATGTGCGAGTAGTGATTTTTTTTTATCGAGTGGAGTAGTGCCAATTATTTTTGAGTTTTGAGTATTTTCGATTGAGTATTTGCCATCAGTTGGTAGTTTAAAATAGTGTAATGGGATTTGGATACCACCCTAGATTTGATCATCTAAACATGGTTTCTAACTAATACATGAATAGCAATACTTAGTTTTGGCCGGCACAATCAAACTGGATTACGTATTGACAAACAAAACGCGGTTTGACATTCGTTTCCGGCCGATAAAACAAGGTCCGGTTGTCATTTGGCCAATATCATCTGATCCAAACATCGCTTATAATCAATATTAGATGACAAAATCGTTAGTTACGGCCGATATTAAGTGGCCCGGTCGTCACTTTTGCGATATTATTTTTCCGTCGTCATTTACGGCCAAAATTACGCGGTCCGATCATCATTTTCGGCCGATTTTACGTGATGCGATCGCCTTTTGCGGCCGTTACTACGCGTTTTGGCCGGTCACAATCGTTAGCGATAGTCATTTTCGGCCGATTTTACGTGATCCGATCACTTTTTGAGGCCGTTACTACGCGTTGTGGCCAGTCGCAATCGTTAGCGGTCGTCCGGAAATTGGCGGGAGTATTTTTCAAACTTTAAGTCGAGTTTGAGTACTAAAATACTCAACCCCCGAGGGGGAGCTTGGCCGAAAACTCAAAGTTTCAAGTACTTGCACACCCCTAGTTGCGGCGGAAACAGGGTACTACGAGAGCGTGATTTAGGCAAAAACGGGGCCGGCGAACAAAGCCATCTATGGCGCTACTAGCCTTTCCACAAACACTGTCATTTTCACTCACACAAGGAAATAGAAATTTTTGTTTTATATTCAAAATGGTTTGTTTTGTGCCAAAGCTCTGGATAGCGTAGCAGTCGGGGGAGGGCAACCGCGACGGCGCGGCACGGTGGGAGATGGTCTGATGTTTTTAGAAAAGGATCCCCTCCTCGCCCCTCGTCCTAGCCTGGAACACCTGACTATACGAGGGCCTTTGGAATCAAACTAGACTGTACGGTCAAACTTTTCTCAAAGGTGATGGACTCTTAATGTGAAAGATTCTTATTAACTCCTATAAATTTTGGCCAACATAATCATGCGGCTAGTTAGTACACTAAACATTGGGCTGTCTGGGTGACTCGTTCTTTAATTCAAAATACAAAACTTGTGCCTTGTCTTGGGTCACTCAAAGTCCATGTCAGCATTTGACAGTCCACTTTGAACTTGCAATAACATACATTACAATTTTCAAAAGGACAATCAGAATTATGTATGACACATTTTTTTAAAGACAGAACGTTTTAATAAACATTACAAATAATATTATAACAGATTGTAGTTAAAGATAATTTGTTTGAGACATCTACCATTGTTGAAGTGTAGTCTAATGTACTGCTCCAAAATCCTAATGTAATTGTTGTTTTTAGTTTGTATAGTTATTCTTAGGCCATTCTTTATCTACTTAACTTGGTGTATGAATACAAGGAAATAAAATAAAAATGTAAAAAACTTAAATTAAAAAATAAAAGTACTTTATTATTAAAATAAAACGGAAGATTTTACTCATTACTGGCTGTTTGCAAAGAGAAACTTATACAAAATTATTTCATCACCCGATAAAGAGGTTTATTCATTAAAAGCTATTTTTAATTATCAGGATAAGATGTAAATTTTAAATGCATGCACCCAGCACAAATCTATTAAATTAATCAGATAACTTTGGGGGATGATACCAGCAAATTATATAAAATCATCAACATAAAGCAAAATAAGCTGAAATAGCAAACTATGGAATGTTGTTGAGTTTTTCAATTTTGTTTCATTGATTCAAAAAAACCTATTAAACAAAATATGTCCTTATCAAACGACAATGAAAAATAATATGCATTCATAGTACTAATATAACCCTATTTCGTATAATCATACTATTACACAATGAAAAATGTTTGTTCCTAAAGCCAATCCACTTCCTACCTACATATTTTGAAGAAATTCAATGAGAAATTAAGTGATTGATTATAACAGCATGTAGTCACAAGTCACAATCATAAGACATAAAAATATTCACATTCTATTAATACTTACCGACAACTTAAAACAATCCAAATAGCATAAGGAGATTACTAAAATTAACATCATCACTCTGAAGACTAGAATTGAGCATACCTTAGCTCTGGTACAAAAATCCAAAAACAATTTGCAAAAGGTTGTGATGTCGAATTATCTCAAGCAGTGTCTGACTGAAATAATTGTATACAATTAAAATTCAATCTTACGTAAGCACGAACATAACACCAACTTAATTCCTGCTTAGGTTCTCAAACCGACCAACGTTGGTTTATATTCATTCAAATATTTCTGCCCTGCACAAATCCTACTGTACTTCTGACACAAGATCAAAACATGATCTGCTCGATTAACAAGCCTTTATCTTCAAAGCCTCAACATATCCGTTAAATGATGACATGACGACTTTGTTCAACACGATTACTTAGGACAGTTATAAATAGTTTATTAAAACAAAATGAAAGACTAGAGTGAGTTGATGACACGGGTTACATTACATAAGACTGCAGGACCGCTTGACCTTGCTCTTGTTGGGCGGGCTCAGGCGGAAGTCGCGCTGTATACTGGCGATGTACTGCTGATACCGGCGGTCGGCCTCACGAGCCTGGTCGCGCTCCTGCTGTTGGGCGGGCTGCTCCAGCGCGACACCACACTCCCTACTGCAGGTCCAGTGCTGGAACGGCACACAAGTGTTGCCCAGGTAGGGGCTCTTGAATGTGAACACTTTGAAACCTGCATCACGCCAATCAGATTACACTTAAGCAGGGATGCAGAAAATGTTTAGACCCCTGAAATTTTCCCCAATCCTACCAACAATTTTCCCCCAAAATTTGCAACATATATCTTTACATCAAAATTTACCAGCTTTTCATAAGGCAAATCAATAATGATCAAGTAAATGTTTTTACTTTAATATATTAAGGTTAAATTCCACAGAAACATGTTCTCACTTATAAACTTACCTCTAACATTGCGAAAAAATTATTAGGGGTGTGCGATGCAGCGATTTTATGTCGATTCGATGCAATGATGCGATTCAAAAAATTCTAATTAGAATCGATGCATTTAGATTCGATGCAATATGACATGTTTCAATGATTAAATCTCAGCCTATACACCAATTTTTATGACCAATATGGATGATATACCATCTTGGCCAAAGTCTAGTAATAATTTTCTCATTTGACCAATTAATTATTCTTCCGTCATTATATATCTTGATCCATCATTTCAAAAACTGTTGCAATAAAAACGCATCACCTAAACTTAATTGTATTTACTTAAGTTTCAAAGGACGGACGAGTACAAAATAGCGCCAAAGTTAAATAAAGAGTGGCGATGTAGACAGTTTTGCCAGATTGTAAAATGCTACTATCGTACAATGCCAGTAAAACTACCGTATTTTTGGCAAAATACTATTTTACCCACCCTAGGAATAGCTTTGTGAAGGTATAACGTTATTCAAATAACTCACTGTTTATTATAAAATACCCCCGTCGCAGCAAACCTGCATACTCAGCGAATTTCCAATACATGCACATGTTTCTCCCTACCACAAAAACCACTCACCAAGTTTGATAAAAACGCATGAATAAATAAGTGATATATAGCATTTTATTTATTCTCCATAAGAATAACAATAGGGCTGAGTACGCAGGTTTGCTGCAACGAGAAATATAAGGCAAGTGTTTTTAAGCAATTTTCAATATAACTCAACCAGGTGAAGCTACATAGCAAGTTTTAATAATTTATGTTCATAATTAAGGGAGATATAACACTACTTATTCTCCATAAGAAAAAATATTATGGCTGAGTATACAGGCTTGCTGCTACGGCGATGATCAATAAAAAATCAACTTTTTGTGCAATATCAATATACCAGTACAAGGTGAAGGCCACATACCAAGTTTCATCAATATACATTCATAAATAATCTAGATATAAAATTTTAATTATTCTCTAGAGGGATAACATTGGACATCGTACTGTGTTTAGCACTTTGAATATCTCGGCAACGGATGGACGTAGAATCACAATTTAAACACCAAAATGATTGTTTTGTAGAGCTAAACTGATTGGTAAAATTAACTGAGGAAAAGCTAAAAACCACTTTCCCATAAGATTAACATGGGAGATTCTATGAATACGTTTTTTGGATTTTCTCCGCAACCACTTAACCTAGGTTAATGATTTAAAATACTATAATATTTGTATTTTAAGCTCTATAAAATGTTCAGAAGAAAAGTTGAGGGTCTAAACAATTTTAGGGTAAAAAATGTAAAAAAATTATTTTTGGAAAATTTTGAAACTCCATAAACCCCGGTTCCCACAGGGGCGGATCCAGGGAGTCACGTTGGGGGGGAATTTCGGGGGTTGGGGGGTATGGAATACACCTCAGGGGTGGGGGGTCCGGGAGTCCTCCCCCGGAAATTTGTTAAAAATTCCATATAAATAATTTTATCAGCCGTAAAAAATAGCCGAACGTGTTTTACTGACCGAAATGTGTTTTATTACCTAAAAAGACAACTGTATAGAATTCATGGACTAAAATCAGCAATTTGACCACATTTCATGGTCGCCGCAACTTTTAGACTGAAAACGACAAGTGAACGTAGTGTATCGGCCAAAAATACCAATATCGGCAATAGTTTATACCCAAACCGCAATTTAAAGGCCAACACGCCAGCGGAAGTATCACGTATGTTTTCGTTGGAAACGAAGATTATAACAAGACTAAGATCGAAACAAATTTTTTCAGCCGAGATACGGCGATATTAAAAGACACCCAAGATACATTTTATCGGCCTAAAATAGCGAAATATTCTCATTTTGCCGACTAAATCGTTTTTTTAAGCCTGAAAACGGTCAAACTGTGTTTTTAGACAAATTTACTGACAGGGCATGTGTTATCAGCCAAAATTGATTTAATTTTACCGGAAATTTTACAGCATATTACTAGCCAAAACTACGACCGCAAAGTTTGTTATTGGCCAAAAATTGAGTACAAACTGTATTTTATGCCGGAAATGTACTTAATTGCTCAAAAACGGCAATCAGATCGCTTTTCCTTGGCAATAAATAAAGCCGGGTCGTGTTTTATGTACCAAAAGGGAAGTCCGAAACGCATTTTATCGAGCAAAATCAGAGATTTGACCGTGTTTTATCGGGAAAAACATAACTTTTGCCGCAACTTGGTGGTCAAAAACAAAAATGACTGCATTTTTTAGGTATAATGGACTGTACTGCGTTCTAACTAAACCCCTAACACACCTTTTCGTAATACGATCCACCTTGCTCAATGTCATCTTTGCCACTGAGGGAAGAGAAAACGCGCAAGACGCGCCCCACTCTGTATGCGAGGTTGACACTCGCATGACATGCCGTGATTTTAAATTTAAAATTAAGAGGATGTTAAAGCCAAATTTTTCTCGTAGCCTTCCATTGATAAATGTAGTTGTATTCCTCCGCCACGGGAAGTTTCTGAGCCGCGCCGCTTGGATCACTGTTATCAGCGCATGCATACTTTCACGTGGGAGGATATCACGGCTACATTTTTTTCTTTAGAACAATACATTATATGACATATTGAAGATCATGAAATTCAACACTAAGATTGCTTTTTAACATTTTAATTAGCTTAGTATTTAATGAGTTATCTAGAATCGAAATTGGGCGAATTCGAAGGCTAAGTGTACTTTTATTTTTCATGATATCGAAAAATTTAAAAGCAATGTTAGTGGGAAATATCTTTATCTTTAATTTGGTGTATAGTTGTTTGTTATAAGTTGAGTAATAACGTCAGCACATGCTCCCGCACGGAACGGTTTTAGCGCGATATTTTGCGGGGGTTTAACATCCTCTTAAAATGTATTTATAGATTATTTAATTTTAAGTTTAAGATTATTAGCTGCACTGTGATCATGAGGTAAATCTCGAGACACGTGTCAGTAACTAAAAAATTAATTTTGAAGGGTACTCTGGTAATTTTGTATTAAAAATTTATATATATATATATATATACATAATATATAAATTTGAACGAATAGTGTTTTTGGCATCTGGGGACCTCAAAACAAAAAGTTGTCATGGTCTTGGGCTTAAGTATTACCATGAGACCTACAGTATAATAGCTTCTTCCCTATAGGGTAAATTCGCTAAAACTGTTTGGTATAAATTCATAATGGGGAAAAATGTGGTTGTAAGATAATGACTCAAAGAAATAATGTTGGTCAGCCGACTGATTTATTGCTTTCAACCGGACTCCACCCTTCCTCTCTAGTCCCTCTTCCTTCCTTTTCTCCAAGGTAAGATTTTTACCGACGACCAAACACTGCTCGTGCCCTTTTTAGTGAGGGTAAACGACATGAGTAACTCCACCGTGCCCTTGGTAGCGCAGGTAATCGGCAGGAGTATTGGAAGGCATCGAACACTTTCGATGCTTTTCGATGCATCGCACACCCCTAAAAATTATGTTACTAATAAAATAAACTTACAAATAAGAAACAACAAAAAATCTAAGTTGAATGAAATGATTCTACTTTAATTTATTAGGTTTAAATTCCTTCGAAACATGTTCCCACCTATTATAAAATTACCTCTAACATTGAAATAAAATAATTTTACTAATAAAATAGGCCTACAGTAGAATAAACTTTCAAAAATAAATTATTTAAAAAATCTTTGTTGAATTGTTTGTTCATTTTCCATACAATTTCTTAGGGAATAGAGGAATGTAATCAAAATTATCACACAAACATCAATAAAAATTAATAAAATGTCGGGAAAGGAAGAAATCAGCGTAGAAACCTTTGAAAAGTCAGGAAAATGGCTAAACTGTTACACAGTGATTGTATTATTCATTTCTCTCAAAAGGAATGTCACATAGCTTTGATTGGCATTTCATTGAATTTGTGATGGTTAGACGAAAAAATGAGCCATCATTCGTCTTTGTGCAATAGTTAGTTTAGGTTTTAGCGTTTTTTGGTACGGAAGGAAACTTTAACTCTGGAATAAATTACCACGACCCGCAACAGGATGCCAAACAATAGACCAGCCATTAAGAATGAGACGAAAAATATAGGATCGCTCGACTGACTTTTGAGGGAAACAATCAAAAACGGTTATAATTATACTCGTACTTTATTTTAAATCACTTTATGCAACGTCGTTGTGTTTGTGTTATCTAATTAAGATGTTTTAATTTTCCGGGAAATTAATTTGCGACTTAAATTGATTTTGTTTGTTGACCCAAAATTTCCCCCGGCAGCCAAAATTTCCCCCAAGACTGGCTCGCCGGATCAGACATATTCTGCACTTAAGGGCTATGAAATGGACCCAACTTTCCATGAGAGTCTCAGCTGGTCCAAAAGATATACTAGGGTTTTATTCAGAATGAGTTATGAAAATTTCAAGTGGGCGCCATATTGTAAAATAGCTGCCAATACCAAAGTCCAGGGGAGTCATTACTTGATATTATTTAATAGGTCCAATACTTGTCATGTATGGTGGTCCAATACTTATGGTAGATGGTGGTGTACTTATATCAATTCCTTGTATATGTTCACACTCTAAAGGTAACATTTTAATCCAATATACTATCAATTTGAACTAAAAATCAAAACTTTTGAGTTTTTGTAACCCAAAGTGAGTCAAATATGCCCCTGACAAGATAAACACAACCAAGAAATAACAACAAAATGTCAAGAGCGAAAAACTTTTAAAGTTTTCTCTACATTTTAGCATAAATATTTCCTTAGATATTAAAGAAAACTAGCTGATATCTCGTTCTTCTCTCGGGGATTTCATAGACATAAGGTATAAGATATAAACATTTGAAAAGCACGCAAAACAATTGTACATGTCGCTATAAGATTACAAATAAGCTAGATTTTATGAGTTTTATTTTTATTTTATCACACTGTATTTATATACGGTAAATGAAAATACAAACAGCTGATCGTAGTAGTTCCACAGGCTAACCACAGAATGCAGTACACACAACTATCACAGTTTTTAAAAAATTATTTGCGGGGCGAAGCCAGGGCCGTCGCGTGGGCAGGGCGACCGGGGCGGACGCCCCAGGCGCCGCGGCCAGGGGGCGCCCCGGGTGCCGCGGCGATGGGGGCGCAAAAATAAAACAATGGATATTGGAAAAATTAAATTATTTGCACATAACGTATATTTAAAATTAGGTACTGTAAATTTGTATTAATACGTTGCATTTGTTTATTGATCAAATAAATATTTTACCCTATAACAACTTTATATTTGCTACTACTTTTAGGTTATCCCAATTTAAGTATTTGCTAAAAACTGAGCTGCTGGATTTGCTTGTACAGTATACTGTTAATAATAATAGCCTAATGATGAACTCCACTGTGTAGTAGGCCCCAGCTCTTTCCCTGTATTTTCTCTATATCACAAATACATTGTCTTAAAGGGTGCACCTACGCACGCACACACTCGCTGCCGTGTTGCGGTGTTCTATTTTTATTTCACCCGACCTTGGGACGCTGACTCATGATAGACAGACACAGACGTCACATCCGCTACCACCCCTACCCCTCGTACCTCTCATAACCTCTCGCATTCACCTGTCACTGCCAGTCATTGATTCTGCAGTCTGCACTGATGAGTTAAGTGAATTGTATTGTATCAGTGTCAAAAAAGTTGTCGGGGGCTCAGTGGCGAAAATTAAATAAGGAAACTGAATTAGTGCGTGAAGTGTTGCTGTCAAAAGTGCCAAAACTAACTAGTTTTTTAATAAATCATCTACAATCCCAGTAGTAGAGCCCGTTACCGTATTTGACTTGCCAAGTACCAGTTTTCAAGAGACTAGTGAAGTAATTCCTATCCTTCCTACAGGCGTTGAAGGTCGAGACGATAACCAAGAGGTAAATTTAACTTTAGAGTCTGAGATTGACAATGACACAATCAGCAAACATTATGATGGTTTGGCTTTATCTGAAGACCCAGGAACATGGCCAGAGCTCATCTTAAAAGAGCAGCGCAATGACTTAACTTTAAAAGGCCCTGCTGACTTTTCCAAGGAAGATTATCAGTATCCTAAGAATTCCAAAAACAGGCACTTTTCAAACTGTTTTCGATTCGGTTTCGCTGAAAACGGTGAAAAACTACTAAGACATTGGTTAGTTTATTCCGACAAAAATGATTTGGCTTACTGTTTTTGCTGTAGGATTTTTGACCCATCTTCAAAATCACAGTTTGGACAAAAAATGGGGTTTAATGATTGGAAACACATGGCTGATAGGTTGAAGTCTCATGAAATGTCACCGGATCACTTTAAATGCATGGTCGCGTGGTGCACGGTAGAAAATAGACTCAAAGAGTGTAATTCAATTAACCAGGAAATTATTAATCAAATAAACACTGAAACACAACGCTCGGAAGAGGTGTTGTGACGGTTAGTCGAAATCACGCTGTATTTAGCAGAGAATAACATAGCATTTTGAGGCTCGTCTTCCAAGTTATTTACAAAAAACAATGGTAACTTTCTCGGCCTTGTACAACTATTAGGGAAGTTTGATGCAGTTTTATTGGAACATTTACGCAGAGTATCCAACGGAGACACTAACTTTCACTTGTTAAGTGTATCGATTCAAAATGAGATTATTAACATGATAGGCAGTGCAGTAAAGGAGAGCATCATCAAGAAAATAAAGAATGCCAAATATTTTGCAGTAATTTTCTACTGCACTCCCGATATTAGCCACAAAGAGCAAACATCTCTAACGGTCGTTATGTTAAAGAAGAAAATGATGATATTAATATAGAGGAGAGCTTTATATCATATCGAGTGGCTGCAGATACCTCCGGAGAACCTCTGACTGACCTGTTGTTTAACGAAATTGCCGAATGTGGACTGAACATGAAAGACAGTCGGGGGCAGGGATACGATAATGGAGCCAATATGGCAGGAATCCACAAAGGAGTCCAAGCTCGTGTACTAGAAGATTTCCCCCTGGCTTTTTTCATGCCTTGTGGATGCCATAGTCTGGACCTGGTACTTGCTGATGGAGCGAAATCCTCGGTCAAATCTACATCTCTAGTCTCCAGCGTATTTATACAATATTTGCAGGCTCTACAAAGCGTTGGTGTGTGATCAGTGAACATGTCATAAATCTCACGCTAAAACAAGTATGTGAGACACGATGGGAAGCCCGCATAGCTGCGGTTCAGGCTGTTCGCTATCAGTATGTCGAAGTCCGGGAAGCTTTGATCGAATTGAATGAGAAAACGGACGACCCTCAGGCAGCGAGTGAAGCTCAGTCCTTAGTCAACCAGATGGAAGACTTTTCTTTCTTAATATGCTTAATAATATGGCATGATTTGCTGTTTGAAATCAATATAATCAGTAAAAGCCTTCGAGGGAAAGCCAAAGGCGTTAGTGATGCTGTAAAATGTTCAATAACTGCTTGGACTTCTTAGGCAAATTTAGAGAAAGTGGATACATAAACGCAGTAATTTCCGAAAAGGAAACTGCAGAAGAGCTAGAAATACAACCAGTCTTCCCTGAAAAAAGAATTCGCAAAAAGAAACGTGTTTTTTTGTACGAAAGTGATGAGGAAGTGCAAACCTCTGCAGAAGACACATTTAAGAGGGAGGTATTTTATCCATTGGTGGATGCTGTTGTAACCTCAGTGAAAAGTAGGTCAACTGCAATTAATAACCATAATTCACAGTGGGGGTTTCTGTATAACGTGGCTAACCTTCCAGCAAAAGATGACTTGAAACTAAGTTGTTTGAAACTAGAATTCCTATTGAAAAATGCTGACGGCGTATCGGATATCAACGGAAATGAATTTTGTTGTGAACTGCAACATGTCAATTCCATCTTGGAACTGAAAGAACCCCAAGTTCAGCCTATTGATGTGTTGCGGGCAATTAAGAAAACGGACAGTAAAAATTATTTATGAATATATGGATTGGGCTTAGGGTATTGTTAACCACACCAGTGACAGTTGCAAGTGCTGAGCGTAGTTTTAGTAAGTTAAAACTTATAAAGACCTATTTACGATCATCTATGTCACAGGAGAGACTGAATTCTCTGGCAATCTTGTCTATTGAAAACGACGTGGCACGAAAAATAGACTTCAAGGAAGTTCTCATGACATTTGCTCGTGCAAAAGCCAGGTGAATACCATTTAGTGTTTAGTAGGTCTACCTTATGTTTTCCTTACTTGATAAACGTGGTTCCTTTTTTGTATCATTATTTTCACTCTATGTATCGAGGGTTCCCACATTATAATATTAATTTGCTCACTAAAACATGAATTAACTTCTGTAGCATTATTTTATGATATTTAAAATTGTCTCACATTATTTGAATTAATTAGATTTTCAATACAATCTTATTTAAATACATTTTTAAATTATTATTTTAACTCCTGGCTCTGCCATGTTTGTAACATAATCTGGATGTCTGTTTTAGGGCACAAAAACACTGACAGCGGCGCAACGCGACACACAACTTTACAAACGACCGTTTAGACGCGATACAGCTTGGAACTTGTCTCACCACGTCCGTCGCGTTGCTCGTTGTGTGTTTGACCCAAATATAGTTCTATGGTTTGACCCCATCTAATGGGGTATTTGATAGTGTCGCTCGTTGTCGCGTCGCGTTGCTCGCCGTGTGTTTGTGTTTGAATCCTTACATATTTAGGTTTAGGCCGGGTGCACACTGCCGACTATCGCAGTCGCGAGCAGAAACAACAGTTCTCGGAAAAGTCGAGCCAATAATGCAGCCCCATTGAAATTCCGTTTGCAACAATGGAAGTCGCGCCTACTGGTGCACATTGCCGATGCGATCAGTTGCAGCAAGCTGCTACGAACTTTTGCAACTGATCGCGTCGGCAGTGTGCACCAGTAGGCGCGACTTCCATTGTGGAAAATGGGATTTCACTGGGGCTGCATTATTGGTACGACTTTTTCGAGAACTGTGGTTCGACAGTGGGCACCCGGCATTAATGGTTGGGAGGGAGAATGAGTTGGGGGGAGGGGGCCTGACGAAATCTCGCCCTGGGCGCCTGCAAATGACGCGACGGCCCTGGGCAAAGCCTGCTAGTTGGTTCTAAATAACAGCTTTCTAATGTGCAGTCGGATTTAGTTACAATTTCCGATTTAAATATATGTTTTCTTCTTTAACTTTGAACAGAAATTCATATCTTTAAGTGTTGTGTAATTATTTTCTATAAAACATATGGTTTTTGTTTATTATATATTCGGTGAGAGTTTTTCTTGGTTATCCTAAACATGTTTCTAACACTTCACTGTTTATATCTTAATAAATAATTACTTAACATACTGTTCATCTCATTTACTTAAGATGACAGAAGATGGTGGCAGCGGTGGGATCTTATGAACAATAATACCTCCGTCGCAGCAAACCTGCATACTCAGCGAATTTCCAATGGAGATATAAATAAATGTCTTCATACTACATAAAGCCACTTACCAAGTTTCATAATAATATATTCATAACTAAGCGATATATGCAATTTTAATTATTCTCCATAAGAATAACATTGGGAATGAGTACGCAGGTTTGCTGCAACAAGGAACACAAAAAATGGGTTTTTACGGTAATATCAATAGAACTTAACTAGGTGAAGTCGTATACCAGTTTTTGTTCATTTATGTCCATAATTAAGAGACATAGCATTTAATTATTCTCCATAAGAATAACATGGGGGATGAGTACGCAGATTTGCTGCTACGGGAGCCTTTGGCAAAAAATTGCTTTTTTGAGTAAATATCAAAAGACCACAACCAGATGAAGCCGTATACCAAGTTTCGTCAGTATACGTTAATAAATAAGCGAGATATAAAATTTGTCTTTTCCTCCATAAGAATAACGTTAGACAACGTACTGTGTTTAGCACTTTAAATATCTCAGTAACCAATTGACGTAGAGGAATTATCAAAATACCAAATTGTGTGTTTTTTTAAGCTGAATCCAATGGTAAAAACTAATATTTGACTATTTAAAAAATTATATGTAAAAAGTTCAAAAAACCCATTTTTGGGGTACAAAACCCCCCCAAAATACCCCTTCGGATGGAGCGATCTGACTGGTTTTCAAACTTAAAGTCATAAATGTTACTTTACATGTTTATACCAAATTTCATCAAAATCGGATCATTTTTACGAGAGTTATCGTGCTCACGGACACACACACACATATATATATATACAGTTTCAAACTAATGGTGTTTTTGGGGTCTGGGGACCTCAAAACTAAAAGTTATCTCCGTCCCCGGGCCTTGGTCTTGCCATGCCGACTACGGTAATAGGTTCTTCCCTATACGGGAAATTCGCTAAAACAACACTTTGCATGTTTAATCCACCAAATCAGTTTGATTTCAAGAAGCCCTCCACTTGGGAAAAATGGATAAAAAGATTTAAAGGTACAAAACTGTATCAGGACTAAATAAGACTTCAGATGACAACCAAGTAACAACACTGATCTACTGCATGGGAGATGAAACTGAGGACATCCTGTCAGCCAGCAGATTAACTGATTCCGAGAAGGAAGACTACAAGCTTTTTAAATCCATGTTTGAAGAGATCTTCATTAGTAAACGGAATACAATAGTCGAGAGGACTAAATTCAACTCGGCAATCCACGAGGTAGGCGAATCTGCTGATGAATATATAACAAGGTTGCATAATTTAGCTGAATACTGCCAATATGATATTTTAAAACATGAAATGATTAGGGATAGGATTGTAATTGGAATTTTGGACAATCAGCTTTCTGAATCACTGCAGCTTGATTCCAAACTTACCCTGGAATCAGTCATAACTAAAGTAAAACAAAAAGAGTCCATCACAAAACAAGAACTTCTGAAACAGATAAACAGCCATCATGACTCAGATCATGTAATGAATTCACAGACTACTGACAGGGTTAATAAATTCACTAAGACAGCCAGTTCAAATAACACGTTAGTTAATCAATCGATAAACATTAACCTCACTAATCAAGGTAATTCTTGTTGGAACTGTGGACAAAACAGACATTCAAAATTGTCATGTCCAGCAAAAAAATGTTAGGTGTAAATTGTGTTTCAAAATAGGACATTTTGCAAATTTCTGTAGATCTGTTAACAAAAATTAGGTAAACTATATTCAAGAGGAAACTGAAAACAATGAGCAATCTTTCGTCTTTCTTGGACAGGTAAAACAGTCAACCGATAATGAAAACTACCACATTAAACTTACTTTGAATAACAGTCCTATTGATTTTAAAATTGATTGCGGAGCTGATGTAACCGTAATTCCGAGACTTAGCCTACAACAAAACGCTCAACTGCTGAAAACAAAATAAAATATTGGTTAGCGCTGGTAAGAATAAACTGAATGTCTTAGGGAAATTTGATGCAGATTTACCTTTCAAAAATAAATGTGTTAGGGAAACACTTTACGTAATTGAAGACTTGGAAGAAGTATTGCTAGGACCTGCAATACAAAGTTTAGATCTAATCAAACTAAATATTCTAAACTTGAGTCAATCTTTAAATTTAAATGAAATAATGACTCAATACAAACATCTGATCAGTGGACTGGGTAGCATTTCTGGTGAGTATAAAATAGATTTAGAGGATAATCTACATCCAGTAGCACTTTCTACCCCTAGAAATGTACCGCTACCATTATGTGATAAAGTCAAACAAGAACTTGAACGCATGGTTAAATTAGATGTAATCAGTCCTGTTGAAGAACCAACAGCTTGGTGCTCACCGATGGTAGTGGTGCCAAAACCAAACGGTGATGTAAGACTCTGTGTTGATTTAACAAATTTAAATAAGAGTGTAAAAAAGGCAACATTTTTTATTGCCAGACATTGAGGAAACGCTTGGTCAAATTGGGAGTTCTAGTGTTTAACAAATTGGATGCCAACTCGGGGTTCTGGCAAATCAGATTAGATCCTGAATAAAAGTTGACAACATTTATTACACCTTTTGGAAGATTTTTTTTTTCAAAAAATTACCATTCGGAATCTCATCCCCTAGTGAATATTTCCAGTGACGTATGATTCAACTTCTCGATGGCTTAGACGGCGTGTTATGTCACATGGATGACATACTTGTTGATGGGGTAACTCGATCTGAACATGATAAGAACTTACACAAGGTACTAAGAGACCTTCAACAATCAGGCATGACTTTAAGCAGAAAATGTGAAGTATCAAAATACAAAATAAAATTCCTTGGCCTTATCATACACGATTGCAAAATAAAACCGGACCCAGAACGTGTCGATGCTTTAGTTAAACTATCACCTCCTTCTACTACCAAGGGTGTCAGACAATTTCTAGGAATGGTCAATCAGTTTGGAAAATGTATCCCTAATCTAGCAGACAAAACTAAACCTTTAAGAGATTTGCTAAGAACAAACAACGTATTTTGCTGGGATCACACTCAGCAAAATGCGTTTGATAAGATAATAAGTGCGATAAGAGACGCCGTAAGTTTAAATTTATACAATCCAAACTGGGAAACTATCGTATCAGCTGATGCATCGTCTTATGGAATTGGAGATTAATCCTCCAAAGAGCCCCTAACGATACAACATTCAAACCGGTAAGTTTTGCGTCCAAGAGTTTGAGTGAAACTGAAATGTGCTATGCGCAAATAGAAAAAGAAGCTTTAGCTATAACATGGGCATGTGAGAGTTTCAGCAAATCTTTGATAGGCAAATCATTTCATATTGAGACCGACCACAAGCCACTAGTCCCACTATTGAGCAAAAAAGATTTGTCAAGTATCCCTCTTCGTATTCAATGTTTCAAGATGAGATTAATGAGGTTTGATTTCGCCATATCACATGCAGCTGGCAAGGATTTGTATGCAGCAGACTTACTTTCACAATCGCCAGTCGAAAAATCATCGTTGGAAAGCGAATTAGAAGATGAAGCATTTGTAAATTGTGTTTGGAACAGTCTACCAGCAACAAATCAGCGTTTGAAACAAATTTTAGAAGAGCAAAAGAAATGTAGAGAGTGCAAGTTGTTGTTCAAGTTGGTAAAATATGGCTGGCCTCAGTATCAGGAACATATTCCTCCTGAGGTAGCAAAGTGGTGGTCGATACAGGGGGAACTAACAATAGTCAAAGCAATCCTTTGTAAAGGAGATCGAATCATCATTCCCTACTCCCTTCGCAAAGACATGCTCAACAAAATCCATGATGGACATCTTGGAATTGTAAAGTGTTTGAATCGAGCTAAAGTCAACATTTTATGGCCTGGCATTACAAATGAAATAAAACAAATGGTAGGAAAATGTGAGAAATGCACAATTCATAGCAACACAAGAAAATATCATATGATTCCAACAGAAACACCTCTCAGGCCTTGGCAGAAGGTTGGTATGGATCTGATGGAATGGAAAAAAACAACAATACTTGGTAATTGTTGACTACTTTTCAAGATAAGCAACACAACTTCTAATCAAGTTATTCAACATACCAAATCAATTTTCGCTAGACATGGAATACCAGAAGTTGTATTCTCCGACTCTGGAACGCAGTTTGTGAAATCTACAGAATGGGCCCAGTTTGCAAACACTTGGGGATTTGTACAAATATTCAGCTGCCCTTATTACCACCAATGCAATATGTCCTTATTCTGCAATGGGGAAGCAGAAAGAGCTGTCCAAACAATGAAAAACATGTTGAACAAATGTGATGATCCTTATCTTGGGTTGTTGACCTACAGAGCAACACCAAACAGTTCAGGAGACAGCCCTGCTGGATTGCTTATGGGAAGAAAAGTTCAGACAAGACTTCCTATATTAGGAAAATTTTTAGAACCAAAAAAGGTAAATGTTCATATATTTAGATACCATGACATTAAATGAAACAAAAATAAATGCAAAGGAGAAATTATAATTCAAATTTTCAAACAAAAGATGACAATGAGCTAAATAAAGATGACAATGTCTATATAACAGACAGAAACACATTTGGAAAGGTTAAACAGAAAGTTGTCCCTCGGTCGTACATTGTTCAAACAACATCAGGATGTTTCCATCAGAATGCAACCATGCTCCGCCAAACACAACCAGGAAATGAAAAACTTCAAACTGAAGTCCGCCCACTTAGAGAAATGGAGGAGGCAAATCAATCTGAACGGAGAAGCGAAGAAAATTATAATTCTGAACGAAGAAGCCACAGCGAAAACCTTGATAATCTCAAAAGATCAAGATATGGAAGAGCAATTAAGCCTCCTGAAAGATTTGATTTGTAAATGCAAGAAAGAGAAAAGAAAGAGAGATGTTGTGTAATTATTTTCTATAAAACATATGGTTTTTGTTTACTCGGTGAGTTTTTCTTGGTTATCCTAAAAATGTTCTAACACTTCACTGTTTATATCTTAATAAATAATTACTTAACATACTGTTCATCTCATTTACTTAAGGTAACAGAAGATTAAGCTTTCAAATTCACACAGACTATATTTAACTATCAGATATATTTACAAATTACTTACCTCCACTTCCTTGACAAAATGCTTTACTACAATAGGAGCAAATAATGTATCTCAAATAGATTTGAGAAATATGTTCTTGCAGGGTAATAGGCAGCAAACCAGGTTTGAAAAAATTTATTTTTGAAGCGATCAAAGAAAGTATGGAATGCGTTTGTAAACTCTTTGGCTGATATGAGATTCCTTCACTTTTCAAATGATGAGGTCTGAGAGGCAGTACCCTAGGACAAAAACAAACAAAATTTTAAAATAAACAGTTTAAGACAAAAAACAACAATTTACTGAACTAATAAATTATCAATACTTTCTTAAAAGAATTAATCAATACCAACTAAAGTTCGACTCTTGAGATACCTTTGTCGTGAGCTTTGGAAAACTGTTTAAATTATTGGTTGTAAGTAAAAACATCTACATATTACATTTTAGTAAAATCTGGTCCATGGCATCATCTGGTTTTGATTTAATTGTAACAAAAAACCTCTTCATTTAGATTGTTTATTTTAAATTGTAATATATTAAAATTCTACCTATAGTGAACAGGTTAAAAACGGTATTAAATATGGTAAAAGTAAGTAGTACATAGCTTTAGAAAAATATTCCATTAATTATAAATTCGACAAGTGCACAGGGTAGCTGTGACAAGGCTAATTTGTTTAACCCTTTGCGATCGGAATGAATATTTGCCGCTATTCCTCAGCGGTCGCGTGGCCAGCTCTACTGGCCGCCGCCATACCAACGGCCCACCACCCTCAATGCAGAATTCATGAGGTCTGTGACTGTGTTGTTGAACTTACCTATCACCAGGATAGCGATATCATCAGCGTACCCTTGGGCAAAAACGCCGCTGTCATTGAGATTCCGGATGAGATCATCAACAACCAAATTCCACAACAAGGGGGACAAAACCCCCCCCTGAGGACAACCTCTGGTCGTCCTTACCTCGACCGTCTCACCGTGAAGCGAAAGCTTAGCCCTCCTACCTCGAAGAAGAGCCTCGATCCACCTACAGATCACCACACCTAGGCCCCGCGCCCTGACGGCACGCAACACTGCCTCTATTGCAGTGTTGTCAAAGGCCCTCTGGATGTCGAGAAAAGCACCCACTGCAACCTCCTTGCAGCCTATGGCCTTCTCTATCCTACCCACAAGCTGATGCAGGGCAGAATCACATGACCTACCTTGAATGTAGGCATGCTGGTTGGAATGAATAGGCGATGTCCGCAAGGCTGTGTCCCAAGCGTGCCTTAACACTAATTTCTCCAGAGTCTTCAAAAGGAAAGACGACAGGGAGATGGGTTGGAAGGACTTTGGGTCAGTGTACCTATCCTTACCGGGCTTAGGAATGAAAACAATCCTCGAGGAACACCATGAAGATGGAATGTGTCCAAGAGCCAGACTTGCTCTGAACAACCCACAGAGAACTGGGAGTAGTATTTCAAGACCCTGTTGAAGACATACCGGCCTAACACCATCCGGACCCGGCGCCTTGAAGGGACTGAGAGAATTGACAGCCCACCTGATTCTGCTGAGAGTCACCACCCGACTGGCCGTAGCCCAACGCGAAGCGCAGGCCCGGCCAGCCGCACGAGAATCCTCCCCAAATTCAGGTTGCTGAAGCAAATAGCTGCCAGGAAAGTGCACGCTGGCCATGAGCCTTAACACCTCCTGCGGATGATGGACCAACACCCCATCAGGCCCCTCAAGAGAGCCCAACTCAAGGGATCTGTCCCTCACCAATATTTTGTGTAGCCTAGAGGTCTCCCTCATGCTTTCCACATTGCTGCAAAAACTGTTCCAGGACCGCCTTTTAGCCCTCCTGACGGCGAGGTTGTATTTGGTCAACATCTCGTGATATCGATCCCGGTCCCAGTTGTTCCGGGATTTTGCCCTCCTGAAAAGAGCTCTTACCCTTCTCCGCAGACTGGCAAGCTCAGAGTTCCACCAACTCGACCCCTTGCAACGCCTAAATCCCGACAGCGGACAACACTCCTCAAAGGAGGAGACAATCGCCCCGCCAAGGAGGACCGCAACACGATCAAGCTCAGCAGTATCTCTGATCCGAGGGGTCTGAGGATCCAATCTTACCCTCAGTTTTTCACTGAAGGAGGTCCAATCCGCCCTCCTTGGGTTCCTGAATGAGAGAAATTCAGGAGAGCAGTCACCTACCTTGAAGAGGATATGCCTGTGATCAGACAGAGAGGGCTCCAGGGATACCTGCCAACCCAGTATCCTCTCCTGTAGCCCCTCCGAAACCAGTGTGAGGTCTATGACCGACTGACCAATGCGACTCTGAAAAGTTGGTTCAGAACCAATATTGGCAACCATCAACCCACTGGATGCAATGTAATCTAGAAGTGCCCTACCTCTAGCATTTGTGTCCTTACACCCCCACACAGAGTTGTGGGAGTTTGAGTCACAGCCGACCAACAGCTCGATCCCTGATGAGGCCGCAAAGTCCACCGGCCTTCTCAACTCCGCCGGCGGCACCAAGTCGGAGTCACCCGGCATGTACACTGATGCCAGCAGGATTGGTCTCCCAGAAGACCCACACACCATCCTCACTGTGGCGATATCCCTGGAACAATGTGCAAGAACCGGAAAGCAAGCAAGCCCATTTCTGACCCAAATGCTAGCTCTTGTGTTTGCAGAACTGCCACAAATAGTTCGGCCACCAGATGCGCCCAAACCTGCAATTCTACCATTCCTAATCCACGGTTCTTGGATCAGTGCGACATCCACGGCCCTGTTGGCCATGGTCACAGTAAAAACAGCCGTAGCTGCCTTACTGTGTTGTAGGTTCGTCTGAATGAGGCTGATCATCACCAGGGAGAGCCTTGTTTGCCCACGAAAGCACCCTGAAAGATACCCTCGATAACCCTAGAAAGATCTGCCATCCTCTATCCTTCAGAACCTGAGCACTTGGTTCATCTATCGCTAGAACCAGGGTCTGGCTAAACTCCTCCTTCCTGCAACTGACATCTCTCCACACAGAAGTGTCAATTCCAGAGTTTTGCTCACCAATAAGGTTGAGGGTTTCCTTTTGACTCACGTCCAAAGCGAGATCCAAGGCGTCCACCCGCAAGAGGACCTTGACAGTACGTAAGAGATCCTTATAGTCCCCCACAGTCACCTTAGCCCCCTCGCGGTACTCCGTATCATTGAAGACCTGTTTGACCCAAGCATTAGTTACATCGTTTCCACACACAACGACGAGAGCTCCTTGCTCCGAGAAGACCTTGTGAAATTGAAGAGGTCCCACTGCGCCACCATTTGACCTGATAGCCGTCAGGAGCTTGCCCCTTAACAAAAGACAATCATCCTCAGTTAGTCTGAAGTCAGGAAACTCCACAGGAACAATCGCCAACTTGCTAGAGGTGAGTTGCTCCTTGAAGGACAACCCCGCAGTACCCGAACCGCCCGCAGGAGCAACCTGGTCAGCTCTCCCGGAAGGGCGGACGTCCCAGCGACGAGGCCTCTTAGCAGGGGCCTCGATCCTATGCTCCGAGCCCGTGACTCTACGCAAAGGCGAGACACCCTGATACCGTGGAGAGGACACCCGTTGGTGTGGAGAGGTTGGTCTCTCCGTCAACCCTTCAAAGGTTGTTTTGGTTCCCTTCACGAGGAGAAGGAATATTGTGGGGATCGGGCCGTTCAGGCTGCAGGGATCCAACATTGTTCCTCAGGACCAAGTGAAGTATTTAGGAGTCATTCTGGACAGGACCCTTCAGTGGGGGCCGCAGTTGCAAAGGGTCATTGATCGAGGCAAGTGGTCCCTATTTGCTTGCAGGCGGATGATAGGATCGACCTGGGGGCTTAGGCCCAAACTAATGCATTGGCTTTATGTTGCAGTAGTAAGACCGGCGATGACGTTCGGATCCATCGTTTGGTGGACGAAGCTGGAAGCTGGCGTGGCGATGCGGAGGCTTGCGGGCGTTCAAAGGCTTGCAGGCCTACTCGTCACTGGAGCTCTCAGTAGCAGCCCAGGTGCCACTTTGGAGTGTCTCCTTGATCTTTTGCCCATAGACATTCATATCAAGATGGTGGCTAGAATGGGTGCATACCGTCTCCAGTGTGAGAACCTCTGGGTGTCGCCGGGCGAACCACTTGGCCACACAAAGATCATTCAGGTGGTTCAGAGTGAGGTCTTGGACATGCCCTCTGATCATCTTCCCACAACTTTTTCCTTCAGCAGGTCGTTCCGGGTGCGCTTTCCCAGCAGGGACGATTGGAGCGAAGGTGCTTGTCCGCTTCCTCCTGGAGACCGAGTGTGGTTCACGGATGGTTCCAAGTCTAGGAGCGGGTCGGGTGCTGGCATCCACGGGGTGCAGGATGGTGTCAGTCTCGGGGTGCCAATGGGTTCTTTTCCTACTGTGTTCCAGACGGAGATTACCGCCATCATGGAGTGTGCGGGGGAGATTCTGAGGAGGGGTCAAGAGGGCCTCTCTATCAGCATCTTTTCTGACAGCCAGGCTGCTCTGAGGGCGCTGGACTCTTTTGAGTTCAGGTCTAGGGTTGTCTGGGATTGTTACAAAACAGTGTCTTGTGCTGGAAGACGCAACACAAGACACTGTTTTGTAACAATCCCAGATGCCTGGTCACTCAGGGATCGTGGGTAATGAGGTGGCGGACAGGCTGGCTAACGCGGCTGCCTCCCTGGCTCCCATGGGCCCTCCCCCTTTTTGCGGGATATCTCGTTCCTGTGCTTCGCAGGTGATCGGCGCTTGGGCTCGGGATTGTCACAGAAGGAGATGGGCAAGGCTCCCTCTACATAGGGTCAGCAAGCTCAACCTCCAGGGACCATCTCAGCAGGTCACAAGGAATCTCCTGGATCTCAGTAGGCTGGACGTTAGGCGGATCACAGGTATGATTACGGGTCATGGTCACCTTAGGAAACACCTCTCTCGGATGGGTGTCTTCAATGGTGACACTGCATGCAGGAAATGTGGGCAGTACGAGGAGACTGCAGACCATCTGCTCTTCGATTGCGATGAGCTTAGGGAGGTAAGGGCTTCAACTCTGGGATCTATGGTCAGGGGTGGATACCTGCCTCCTGAGGAGCTCGTCGACAGGATGATGCAGTTCATCAGGCTCTTGAACCTGGAGGAGTACTGATACCTTCTCAGTTCTTTCTTTCTTTCTTTCTGTCTTCCTTTCTTCTTTTCGGGGGTGCGCAATAAGCCCAGTGTGGCTGATGTGCCTTGGGACTTGGGTCCGCCCCTTTTTGATGATGATGATGATGATGGCCGCCGCCATTAGCGCGCGGAAGTCGGATTTTTCCACGGCAGTTGTCCTTTGCGATCGGACGGCCAGCGGTGCTGGCCAACATAAAATCCAACGAATGCTCGGGCGTCCAGCAGGACTGACCGACAACAATGTTTTCGTTTGTAATATTCCAACTGTGGTATGATGCCTGTAGAGTGCTGCAACCTAGGGAGGAATTGTTAAACTAAACGATCAGCAGGCTTGCAACATTATACCGTAAGAATTGTGGTGGAAACAACTAAAATAAACACCTGTTGTTCTGGCACAAGTGCTGTTCATAATCATCATTGTTTTGGTTCAGTTTTATGTGATTTTAACTGTGTTTTGGTGATTTTCTCGAGAGATTTGTGTTTATTTGTAGTTTTAATTAAGTTTTAAGTTTTAATGTACATGATTATAAGAACACTTGTACGTTTAAGTATAGGCCTACACTTATATCATAATTAGGCCTACAATAAAATTGTTTTATCCCATATAAACATTTATTAGTAAGAATGGGGTTATGTTTTTTCCCCCCGTATATTTAACTAAGTAATAATGGACGATCGTTAAAGATCAGACGAATTGAGAGACGTTTTATTAAAATTTAAATCCCCTATGCTACCACTGAAGGTTTTCAGTGAAAATAATTCCGAGCTGCGGGGAGCGAGCCGCCATGATAAATGCCGAGGTGACGCGGAGTGGGACTTGGCCAGTACAGCTGGCCGTCCGACCGCCGGAACCAAGTTAGTACGGAAAGAATTCCGACTGACTGCCGACTGCGTTGTGGCCACTCCTGCTGGTCTTCCGATCGCAAAGGGTTAAACTTCTATAGAAATACAACAACGTATAAGCAGCCCCCTTACTGGAAACCATCATCACTAAATAAATTTCCAATAAAATAACTACACTAAGTTATACGCTAACTAATTTAAGCCAAACTATAACTGAATTATTTTTATAGTAGCCTATCCTTTTTCGAGATACTGTGGGAAAGAAAGATGGATACTAGTGAGGGGGGTAGGTTCTCCCACTCCAACTTAATCGCTAATTTATTTAAATGTTTTTCATTCTACTATTTCATTACAGCTTGAGCTGTTAATTATTCATCTTTACATTTGGTATGATACTTCCGTAGGGTAATTTTTCATGTACCTTGAAACTGTTATTGAAAAATGATCTCAACAATTTAGGCTAATTAGAATTGGTGGGAAAGAGATTGAATACCGGTAATTAAATTTACAGTAATGCAGCCAGACTCAGCTGGTGTTCAACTCCCTTGATCTATGAACCGTTCTGGTTGTTAAATATTTGTTCCAATCACCCACAGATAAAGCTTTTATATTCATTGATGTTAGGACTCTGAGGGCTGATGTGATGGTATTGAAATGAATGAATTTAGAATATTTTAAGAAATTCTAGACAAATAGGGGTTGTTTTGAACATATTGAAATGCTAGATGACAAAGTTTTGTTATTCTTCAAATTTTAGAATGTATGCCTATTGCAACATGTGCATTGCGTAATGGCTACAATAAATCTTATTGAATCTTACTGAATCATATGAATCTAAGAATTCAAAATTTTTAAAAATTGTCACACAGACAATGTACAATCAGAAACAGTCACAAGGGAAAAGAGTGATACAGGGATTAATTTTTGGGCCTGCTTTATTCCTCCTCAAGAAAACTGCAGATCAATCAAATAGCTACAATAAGATCACAATAATAACACACACTACACACAAGCCTACTCTCAAAAGTAATTACTGGGAAGTCTAGAAGGTTGAACTCTTACAGGAGCATCACTCTACTTCCATAATATAATCATACTAACGTTCTCCAACCACAAATCTAACCATATATATTAGGGATGAGTAAATTTCAAGTGTCGATTCTCAGGATTATAATCAGTACCTTCCCATTATTAACTTTTAAATAATCATCATCTGAATATTTGTTGCATTCATTTTTATATCAAATTTCAATTATTTGCACAGATATTTTTTAATTGTAAGCAGTACTAACTCAAACTACTTTACTGTGCACACAGCTGAAACAGGCTGCAATTACAAGTCATATGCCATGCAAAACAGCAGATTAAAACCTAACTCTATGAAGCCAAATAATAATAAAAGCCAAAGCCACAGTGCTCCTGGTGGCGAGCTAGCCAAGTTACAAATGCCTAAGCTATCTGGCCATGTTGTTATGGATAGCTGGAAAACCCGGGTGCTAGTGTATTCCGGATAACACAAATGCCCACAGTACATTCCAAAACTATATTCGACCAGTGTTACCAAGTAAGACCAGAGTAAAACAATTCTAGTACAGATGATTTTACAATAGACAATAGTGCTTTAATTTTATACATAATATTGACTTAGACCTAATTGTTACAAATTTTACTTTAATCAGTAGTTTTTACAATTTATAAAAAGGTTCTCTGATTTGTTCATTGAACATATACCGCAATAGGGTACACCATTTTACAATTACAGTTCAATCTTGATAGTCCGACATTTGGTAAACCGACACGTTTGGTAATCCGACAACGCTGCGCCCGTCATATCTCCCGTGAGTGCGGGAGAGTGCGCGAACTACGGGTACGATGAGTGACACGCTGGCGACAGCGTCTAATTATACCGGGACATCAGATGAAGCTGTACTAGCCGCTACAGCGCTACTTCGTTGGGCTGAGGAGAGGAACGTCGGATTGAAACATATCATAGTATTGAAAAACATTCAGGAGAAAGTGGTGTCCGAGTCTTTAAAAAAAAGGAGATAAGTGAAGAATATTTTAATCAGGTAATGAAGGCCAATGCCATGTTTTTACATTGGTGGTTTTAGCGTTTTAGTGGACTCCAACTTCGTAGTTAACTTACGTACTGACACTTATTTTCCTATAGGTATAAGAATAAGAATATCTTTATTGTCGTTTAACACATATACAGTATAAGAGGCAATGTCAATATATACACTAATAAACTGGTCTTAAGCAAAATTAAAATTATATGGTATATATTAGGGGTGTGCGAGTACTCGAAACTTTGAGTTTTCGGCCGAGTATTTTAATACTCGAACTCGACTCGAAGTGTTGAAAACTAATCGAAAGTTCGAGCGAGTATTTCCCGCCGATTTCCGGTTGATCGCTAACAATTGCGACCGGCCAAAAAGCATAGTAACGGCCACAAAAGACAATCGCGTCACGTAAAATCGGCCGAAAATGACGACCACGAACGATTGCGACCGGCCAAAACGCGTAGTAACTGCTGCAAAAGGCAATCGTATCACGTAAAATCGGCCGAAAATGACAATCACTAACGATTTCGACCGGCCAAAACTCGTAGTAACGGCCGCAAAAGGCAATCGCATCACATAAAATCGGCCAAAAATAACAATCGGACCACGAAATTTCGGCTGTGACTAACGATTTCGTCACTTAATATTGATTATAAGCGATGTCTGGACCAGGTGAAATTAGCCAAATGACAACCGGACCCTGTTTCATCGGCCGAAAACGAATGTCAAACCATGTTTTGTTTTGTCAATACATAATCCAGTTTGATTTTACTAGCCAAAACTTTGTATTGCTACTCATGTATTAGTTAGAAACCATGTTTAGATGATCAAATCTAGGGTGGTATCCAAATCCCATTACACTATTTTAAACTACCAACTGATCGCAAATACTCACTCGAAAATACTCGAAACTCTAAAATAATTGGCACAACTCGACTCGACTCGATTAAAAAAATCACTACTTGCACACCCCTAGTATATATATATATATATACTATATATACTAACCTATATATATACTATATATACTATATATACTGTTAATAGAAAAAAAAACATGTATATATAGTATATATATTTATGTAGTATATAGTATATATATAATATATATATATATACTAGTGGCTTGAAGGGGCCAAAGCCCCTAACCTTTCTCCAATACTCTGCCTCATCTGATTTTCATGCTGAGGAAAATAAAACATTATAAGTCGGATCACATGTTTTAATGTAAACAAAGCAGACGTTTTTAAATCCCCATGCTTTTCTTATGGGGGATGTTTTACGTTATTTATCGTTTGCTGGTAGCTTTGTATAAATACTGTTATTTTTCCCCGAGTCCCTGGGATCAAGACCTTTGAGTCTCCCATCATCCTACGATTTGCCAAAGTCCCACAATTTTGACTTAAAAATATTGCTTACAGAATTATATATAAAGATATAGGTACTTAAATATTAATTGTGTCAAATTCTAAAGATTCCTCAGTTGAATAAAAAACCTGGTCCAGGAGCCACTCAGACAATCTATCCTTAAATTTGGTTAAACAATGCTTCTGAAAATTAGCAGGCAATTTGATATACAACTTTATTTGGAAAAATTTGTGGCTTTTGATAGATTTGGTTAGTCTAACTGCTGGCATTTTTAAGTGATCACTTTTTAGTATTATAACTATGTAATTCATTTTATTTAACAAAACTAGATACATTTTCTTTAACAAACAATATATTATAAAAAATAAAGATATTAGGCAAAGTCGTAATTCTATGTTTAATCAAAAAAATATTGCAAGTGCTTCTGCTGGGAATATCAAACATTATTCTCAATATTATTTTTCTGCCAAATGAAGACCTTCTTGGCTCCTACACTATTTCCCCATAAGATGTTTCCATAGAGAAGGTGAGAATGGAAAAAACTGTGATAGGCGGTCATTAGCATACTATCATAGACACAACACTTCAGTCTTCTTAATAGAAAAAAAAACATGTGAGATCTTATTAGAGATTATACGGTGAGTGTGAGTCTCCCAAGTGAGCCTCACATCAATATGAATCCCCAAAAGTTTCACACACGAAGAAATATTCTGATTATCTACATTTCTTGAGGAAAAACAAATGCGTTAGGTTTTTTCATTATTAGCTGCAAGGTAGTTAGCATCAAACCAGTTACAAGGTCTTTTAATTGCATCATCAATAATTAATTCAGCCTCCCTAAAATTACTATTAGAAACAAAGAAAGAGGTGTCATAGGCATATAAAAGTGATTGACATGATATGCACTGGGCAAGTCATTTATCTCAAAAGAAAACAAAATGGGACCCAGAACTGACCCCTGTGGGACTCCAGCCAGAACCTTAAGAAAAATGTATGAATCGCTGCCAATTACAACCAGCTGAAACTTTCCACATAGGTACGTTTTAAAGAATTTCAGGTAGTTATTCCTAACCCCATAAAAAGTGATTGTTTAAAAATAATTTCATGTGAAGCACTATTGAATGCCTTACTAAGGCCCACTAAGCCTAAACTGAGATATTCATTATTTTCAAAAGATTTTAGACTACATTTTATATATAGGCTACTGTATTCACATCACAGTACCGGTAATGGTTTTTTAAATCAATTTTTATTTTTAACCGTGTGTTAAAGTCAAATAAACCTTTGTTTGTCGAAATTTACTTTTTTATCACCTTATTACCAAACAGTATTTTGATTTTAGTTGGATTTAGCATTGTTTTAATAGTACTCTTGGTAATCCATAATATTTGGTCTGGTCCCATATCTGTCGGATTATCAAGAGTAAGTAGACTGTAGATCAAATTAGAATATGATCTGACATTTTTGATATTAAATTCATTTTTCGATTCAAGTCAGTTTTAATTTAACTATACAACAATTTAAAGTTATTTTAAAGTAGCTACTTGAAAATTGAATAGAAAAGGTTCTAGACAACATGATATTATTAGGTACCCTGGATAAATTAGCTGGAATAGTACAATAGTGGTCTTTTGAAATCTGGTAACACTAAATCATCTGTTTAAGTACCTAAACATTGAGTGGAACTAGTACTCTCAACCTGCCAAAGGGACAATACTTCGCTCCTCGCTGGAAAACAACCACTTGTGTTAAGTTTTGGAAGAATAAAGCTAGTTTGTCCCCTCCTGAGAATGTCTTCAACGGGCAGAAGTATCGATTCAGAATCAGAATCGAGAAGTGGGAATCGATTAGTAAGAATCAGAATTTAAAAAGTGAGGAATCAAATCATCTCTAATATTGACCTTTACCAACATACTCAAGCTTTGTTCTTCATAATCACACAAATTTCACAATTATAGTTTGTAAGCCTACCTGTCTTTCTTTGACGAATGAAACCACAAAAAAGTTGATTTAAAATAATTATCATTCCCATGTCTGTAAACAGTTTCTAAATGAGACATTTCTAGCAGAAATCCAGGCAGCGCATCTAAAAAGTTATGGTCGAGGTGTAATGTTCTAAGGTACTTGCAGAATGTTAAGGTATAAGGGATCGAATGGTCGGTGAGAAAATTTTCTGTAAGAATCAAGGTCCTCAGTTTGCTAAGTCGTCCAATATCTGCAGGAAGATACAGCAAGTTGTTCTTTCTCAGAGACAGGACACGGACATTGACACACTTGAATAACTGTAACAATTTAATATGATTAAAACCTCTATAAATTAAAAAAGAGCAATACAACAAATTTACATATGATCCAATAAACATTTTTTCGTCAACCAGGAGATATTAAAGAATACAAAATTTAAAATTTGACTACTGGTACCAATTGACTGGAAGTTTTATATGATTATGTTTTACCCTTTCACTAAACGTTTAAATTATAAATTTTGAACCTTGATAAAACTGTAGATAATGTTTGGGAAACAAATTTAGGTCTGAGTCTGTAAGGTCTCTATAGGAGTTTTTTGTATGAAAGTTAAACCTTGTGCTTCTATCTTTTAAATGGTAGGCCTAAAGCCTTAAACTTAGTTCAACAAATGAAACTCTATATTCAGTCTCACGTTCACAGTGTAGTATGGAGCACCCTTAATTAATGCATTACAAATGTCAATTGGAGGTGAACTAGCCATCCTGAAAGCATTTACTTATCACGTGGGTCGCAGAGAAAAATTGATGCAACCTGCATAGTAACACCAATTATTTGTTTTGAGTGTTTAAAGCCGAATATGAAGAATTAGGTTAGGCCTCTAAATTGTGATGTGACCATCATCTTACTGAGAGCAAAACCTAAATTATTAATTGTATAGTGATTAATAAAAACTTACCTCCGGAGTAAGGAAATTAGTTTTCTCTGAAAGAACACTATCTAAATAAATTTCTACAATATTACTCTGTAGTACTTTTTGGCTTAATGTTTGCCTTCTAATGCTTTCTCCAGCCGAGTCCAAGTTTTGATGCAAGTAATCTTCATTCAAACCAATTTTATTTTCAGGATCACTCTGCAATCATGTGATACTGTTAAAATAACCCTCCATCAAGGAGGTTTCCTCCAGGTTTAAGAAAAATACCCCCGTCACAGCAAACCTGCGTACTCAGCGAATTTTCAATGCATATATATGTGACTTACTACTACATAGAGCTATTTACCAAGTTTCACAAAAATACATCCATAAATAAGTGATATATAGCATTTTATTTATTCTCCTTAAGAATAACATTAGGGTTGAGGACACAGGTTTACTGCATCGAGGAAAGTAAGTAATGTGTTTTTTTTTTTGCAATTATCAATACAACTGAACCAGGTGAACCTACATACCAAGTTCTCTTAATGTAGGTTCATAATTAAGGGAGATATACAACTTTACTTATTCTCCATATGAATAACATGGGGGCCGAGAATGAAGGTTTGCTGCTACGGGGACTATCAACAAAAAACTTGTTTTTTGTGCTAATACCAATATACCACAACTATTTGAAGCCACATACCAAGTTTTATCAATATACATTCATAAATAATCGAGATATAGCATTTTATTTATTCTCCATAAGGATAACATTGGACAACGTACTGTGTTTAGCACTTAGAATATCTCTGCAACGGTTGGACGTAGAACAACGATTAAAACACCAAAATGTTTGTTTTGTTGAGCTTAACACATTAATAAACAGAAATGTGAAGTTTTTAATAAAACTATCTGAGAAAAATCTAAAAACCTTTTTCCCATAAGATTAACATGGCACAGGTTTTTTGGATTTTCTCCGCAACCACTTAACCTAGGTTAATGATTCAAAATGCTAAATTATTTGTTTTTTAAGCTCTATAAAATGGCTATAACCAAAATTGAGTGTTTTTAACATTTTGGGGTCAAATTTGCAAAAAAACGATTTTTGGAAAATTGTAAACCCCCTTCACATAGTGTGATCGATCTGGTTTTCGAACTTAAAGTCATAAATGCTACTCTCCACATTTGTGCCAAATTTCATCAAGATCGGGTGTTTCTTTCAAAATTTATCGCAGTAACGGACACACCGCGATTTGTATATATGTAATACATATACTATTTGTATTATTTGTATGCAGTATTATTTGTATACATATATACAAATTTGAACGAATAGTGTTTTTGGCATCTGGGGACCTCAAAACGAAAAGTTATCATGGTCTCGGGCTTAAGTCTTACCATGCCACCTACGGTAGCTTCTTCCCTATAGGGGAAATTCTCTAAAACTACACATACATTGAAAATTATAGGTAAGTTACTTTATTTATTAATTTTAGACACAAATTAATTTCCCATGTTACAAATAAACTATTGTAATACAATAAAACAAATTTTAAGAATTTTTAATGATTAAAAAATGTGTATACTCTTACGACATAACATGGGCGAAGGCTATAAAAAAAATCTACAACAAAACGGTAAAAGAAAATACACCCGTCGCAGCAAACCTGCGTACTCAGCAAATTTCCAATGAATATATAACTTAACACATTAACCCACTTACCAGGATTCATAAGAAATATATTCACAAATAAGCGATATTTAAAATATGAATTATTCTCCATAAGAATAACATAGGGGCTGAGTATGCAGGTTTGCTGCAACGAGGAAGATAAAAAATGTGTATTGTTGCAATTATCAATATAACTCTACCAGGTGAAGCTACATACCAAATTTCATTAATTTAGATTCATAACTAAGGGGGATATAAAACTGTACTTATTCTCCATATGAATAACATGGGGGTCGAGTATGCAGGTTTGCTGCTATGGGGATAATCAACAATAAATACGTTTTTTGTGCAAATATCAATATACCACAACTAGTTGAAACCACATACCAAGTTTCTTCATTATACATTCATAAATAATCGAGATATCAAATTGTATTGATTCTCCATAAGGATAACATTGGACAACGTACAGTGTTTAGTACTTTGAATATCTCTGCAATGGTTGGATGTAGAACAACAATTAAAACGCCAAAATGATGGTTTTGTAGAGCTAAACTGATTGGTAGAAAGAAATGTGGAGTTTTTAGTGAAATTATCTGATGAAAAACTAAAAACCGTATTCCCATAAGATTAACATGGGAAATTTTATGGACACATTTTTTGGCTTTTCTCCACAACCACTAAACCTAGATTAATGATTCAAAATACCAAACTGTTTGTTTTTTTTAAGCTCTATCAAATAGATATAACCAAAATCTAGTGTTTTTTAAATTTTAGGGTAAAAAGTAAAAAAAAACTGATTTTTTTCGAAAATTTTAAACCCCCATAAAACCCCCTTCCCATAGACCGATCGATCTGGTTTCCGAACTTAAAGTCATAAATGTTACTCTCCACATTTGTGCCAAATTTCATCAAAATCGGACGCTTCTTTCAAAAGTTATCGCGGTAACGGACACATATATATATATATATATATATATACATATATATAAATTTGAACGAACACTGTTTTTGGCATCTGGGGACCTCAGAACAAAAAGTTATCATGGTCTGGTGCATAAGTCTTACCATGAGACCTACGGTAATAGCTTCTTCCCTATAGGGGAAATTCGCTAAAATGCGTTTTCAAAATAAATTAAAGGTTATAACACGCAGAGTTAGTAATGTATATAAAACATATGAGTATAAAACAATAATTCAAAACAAAATAGGGCCTAAATGATTATAAAAGGAAAAGGCTAAAAAGTTATAAATTTACAAAGATATGAAATATCCACGTGATTCCCAAACACACTGTATTAGTATGAATTATTGTAAGATATACATTAGATTACATGTTCACGTGGTGGTACAAATGATTAATTTATACAATTCCTTCAAATGTTGTGTCAGAAAAAAAAACTAAACAAAGAGCAATATGAAAATTAGGGACGTTGCTTCCAACAGGGGAATGCATTAAGATTCATCACTGCTGTACTCCATTTCTTCTTCAGCAGCACACCCAGCACATCTCACAGAGGAATGTTCACAACAAATGAAAAACTAGCATTGTGTACATATTGTTTTCGAAGGACGGTTTTTCTTCCAGTCACAGAGACAGCATCGACCTGATGAGATGCTGTCATCGGGAGGTGCACACTGATGATTGCGTTGGTTTCACTTATTTTCAGTTGTTTTGGAATACTCCTGTAGTTTGGTCGGTGCTGTGCGTAATCTTTAGACAAAGAGAAAACTAACTGCTTCAAAAAATCTCTTCATTTCAGGTTGTAGCAGATTTGTATCCAATACAATGCTATTGACATCGCTACAAAGTTTTTGTTTCGATAAACTTACATGGGATTTCCCTTTTATTTTTTCTCAATGTCCCAACAAGAGTAAGCTGGTGGTTTGACTGTAGTTTATCACAAAGAGGTATTGATGCAAAAAAGTTGTCAACGGTGACATAGCGGCCTGTTCCGGAGATTAATCCAACAAACAACTTCTTTACCCGAATTATCAAAAGAAAAAGGCTCTTCCGGCTGTTTTCCAATATATACCTCCATGTTCAGAGTATAACAGGTTTTAGCACAGACTGCAGCATAGACCGTTATACCATTTATTGCCGGTTTTGACTTAATAAATTACCGGAATGCACATCTACCGCTGTGAATACCGCCAACATCTCGTCTACAGTGACAAACACACTGACATTGAAGTTTTCCTGGCATTCTGTATGAAATCATTGAATAAATCCCTGATAGAAGCCAGTTTATCAAATTCAGTTCTGTCTGTTCTTGTAAGAATGTCATCAAATCTCAGACAACGGAAGTAAGAACTTCAACCGTTTAACTGACATGGTGCATCTAAAGTACTCTGCCCCCTGCCCCATCGGTTTGATACAGATTTTCTAAAATGGCGTGGCTACTTTTCAAAACACCTGCCATATACAAAATCCCAAGAACCGCTCGTGTTTCAATTGGTGTTATTTTGGCATCCCTTTCCCAAAACGAATTGTGTCTGTTTTCGTAGGTGTAACGTGTGATGATATTGGTCATTGTAAATGAAAAAAATATTCCACACCTCAGTTGTAGTTATAGCATCTTTACACTCCTAGTTACTCATCCAACCCTTACTCTAATTATATTCCTCATAGGAGTTCTAATTTGAGTGTTTCCTGGAGGCTGTACATCCCAAAGCATTTTTCTGTCTTTGCTAATACAGTGGAACCTCAATAACTCAAATTCCTTGATAACTCGAATTTTTGCCATCCCCTTGAACTTGCCTACCTAATGCTGTGTTATTTTACCTCAATAAGGCGAAGGGTTAGCAGGAAACAACTCAATAACTCAAACTTTTGCAGTATTCTTAGCCTGTTGCCGCACCTCTATAACTCAAAGTTTTAGCTATAGAACCTCTAAAACTCAAATCTGTACAATCGCCATACCTCTATATATAAGACGAAGTAGTTCATTTGCCAAACCTCAAGTGACTTTGCAGCCGGAAATTCCAACCCTCCCTCCCCACGACATCTCTACTCTTTCCTGGGTGCTCCTGGTGTCGGTAAAACAACCAACAAAGTTATTTTGATGAGCAGCACTCAGATCAAACACACTCATCCTCACACACGGGTTTCACATATGTGAGGGTTTAATTTAATAAATAAGGAACAGTCTCATATTGTTGTAAATTATGTATTCTCTTAAATAAAATGGTTTTGATTTTATAAGATTTGTGTCCGGTGTCGTTAGTTAATGCGAGTAAAGAGGTCCTGGATGTAATGCGTGAAACGTAGTTTTTTGGTTGTGCTTTTACTAAGTGTTTGAAGTTTGGCAAAACGTGTTGGCGAAACTTTACCCTATGAGGAGAATTTGAAGAATCTTTGAGGCTGTTGACACAGGAAATAAAAATACCCCCGTCGCAGCAAACCTGCATACTCAGCGAATTTCTAATGAATATATAACATAACACATTAAAACACAACAGGATTCATAAGAAATGTATTCACAAACAAGCGATATTTAAAATATTAATTATTCTCTATAAGAATAACATTGGGGATGAGTACGCAGGTTTGCTGCAACAAGGCACACAAAATAATGGGTTTTTATGCAAAAATCAATAGAACTCATCTTAGTGAAGACACATACCAAGTTTCATCCATATATATTCATAAATAAGCGATATATAACATTTTAAGTATTTTCCATAAGAATAACATGGGGACTAAGTACCTAGGTTCGCTGCTACAGAAACCATAGGGGAAAAATTTTTTTGTGCAAACAACAATAAACCACAACCATATCAAGCCATATAACAAATTTCGCCAGTTTATGTTCATGAATAAGCGAGATATACAATTTTTCATTTTCTCCATAAGAATAACATTAGACAACGTACTATGTTTAGCACTTTCAATATCTCGGTAACCAATTGACATAGAGCAATGATGAAAATACCAAATTGTTTGTTTTTTTAAGCTGAATTCAATGGTATAAATTAAAATTTGATTTAAATTAAAATTACATATGAAAACCCCAAAAAACACATTTTTGGGGTACAAAACCCCCATAAACCCCCCTTCGGATGTGCGATTCATCTGGTTTTCGAACTCGTTCAAATAAATGGTACTTTACACATTTGTACTAAATTTCATTAAGATCGGACCTTTTTACGAGAGTTATCGTGCTTACGGACACATATAAATATATATATATGTATATATATATATATATATATATATATATATGTGTATATATATATATTTATACATATATAAAAATTTGAACGAATCGTGTTTTTGACATCTGGGGACCTCAAAATGAAAAGTTATCATGGTCTTGGGCTTAAGTCTTACCATGAGACCTACGGTAATAGCTTCTTCCCTATAGGAGAAATTCGCTAAAAAGTGACATCGGGAAGCAGTTTGGAACACCAGTGAACACTCTGCTGAATTTGTTAAACAAAAATAAGTGTCGTACTGCTTCACCCTAATTCCAACAATGGTCTGCAATTGTAATTATTATCATGTTTTGTTCCCTTTTAGTTTTGCAAATTATTTTAATAGCCTACAGTACATTGATGTTCAGCTAAATTTAAATTGATGGTCAGAACTAAGTTCAATAAGGGGGAGGGATTTGTTTAGGGCAGGTGATAAGAAGTGAGCAAAAAGTCTAAAAAATAAAAAATAGACAGAAAGTAGTCGAACAGGCAAAAAATCACCAAAATATCAAACTGTGAGTCCAAGGGCTTAGGCAGGGGGTGTTCTGAAGGTACTCCCGCACCCCCCGAAATTCTCATCAAATTACGTTTTTAACAATGACTAACAGAGGCTTCTTTAACCTTCTTAATAAACCTCAGTGTTGCTGCCTTGCTGGTTAGTTTATCAAACGAGTGAGCGAGGTTAGTTGGCGCGGACTGCACGCAACGCGACACTCAAACGGACAGTAGCTTTTTAACCAAACTATAGTTATAGGACGCAGACTCACAATTACTGCTTTAATCCAACATTATTTGTTAAGTAAATTCAAATAAAAAATTTTGGAAACTGGGCCGGGGGATTTCAATATAGGTTACGCAGGCGCACGCTTAAGGGTCCGCACTCACGAATACCACATACAACAACATCAAACAAGCAAAAAAAGGTTACGCAAAAAAAAGGCCCTAGGTGGTCAGGGCCCGCACCGCCGGCTACGCCTAGGGGCCCACAGCTCCTAAATCCGGCGCTAGTTGCAAATAAAATGGGATGGACATAAATTGTACCCTAGTTGCCTTGTAAGAGGATTTTACAATCTTAAATGTAGGCCTACATGAAATTTGTGTTACCATCAAAGGTATTTAGTAGCCTATGTATAGTATATCGGCCCTACTCTTAACTACAAATTATTATTCTTTAGTTTAATTATATCAGTCTGTAGGATCATGCACTATAATGTTTTTTTTATGATATAAGAATATAAGCATAGACTAACTACGGTGTAGTTAGTCTATGATATATGATTGGTGATATGATCGGTACACACAATGAATTACTACAGAATTAACCATTTATTTAAATAATTAGTACATTTTTATTTAAGACTAACTGATCCTGCACTCTTCTCCGTTCATTACGGCAATGTCAATGTTTCACCAGAACAACTACTGGATGTAATGGCGAGCGCGCCCAGGAAGCTGGTTCTTTTGCAGTTTTTGATGCCATCAAAGCAATCTTAATTAAAACTAAAAATTAGGCCTAATTATATTATAATAAGTTTTCTGTTCCAAGCAGTAATAAAACTCACTTTTTTTGTTATTTGTCTCTTGTTCGTTTTTTATATCCTAATAAATTCTAATTTAGTTACTACAGTAGAACCTCGATAACACGACTCTCAAGGGGATCTCTAAAATAGTCTTCTTATCGAGGTGCACTTGTAATTGAGGGTCGTGCTATCAAGGTGGTTTTCACAACAAGATGTGTTATCGAGGTCACAGACCTTTTGCTATACCAAGCACATTTTTTATGAAACATTTCTAATAAGTTGTGTTTTAAGTAGAAAATTACTGTATAAATCAGTCATAAATAAAAGAACAAACGTACAAGTATCACAAACTTCTTCATTACTGTATTGCGACGGTAAGAAAAAAATCAACAGACTCAGTTCACAAAGTATAGAGTTAATAAGCTAAAAATACAGTAAACCTTAACCTATTGTAAAATACGCAATAAAATACTGTAATGTTAAAAAATGAAAATCTACATATTGTTTCAACTAAAAATACAACACAAAATCAAGTTTTTCTCATAAACTAAAACAGTAAAATGTTACTAAAAAGTGAATAACAAAGTTAAAAACTATAATGAAAAATCATCAAGTCAGGTCTTCTATAACTCAAATAGTCAATAAATGTACAGTAGGTACAGTAACAATTTAATCAAAGTTACATTATAGAAAACATTTTAGTTTTTAACATGAATACATGTACAGTACTGTATAGTTTACTGTATAATTTATAGAAATTAAAATAACTACTGTATACAATGTATAACTACTGAACATATTAATATACTGTACTGTATATTGTATACACTGTATAGACGTGTTCTACTTAAACGTTACGTTTTCCTCTAATTTATTTCCTCTACTTCAACATCTAACAACATAGAGGACGTACCTGGCATGTTTTTGAAAAAGTCATCAATTTTTGTTAGAGACAAGGAAAGGCCGAAATGGTAAGGGGGTGGGGAAGGGGTTTTCCTGTTGAGACCTGAGCCCAAGACGTTGTTGTTTACTTCAAAACATCCGTTCTAACCGTGGGAACTATGCATGAGAAAGGTTTATAGTCGTGCTATAAAGGTCCCGTAACGCAAAACGGCGCGCTATTGAGGTTAGAGTCGTGTAATAAAGGTTAACTTACCCAAAGAAGCGTGTTATTGAGGTGGGTGTCGTGCTATAGAGGTTCAGTTATTTGAAAAGACACGCTATAGAGGTTTATTTATTAGTAATATGAAATTACAAAAAGACGTGCTATCGAGGTATTTATTTGAAAATAAGTCGTG